>VWZP01008344.1:136489-325246 GCA_013396995.1 Dicaeum eximium | reverse complement strand
TCGCGGGTCGGGCGGGCCTCCGAGCCCCGCGGCAGCGCCCTGGGACGAGCCCGTACGGAGCGCTGCCCGGCCGAGAGCCGAGGGTGGGGGCGGGGGTCGGGCGGGCTGCGGCAGGGCCGCGTTCTCCTTCCCGCCTCCTTGGCGCGGCCGGCGCCCTGCGCCAAGGTGAGGGGCCTCGCACACGGGCGGCCAAGGAGGGCGAGGTCAGCGCGGCCGACAGCTCCGGGCCTGCTCCGCTCCGTGCCTCGCTCTAGGTCAAACTCCAGCCTGTTGCTTGTCCCGTGCGAGGCCGGGATTCTTTGTCCTTGCGGAGATAAGAGACTGTCCTGCATGAAAATGTCCTCTCCGGCCTGCAGAAGGTCTTATTTTGCGTGGTGCAGGCCCAGGTTTCCCCTGCAGGAAGAGCTTTGTGCAAGAGCCGATATGACCTTAGACTGCTGGGAGCCCAAGGACACATGCAGGCCGCTTGTGAAAAACGATTCATTCATTTGTGCTTTGCTAAATTTAAAAGTCTAGGTTGCATCCGCGCATTTAACAACTTTGAAAATCATTTTGATGGCTTTTATTTATTCATTTCAAAACGTGTTTCACTGCCTCCTGGTCGGTCGGGATTTTTTTGTCGCTGTTTTGTTCTGTTTTCTGTCAGCATAATGCATGTGTATGTTCACTGAATGGTGTGGTTGTTTACAATATATCTCCTAAAAACAGTGCTGTCAGATTGCATGACAGTGCTTGCTTCTGTATCATTTATTCTATATCTAGCTGTTCAGAGATTGCTGTCTGTCAAGGAAGACAAATGGCTTAGTAGCTAATAGTCTTATTATCTTACAGACTGTTGTGTGGAAGAGCTATGATCAAATGTTTCTTCTTTTATAGTTTTTTTTTCTTCCTCTTACAGATCCGTGCTGGATCAAGAGTCTTGTACAGACCAATTTCGGCATCTGTGTTGTCTAGACCAGAGGTCAAGAATGGAGAGGTACCTTATAAACAAAATTCTGTATCTTCCTAAATTACCTGGTGAGCCTAAATGTCCTCAACCTAGAGTTCACTTGTACTAACTCAAATACCTATAGTGTGAAATTTGTATTAAGTCAAACACCTAATAATAATACTTTTTGCTGTCTTGCTGTTTCCCCTAAGAAGTCTTTCACATTTGAAGTTGATACTTTCAGGTGAAACAGGTAACATTCTGAAGTTTATGACTTACAGTCTCATCACTCTGAAGAATAAGTAGACATTGGATCTAATACAACTTTTAAAACTGCATAATAACACTATCACATGGTCTTTTGTCTGAATATGTTTTTTCATGTTTTGTTTCCTTAGGGCAAGTCAACAGTTAACGGGGCCCAAAATACTGTCTCCCAGCTAGCACTTAGAGAATTCCAGACTAGTGCTATCAGCAGGGACATTGACACCGCTGCCAAATTCATTGGTGCTGGTGCAGCCACAGTAGGTGTGGCTGGTTCTGGTGCTGGAATTGGAACAGTCTTCGGTAGTCTAATCATTGGTTATGCCAGGTAATCAATCTGTCTCTTTAAAAACTGTTTATTGTATGCAGATGTATCTTGATTCAGCTGAACTGTAGAAAGGATCGTGTCACTGTAATAAATTCTGTTAATGATTACTGTTACTGATACACATGGCTGAAGAGAATTGTGTGAAACTGTACCACATTGATCAGGATGGCTCTGTTGTTAAATTCAGAACTTTGTACGCTCTTCCTGGAGGAGAGCCATGAACTAAATTGCATCATTAGACTTGGTCTTTCAGTCAATGAAGTCCAGTGTTTGAGCATTCAGTTCCAGAACTGGATTGAAAATCCAGTCTGTATCTTTTCCCCATGTAAGGGGAAAAGTCCTAAATAGCCTTCATAGGCAGAATCTGTTAGTAATGGATGCCTGATTTTTTTTCTAACACATTCAGCTTTGCATCTCAGAATATGCAGTTATTTTAGCAATTGAGTTATCATGCCTTCTAGAAATCTGAAGGGGGCAAGGATGAGGACTTTGTAGTAGGGATGAACTACTATACAACGTTCCTGTAATGGAAGTAGTTCACATGGCATCATGGAAGAGCAGAACTGATACAGGCATAAAAGAGGTTTCATGTTCTTCACTACTTTTTCAATTTTTTTAAGTCTTTCTTCTTAATACAAGGTTTTCAAGCCTTATTGAAGACAAGGAAGTTCGCTTTCCACTTGAAGAAATAAGTGTTTTCAGTACAAAATTAATGTATCAAGTTTGGAATTTGGTATGAACATGTCAATAAATGGTTGTAGAACATGGCTTCATACTTTTATATTGAAGATTTTTTTCCTCTCACTTCTTGAGGGCATATTCATTGCATTTTTGCAGCAAACTGCTGCTTTTTTTTCCCTACTCATAAGTGGTTTCAGTTCCTGTATTTGCCTTTAGAGCTGCTTAAAACGTGATGCACATGAAATTCCTTGGAGTATGGTTCTCATGTCACAGATGTGAAATAAATTTCTAAATTAGACCTGAGTCTAGTCTTAAGTGACAACTAGTTTATCTTCAGTGAAATCCTTGCAAAAAATGGCTTGGATTTATTGGATTTTCCTGTTACAGAATCTGTAGCAAGAAACTATGAGGTTAAACTGCATGAAAAATACCTTAATTGTAAGGATAAAAAGGTCTTACACCTTCTCTTTCTTTTAGAAATCCTTCCCTGAAGCAGCAGCTGTTCTCATATGCTATCCTGGGATTCGCCCTGTCTGAAGCTATGGGTCTCTTCTGTCTGATGGTTGCTTTCTTGATCCTATTTGCCATGTGAATGGAGATCTGCCTGTAATATTGGCATTGGAATGTAACTACATTTTATGGGACTCCCAAAATGTTGGTGTCATGGAAATTGATGGTATTTCCAAAGTCATTTCATTAAAGATAACAACTTTAACTGTCAACTTGTTGCCTTCATTTATTGTCTTTCTCACTAGGATATCTGGAAGATGGCATTTTGTAATTCGGTCTCCATGGATTATAATGACATACTGCATAGCACTCTTCCAATCAAACATTTTATTTATTAGAATTAACGTGGCATATACTTAAAAGATCAAAGGATGCAGAGATTTAGTGTGAAAGGCCATATTGTTGGCCTTGTTCCTTCACTTCTGTTTTTGTTTTTTCCTAAGCTAGCTGACACACACTTTCTGGCACCTCTTGATAGCAGGAGCCAAACAGAAATCCATCAAAGTAATAGGAAACTTCGTATCAGTTTTCAGCTACACTAGATATTTTGATTACCATGGTAGGTTTTCCATTTGGGTCTGACCAGGGTCCCCATTGAGCTAAATAAAAACCTGCTTTAGTATGGTCCAAGGCATTTAGTTGTGATGCATGAACATTATATTTTACGTAGTTACTGCATTTTTAGCATCCCCTAATTAAACAAGAGCTTCCAGCTTCCCAATTTTGTAGTCAGCCTTGAATTATCTCACACATTCTTTTAAGAGCATCAGGATAAGGCATTTTGATTTAAAAAAAAATAGCTGCTATATCTACCTTTGCTGCTCTTGTAGCAGTCTAAATGCATTTATGGTATTACCTATACTTGGAGGAAAACACTGTGTGCTACTATACTTACCTGGTGGGGAAGTGGATAGCATCTCAAACTTTATCCAGAATATTAAGTAATCTGATCATGTAACAAAAAAAGGATGAACTTCGTAAGAATGTAAGCAAAGCTTGTTAAATGTTCTGTCACCTTGCTGTTAAGTAATTACTGAATTAAACATAGGCATTTTTATTGGAGGAGATGGAGAAATGATTAGTGACTCCGGTAAGTGCAGGGTGCGGGTAAGATTTTGTTTTACTCTGAATTAAAAAGTACCAAGTGGGTATTCAAAGAGATAGAGTTTACTGGACTTTAGTTTATGGTGGACTTTGCAGTGTTAACAGTTGGACTTCAGATCTTAAAGGTCTAAAACACCTTTCCTTAAAGGTATTTTCCCAATCGGTGTAGCAAAATTCTGAACTTAGCATGAGAAATAACTTTCCCCACATGTTCTTAGAATAAAATGGTGATTTCTAATACAGAATCTATATATTCTTCTATGTCTATATATTCTTATATATATATGAATTCTAGGAGTGTAGCATATGAAGCATCTTAAATGAGTAGCTTTAGAACAATATTAGTAGTGTCTTACATGGCTAGATCAGGAAGGTTTTGAGGAATGTGAGGGGGTAGGAGAGTGAAGCATATTGCAGGTATCTTCCTTGTGGTCTATGCTCATGCACTGGTGATTTTAGGGACTTGTTATTACTCATTCTTGGAAGCTGTTGACTTGCAAAGCTGACAGTGCATTTGTCCTGCCTGAAAGGTATTCTAGACTCTAAAGCTCATCTAGGTATGGCTGTCCTGTAGGTGGTGAACTTTTTTCTATGCTTTCAGTACAGCAGGGATCTCTACAGGCATCTGAGGTGGCAGTCTGTATTTCCTAAAATCATGGACAGTCCAGTGGACCAGCTTAATTCAAGCTTCAGGTTTCCATATCACTGGGATTTGGCCAAACAGGCATCTTCAGACTTGTCTTGGTCAAGTCCAGCTCCAGCTCTGCTAATTCTACTTAGGAATTTGTTTGCAAATAAAATGTTGCTGCTGAGTTGTAATGGTATTTGGTGTAGATAGAAGACCTGGCTGAATTACTGCCCCGTAACTTCACTAAGGGCCACCTGAGTCACCGTGAGTTACTTGAATCAGATTTGAATAATGATTTTTGGATTTACATCCCATTTTTAGCACCCTTTCAACATGAACCTTTTTTCTTGTCATCAGTCTTCCCTGAAAGGCAGTGGACATCTTGGGTGATGCTATATGGGGATGTGAAGGTTGTTTTAGTTGTAGCATCCCCTCAAGCTTATTGCCTTTTAACTCACCCTTAGACTGGTGAGCATAGGCCCAACTCAGGCAAGGTGGCTGCTCAGTTAGACCCATCGTGGAAGAATCAGATCTGGGTTCTACAGAGACCTCCAAAGCAAGGCAACAAACCTTCACACACAGGATTATCCTCCTTATAGTCCGTAAGGAGCTTAGAGGTAATGAGTGCTGGGCGGATTCTGACAGGTGAACTATTACAGGGCACATGGAATCCCTTTGCAACAGAGCCTAGCTGGTCAGTTTGAGTGGTCTGACAGAGTACCCTCAGTTTTCCTAAAATTCTCACAAAAGACTTACTTTTTTCTTACAACCCCCCCCCAACCCAGTCTCTTTGCATTAATAGGGCAGCAACAGACCAAGGCTTCTTGATCTTCCTGTCAAGAGTTTACATCAAGAAATCTTCCTGTATGTCAGGTGTTACTGTAGGCTTTCCTTCCCCAAAACTTTTTTCAGTTTCTTCTGGCATGGACCATGCTGAACTTAAAGATGGCCAGCTCATGAAGATTTGTCTTGTAGGTTCTCCAGGTTGAAAGACTGTTCCTGTTTCATTTTTGAAGATGAAGCCAGTTAAAACAGACATCTTCATTGTCTCTGAATAACTCTTCTGCCTTCACCTCTGAAATAGCTGTGTTATTCTAATGGAAAAGGAAGGAAATGTTAAAGTTACCAATTATTCTATTAAGTTATTGCTGCAGGTAAAAGTGATTCATCCCTTGCTGCAGGAAAAATTGAACATCCTGCTGCTGTTTTTTTCCTTTCTCCCGCTTTCCTTCTCTTTGATTTTTGCATCACTTTCACACTGAAGAAAGGCGCCTGTAGTTCAGTGTTTTACTCCAGGCTTAGGACTGTGCTGCTACATAATGGTGAAGCTAAACCATCAAAAGATACTTGTTTCCAACACAGGTCTTAGTTGCTCTCTGAAGAAGGAAGTAAGATCTCTATTCCTCTCTCCTGCATGTACAATTGAGTCCTTGCAACATGCTACTTTAGAGAATAATTCCACCTTTAAGTGAACAGTGTACTTTTATGCAGTGCTCTCTATCCTACCGTATCTTAAAGAACTTTGCAGAAGTGCTGTACAGTGCCCACCAAAACCTTACACAAGAAATGAAACATACTATATTGTCTTGTGCAAGTTCAGAGAAACTCGGCCAAAATGCGTTTTACTGGAACTGATACTACTTTTTTAGAAGTATTTTATTGTTATGGCCTTGCACTTTCAGATCAGTGTCAGAACAAGATCAAATGATACCCATGCACAGAATTAAAGCTTCATATGTGCCTCATGTGTGATTCAAAGTACACACTAGCTAAACTGTGTTGCCATATAGGGTTATGCTACTTTTTTAACGAGTCCAAAACTCTTTTAGTTCATCCTGTGTAAAATATAGGCGTTTGCCATTATTGTACAGGGATGCAGCATTTCTGATACATTAACTAAGGTGAATGTTTAGCACAACCATGGCTTCAGGCGCACACCTCGCTCCTGCCCTGAGTTGGGGGTGTGTTGAGAGATGGGGAATCTCGCCATACAGGGCTTCGGAGCGCTGATTATTCCAAAAGTTAGCTGTGACAAGCGCATGAAGACTTGCCGCTGAGCGAAGCCTTGCAGTGGTTTAGTCTCTACGTGGTGCCCGCTCTCCTCAGCTGCCGGCCCTCCTGCAAGGCCCGCCGCAGAGGACGGGCACCTCATCCTCCGCCGCGGCCGCACAAATCCTGCTCCACCGTGCCGTGCCCTGCCCCGGCCGTGCCCCTGCCGGCCGTGCCCTGTCCCTTGCCGGCCTTGTCCCTGCCGGCCGTGCCGTGTCCCTGCCGGCCGTGCCCCGTCCCTCCGGCCACGCCGTGTGAGGGGAGCGGCCCCGCGCCGAAGCCGCGCCTGGCCCCGCCCCTCGCCGCGTTACCGCCCCGCCCCGGCCCGCGGAGGTGTCAGCGCGGCTCTCGCGAGAGGTGACGGAAGCCCGCGGGGGACCCGGCCTTTAATGAGCGGTCCGGCGGCGTTCCGGGTGNGGGGAGTCCCGCGGGGACATGGCGGCAGCTGCCCCGGGCCCGGCCCGCGGCGTGCAGGGCGGGAGGAGCGGGCAGCCAGGCCTCGCCTTTCCGCCTCGCCTCCGCTCCAAGGAGGCCTCTCTCTGCATCCATCTTCTCTCTGAAGGAGAACTTGGTCCGTGCCGGTGCTGGCGCGGAGAAGGGTACGGGTGTGGGGGCTGCGGGCGGGGGGTGAGAGCAGCTTTTCTGCACCGAGGGAGGTGTCGGCCTGCCTGGTGTGGGGCTGAGCCTCCTGCTCCAGTTGCCTCGCTGACTTTGCCTGTTATTGTGCGTAATGCCTCTCGAGTTGTCAAATAAAAGGTCTCTGAAGCTTTCACGTGAAAAAACATGTCACAGACCCTCAATTAGTGATAGCTGCACGGTGGTTTAGGCACAAATGTTTTATGTCAAGATGTAGCCTCATGTTTAGAGTTAGGGGAAATGTGTGCTGCCATGTTGTTTCTGCAGTCTTACTCATTCTACAGCGTTTTTGCATCCCTGTTCTTGGAGGGAGATCTGTGAGTGTGTTTATATGCCTTGTTCATGCACTCCATGTCCCTCACTTGCTCTTCATTCTGTTGCTTTCTCCCAGAGGTGTTTATCTTCCAGTAGTGATACTGTCACCTGTTTTCTTGCACTGAAATGAGAAATTTGAATAATCTGAACGTTCTGAATCATCCCCTACGTTCCAAACAGTGGCCACAAACATGGCTGAAATGTATTTTATTTACCATCTTTTAAAACAGTGGTTTTGTTTTCTTTTTGACATATTCTGCTCATGGCAGTGAATGTCACATCTGCACTTCTTGCTGAGCATAAAGCTGGATACGAGGTCATAAAAACAAATGTTCTGAAGTTTGGGTCATAAGACTGCTAGGTCTGGTTAGATGCTAAATTCAGCACGAACTGATAGGATCAGACCAGTCCTTATGGTTCTGGTCTTCTGCAGGTATTCCAGGTGGAATTTCTTCAGCCATCTGCTGAAACAGGTTGCTGTCTGTTAATGGATGTCATTTCGGAGGGACAAACTCTAGTCCAGTTTGGCATTCACTTGAATTAGCTCTGAAGTGTTTATAATTATGCAATCCAGAATCAAAATTGTCGTCTTGTTAAAAAACTAAGCAATAATTTTGTCAGGGACTGGTTGTTACATAATGCTTCAAATGAATTGTCCAATAGTAAGAAACCTCAGTGTGTACATAGAGTGAAGCAGCTCTTTTCAAAATCCATTGGGATTTTATGTTTCAATACTGACATTCTATGCTAGTGCTTAGACAAGTAGTTGAGCGTTTGATCTTCTTCACAATGTAGTTGATATTTCTACCCTGATTTGAATTCTAGAAATATGAATATGTTTGGTAGGTCTTTTTCCAGAAACTTCTAGACTATGCAGTATCTAATATAAGGTGATTTCAGATCTTAAATTTCATCATACATACTTCTGTTAATACTCTTGTTTTTCATGCCACTTTTCTTTTGTGACCACATTGAACAGCATGAACTATGGTATTATTTTCATTTTGTTTCATTAAATTTTGAATGTGCCTAGTGCTAAAAATTCCTTTTCTGTCATCAGCTTTTTTTTCTTCTACTCTTACTTAACTTAAACTTACAAATGCACGTTTTTACCTCCATGAAGTTTTCCTAACTTAAAGTTAGTTATAATATCAACATTCTTAATGGTTTCTTAACATAGTCTTGAGTTTCTGTATAAAAATTATGCATTTTCTATTTTCAAAGAAGCAAATGTGAATCAATACTTTTAATTTTAATACTGAATAGATTGCAAGTTACCATTGTTCTGCACAACTGAACTGTATTTGTTTCACATATAATATGCACTCTAAGGAAGCTTTGGATGTAGTTAGTGACAAAAGTATTAGTCAATATTTAATAATTATGCAATAAATGCTTTCGTTTTCCACATTTATGCTGTACTGTTTTCAGCTTTGTTCAGTGTCAGCTTCAGTTCAGCCTGAGAACTTTTCCATTAGCTTCTCTTCAGATAAGAGCTTCTCTTCAGCAAGGTATTCCAAGCAATGTATTATGTTTTCTTCCTAGGTAAATCCAATGCTCATTTATGTGAGTGCTTACAGGAAAGAAAAAGATCGTTCTGTTTTAATGAGCAAGAGGAATCCTGTAGTTAGATATTTGATATATTTAAACATTCTTAGAATTAAATTCTTAATGAATTAATTCAATTGTAGACTTCAGGGATGCAATCAAAAAAACTGTGAAAAGCAAGTAACTTTTTGTTAAGCTTTTTTTTTTACATTTGTTGAAACAAGGGTGGAAAAATGAGGTTGGATTTCTAATTTTTGTTAGGTTGAAGATGTTCAAACCTAGACAAATGAACTGGGGAAAGCAAGCCCTAATATCTCTGTAAGGAAATTGTGAGAAGATGGGAGGAATATTAACCCCTCTGTATTTCTTGTTTGAGGCTTATTGCCATTTTGCTTATCTACAAGAGCTGTGTTCGCACAGCCTGAATTTTTAGTAAGTTAAAGAAAGATCGGGGTGTCTCTGAAAAATATTTAAGCTTGAGGGTTGAATTAGAAGCCACCATGTTCAGCCAACAGGAAATGTTAGGCCTAAGGACCTTTCTTTATGCCGTTAGTGCTCTCTATTTACCAGAAGTGTATCTTGTTGTGGAAGAAGCCATTCCTGCAGCTGAAGGAATTTAATTGCTTTGTTTCTGAATATGTGACTGTCTGTCCAACTGGCTGTCTTCATCTTTTCTTCTTGTCCAGTCAGTCATCTTTTCTTCTTGTCCAAATGCACTGCCCTTTACAGAATTTAGACAAATGGTGGAAGGTATGGAATTAACTTTAGACATCAGATACTAGCAGTTAATTAATAATATCAGCAAGAAGTGCCTGACATTTGACTTTTTAAAAGAAAAAAAATTGAGTTAGCAGCGTAATGTGAAGGAGGAGCTCCTGTCTTCCTGTTTGCCAGCCACTGCTATTTATGAACTTGAAATATTTTGGACTAGGGCTTATAGTTTTCTTGCAGAATCTACAAAGTTACTTTCTGCCAATCCTGCTTCCATTATGAGGAGGAATGTTTTAAATTTTTGAGTTTTATCTCCTCCATTTCCTTCATTGTTCAGTTTTATGTTCTAGGACTGCCAAATTTGACAGTGTTGCACAAATATAGTCAAATCACTTCTGGAAGTGCCCTGAAATGGTCAAGTATTAATTACACTGTTTTTGCTTCACCTTTCTTCTTTTGCTTTACAGGAAACAGAAAATATAGCTCCAGTCCCTCTAGGTAAGTAGAGCAATGGGGTTTTCTTCCTTTTAAAATACAAATTACTTTTTTTCAAATTTATGTCACTTCTTAAGTGGTGTATTCTACCTACTAACTTCCAATTTTTACTGAAATCACAGCTTGAAATCTACCTGTGTAGAAAATTGTGAAAATAAAGATAGACTCAAATGTGGGAAGTGATTAAAATTTTTGATGTGAATGCTGTATGCAAGTGTGGAAAGTATAAAGACACCATGTTAATATTGATTGTTGTTGTTACTTGTTACTTGTTGTTACTTGTTGTTACTCTTAATTGTGAGGTGTTTAAATGTAGAACACAAAAATAGCTACCTCCTTCCCATCTAAAGGCATCTTGGAAGGAGCTAAGCAAAACATTAAATTCAGCTCTCCAGGTAACCATTAAGAGAATGTTATTCTTTACTGTGGCAAATATGTTCCGTTCACTTTACTTTGAACAAGTATAAACTCTTAAGTAAAACTCTTAGAAGTTGATAAAAATTGAAAAATTTTACCTGATTCTTTTATGCTTCAATTTCCTATTATAAAATGAAGCTTTAAAGTAAATTCTTACATTACCTAAAGTAGTTATACACTGTGATGAGATCAACAGAAAAGTTTAGTAAGAGTTAATAGTTCTCTATACAGGAAGGCTTTGTATCTTGCAGTAAAAGGGGGCACAATCCCAGATCCAGGGTAATGAATAAAAGGAAATGTTGACTAGACATGGTTGGTCTTGAGGAAATGCAAACATCCGTAGGAAAACCATCAGTGGTACTGTAACATAAGCACTTTGTAGTGTGGACTCAGAGGAGAATGAATGCTGATGGACTGCCATAATTCTGGCTTGTCTCAATGGCCTGATACACAGTTTTTGTCCAACTTTGATCTTTTTCAAACAAGAATGTACAGATATTTCTTGGGCTGGAGCCACGTGCAAGTGGTCAGTGTAGCTGCAAGGCTTGGGTGTGCTTCTCATGTAAACAGTAGGAGATAAATCAGCTACTGCTGTAGCTGCAGACTGACAGATTGTCCTGTGTGGAGTGTCCAGTTTAGGAGGGTGACACACTTGTGAAAATATGCATATCTTCTTGCATGTTGGCCAGAAGAAGAATGCTGTCCTTCAAAAGTTTTATGGTTTTTGCTTGTTGGTGGGGTTATGTGTGTTCATAGCTGTCTTTTCTGTATTCAGTTCTGGCAGTTTTCTTCTGTGCTGTTTGTGTCAGCCCTGATGTTACAGGAGGGCAGTGTCTGTATTGCTGCAGTGCTTAAAATAAGTAATCACAGGGTAAGACTGCACAGCCTGTGAGCAGCTCTGTGCATGAACGTCTCTTTGCACACACCTTGCTTTCTGCAGGTAAAGTAGAGGCTTTAGCTGCAAGTCTGAGTCTTTACAGGTATGAGTGAAGAATTACTTTTCTCATCAAATTTGAAGAAATTTTTGCAAGGACTATTGATATATATATGTATATATATATATAAAGCAGCTGCGTAAATGTTCAGTAGAGAAATTTTGAAACAAGGTGTCAGTTGTATTTTCCATGCTCCTGTACGTGGGCAGTTAAGAGAAAACAGAAGAATCATAACCAGTTAAATAAGCTAACAAGACATGGTGTAAGTCAGTGAAGGCTTCTATTCTTTGTAAAATTGTCTTCTGAAAGGTTTTGGAAGCAAGCCTCAGACTGTGTAGTAATAGTTTCCACCAAATGTACCCAAGGTGTTTAATTAAAATCTTATGGAAATATGCGGATAATTGTTGAAGCTATTTTTGTAGCACATTTAGATACATAGTAATGTGACATTTTATGGAGACATTTTTATTTTTTAAATAAGCACATTGCCTTAAATATTAGTGAATTATTTGCAAACTCATTTTTATTTCTCCATATTATATATATTTTAAAGATGGATAGATACTTATTTATATAGTTTATTGAACTGTTTACATTCCAAACATCATAAAAGAGGTTTGCTACATTTTAAATAGGCATGATGTCAATGTGTTTTACTTCTGTGTTGAAAGTACACAGCAAACACCAAAAAAGTGAGATTATTAATGTGATTTTAGTACTGAAATTGATTATACTGTCAAGGTTATTTCAGGTTTTTCCCTGTGTGCAGCTCTGATGCTGTTACTGTGTGACTGGAATTCTATCTACAGATTTCTTTATGCTGCTGAAAGGAATGCAGGGTTTGAAGCTTACAGAAGAAAGTTGTGGTTCAGTGGACTGTAGTAAGAATCATTTCATTGAATGTTCATTTTATCTGAAGAGATGAGTTAAGGCTGGAGTTTCACATTCATATTGGATTCCTTCAGGAACTGTCTTTTTTTCTATGGGACAAGGTGTTAGCTGTTGCCTAGGTAACCATCCAGGTGACTCTAATTCCCCTCTAGGGACAGGGTTATCATTTCATGTATTACATTTCTCATTTGGCTGGGTGAGTAACATTTTTGTCAAGACAGCATCTAAGTTGCTATTTTGGTTTTCAGGGGAAAGGTATTTTCTAAATTGTTCTTTCTTACTGTGATAATCTCACTTTGAGCAGTCAGTCTACAACAGAGGGAGACTCCTTTGAAATTAGAGTGGCAATTACCCACATTTTTTCCTGAAAATTTGCCTTCTCTATGTTAGTTTTGTTATGCCTGTCAGGCCATGTGCAATCCAGAAGGAAAGAGTCTTCTGAAGGTGTCAGAACATTACCCAAGTTTGGATTTCCATTGCAGTTGTTCACCTCTGTTCCTCGCTATGATATCTTATGGTATGCTTTAAATTGCAGAGTTATCTTGGATTGCTCAGAATTTTATCCAGTCAAATTTTGAATTTCTGCATGGCTGAGATTCCACAGCCTTGCTTGGCAACCTGTTCCAGTGTTCAGCAGGCACTCACTGTGGGATTTTCTTTTTTAATGCTGTGTTTTCCTCTTCCTCTATACTTGCTCTTAACTTGGTGTGTCTCGTGAATTTGCATCTCATCCTTCTATTATAATCTACCTAAAGTCTGGATCTGACTTTTCTATATCAATAGATTAGATAGTTTAAGACAGCAAGCAGATCCTTAGCATTCCCTCTCCATTCTGAACAAGCTTTGCTTCCTCTTGTTATGTAATAGTCCAGCCTCTTAACTGTTTTGATGGGGCCCCAGATGTTTTCTCTCCAGATCATCAGCTGTCTTGAGGGACTCAACTCTGGATATGGCACTTCAGCTGTCATCTTAGAGTGCCAGATAAAGGACAGTAATCACTTCCCTTCATCTCATTGCTGTGCCTTTGCTCATTCATCCCAGTAGCCTCTTGTCTTTCAGTGCTCCAAGTGACATGATGCTGAATCGTGCTGGGTTTGTTGTCCACCAGGAGTTACAGGTTCTGCCCCAAAGCTGCTTGACAGTCAGTTGCCCCTCAGCCTCCACTGTTGCATGGAGTTATTTTGTTCTAAGTGCAAGCCTTGCATTTGTGTTTGTAATAGGTAAATACAGTTCTTACCAATTTGGCTGCACTAACAAATGTGAGCCCTTTGTTTTTCCATCCTGTCAGATCCAGTTTCTGTTTAGATTTAAAATGTCCCAGGTCTTGCTTAGAATGCGAGTGAACGTCTTCTAGGTTCAAAAATTTCAGTGCTTCAACATAATTTTTTTTCCTCAGATGTTATCCGGAATCTCTTTACAAGGGATTACCTCACAAAATTCCATGTGGCCTGCAGTCAAATAATGTTACAAAGATGAGGAAATGAATTTATCTCCAACTTTTTTCCAGTAAGTTTGCCAGAAGGACAGCACTGCTTCTCTTTTTCACAAGGACTGATTTTTTTACTTGTATATCAGGCGTTCAAAATTCACAGGCTTCACAGACTAAGACATGGAATCAGATAAGAACTTCACATGCAAATAAGAGCTTTGGTAATATTCTTTGAAAAGAGAAAATGAATGGACCTAAAAAATTTACATCTTCTCACCTATGAAAAATACTGACAGCATGGAGGGAGTTGATTCTATGGCCGAAACTGCATCTCTCAGAGACTGACAAGAAGACATAGTAACAGAGTGGAAAAAACGTCCTACACGCACTTCAGTTAATCAAAATCTTCATGCTTTGGATTAAAAAAAACCCAAATCATAATTGTTTCTTCCACCATTAGACGTTTCTGATATGGCTATTAGTTGGCTACTCATAATACATATTGATATGTGCATATTTGCATATGTAGCCATTAAATAAGTATACAGGGCCCTATGATCACAGGTTTAAAAAAACTAATTTCTCTTGAGGTCTAAATAAGACTGTTACTTTGAGCCTGCATTTAAAGAAATGGGATTGTTGCATAGCTGAAGAATAGTGGGATAGCTGTTTCCTCTGTTGAAGTTCCACATACTGTAAGGATATACTCTTAAAGTGTCATAGATAAGGACCTTATTTGTTACCCTGAAGCCTTAGTCATGAGTATTCAGACTTGCCCATAATCCTGTTAATATTCCTTATTAGTGAAAGTAACAAGTTCACAGTTTGAACAGTTCAAAAAATACTTCATTGCTTCAGAAACTTGAGACAGGTTATAAAGTCTTCGCAAAGAACAACGGAACAATCTTCATCCTTGATTTGCTTTGGCCTCCTTTCTTTGGGGTGTAAATGTTTCCCTGAGCTGTCAGTGCCAAAGACTCTAAAGTTTCTGGCAGCCATTCATCTCTTCTCATCTTCTGATCTCAGCTCAGTATCCTCGTTCCTTGAAACATATATATATTTAGAAATGATAGTTTGAAATCTCCTGCATGCCATGGTTTTCTTTCTTTGCTGTTGGGTGAACATTACCAAGGACACTGGGATCTCCTCCTTTTTGAAGGAATTTCCAAAAGTCTATACAAAGTGGTTTTCTACTGTACAGGTACATCCAGAAGGATCAGATACTGTATTCCCTACAGATCTCTGAGGTAATAAGTCTGAAGTTATTTGCTTATAGTTACTTGATATGTCTTGTGTCTAGTGCCCAGATGTGTACCAGAAGTGTACATTCTTAGGATGGTTAGACAATTTGAGAATCCTTGCAACTCTACATGACCAGCACACTGAGAAAGAGATGGGTTTATTCTGCCTGTGATCTTTAATCATAAAAACATCTTTAGTCATCTGTATTTGCTTCATCAATCTAAATAGTGTTCAGAACTAACACCGTTAGTTCTCCATACAAATATTCATTTAAAGATGAATGTATTTCCTCCAAGGTAAAGCCACAGATACCACAACTAATTAGAGGATGTATTGAAGTAAACAATTTCTTTGAAAAACTGTTGGGTTTCATGGGTGAATAGTGGACATTTTGTCATTTATCTTTAAAAAATCATTCATTATTATATTTTTAGCATGCACAGTAATTAATATTTTCTTTTAATTACAGTTCATTGCCATGAAAAGGAGGATAGGATAGTTTGCCCTATGAAACAGGTTTATATGTGAAATCTGGCAGGTATGTGTATTAGTATGTGGGGTGAGTATGCAAAATAGCACCAAATATCATTAATATCATTTCTTTAAGTATTTTTAGCCTATCAGTAACTAAGTAGCTGAAACATTACTCAAGTACATGTTTTTGTAATTAAATTCGTAATAGTTTACACAAAGGGCTATGTGCCAACTTATCTCTAATGATGAGCTTCAAATAAGGATTGTGAAAAGGCTAAGGAATGAACACTTCTTCCTCATCTGTTGGCACCAGAACCTTGACTGTGTGGTGTTGTCTGCTGCTTTGATCTCTTTTTACCTGTGAGAATTGGCTCATTAGTAAAATGTATTTGGTTTCAGTGACAGTTTGTTCTTACTGTGTTTTGAGATACTTTTTGCAATTAGTCATGTTACATGTGAACATATGGATTTCTGACTGAGGTGTACATTCAGAAACTGCTGGGGTGGATTTTGTGTACCTTCCTGGCAGAGCTTGAAATCCATACTGTAAATTATGGGTATTTAGTATATTACTATAGTCAGAAGGCAGAAATTCTTGCCCATAGAATATTAAAATAGCCTATGGATGTTGATGTATTGATAATTTGTTGCATGATTTGTAAAATTTGTTCCGTTCTCATTTTAATACAGGTAGCATAACGACCTGTGGAATATGAGTGATGACAAACCCTTTTTATGTACTGCCCCTGGATGTGGCCAGGTAATGGTCTGAACTGAAGTTATTAGCATTAATCACTTTTCTTAGATTATGTCAGTTGAAACACTAACTTCACCCACAATTACAAATGCATACCAAATTAGTGAAAATAAACAAATAGTGAAAGTAAGAATATCTCTTTTATAGCACTTAATTTATCTGCTTAATGTTTTTTTTTTTTATAGCATATACCCCAAATTTTGGGGAAAGTATGCATGAAATGAGCAAACCTGAGGGGTTTAGTTAATTCACAGCATTTCAGTTGCCTGGCATTGTTCTAGTGTTGCCCATTCTACCTGCCCCTTGTTTTATGTAGTAAATCGTCAGGGCCAGGAGTATAGTATTTTATTTTATCTTTACACTGCTAAATACAGTGAAGTTTGTGATTACAGATCAGTTCTCATTAATGTGGTAGTACACACAGTCCAGTAACAAAGTTGTGGTGATCAATTACTTCATGTTCTCAAGATCCATTAATACAGCAAATGGCTGTTTGCTGATGGTTGATGGAGGCTGCAGCACCCTGGAATGTTATCTTGGACTTTTAATGAATGCAGGTACTTAAACTGCAATTTCCCTGGTGTATTTAGTTACTATGAACATCATTTGAGTTTTATAATATTTCTGCTTGGTACCAGAAGGTTGACCAAGGAATAAGATATATCGGCCTTAGAGGGTTGTATTTTAACATAGTTATGGTAGTTTTACGTATTGTAAAAATTGCTTTCTGTGGAATGGCATTTGTTGTGTTCACACTCCCAATTACAACTGTTTCTTGAAACTTTCTGCTGCAGCGTTTTACCAATGAGGATCATTTGGCTGTGCATAAACATAAACATGAGATGACACTGAAATTTGGTCCGGCTCGTAATGATAGTGTCATTGTGGCTGGTAAGTACATACTTGTACTAAGTTTGTTCACTTTTCTGCTGGAATGGATGTGTGCTTTATGCATTTTCTGTACATAATGCACAGATTCACGTTAAGAGAATGTGATACATTTTCTTCACTATACTTGTCTGCAGTGTGTGCTTAGGCAGTGTTTTCTTACATAATTCCTGTCAGAATTTGAAGCCAGTATTATTCTCCATAAGTTACTTTTATTTGTATCTGATACATAATCCAAATATTTTTAAATTATCAGTACTTAAATAACTTATTTAATTATATAAGCATTCAGTAAAAACATGCTTAAAAAGACTATGCCTAAGAGGATCTGTAACTAAATTAAATTGTATTTCAGTTTTAATTAGTCACTGATATTACTTGTCTCTTAAGTTTTAAAATATGTAGCATCCTTTACGTATCATGGTGAAAAATTTTTTGTTTTCATTTTTGCTTAAATCCAAAATACTTTATTCCCACCTCTGAATTCATGTTATACCCTTAGTAATTACAGCTTTTGTCCAGGATCAGAAGTAATCACCAATGGATGATTGATTGCATTATACATTTGAGAGTTTTTGAATGAAGATAGCATGTGCTAAGTATGCTGAAGTTAGTCAGTCTGGGGTTTTTTTCAGTGGCGGAGCAGCCTAAATGAACTTCAGAAAGACCTTCAAACATTTCCTGGTTTTGTTTTTTCCTTGTACATTGCTAATTTGTTACAACGAGCAGATTAAAAAAAAGTATTGTTCCTAAGCTAGCAGTTACAAATTTTTGAGTTCTAGATGTGCTCCTTGTCAATTACACCACAAGAAAAGGGACCTTTGAAATAATCAGCTGTTTAAAAATGAAACCGTGAGTGTCTCTGTGCAGCCACATTCCAGTGTAGGAACTGTTGTAGATACCAGGCTTAATAAGTCACACAATTATACCACTTCACAGTTATTTCAAATGCAAGTAACTTCGTGGCAAGTGTAGTTAATTTTGACCTGATAATAACAGTGAAATAAGGCAAACTTGTATACTAAGAGGAATTTTATATAAAGATGTTTCTGAAACTACTTCATGGAATAGTCACCCAGATGCCAGAAGGCTTATGATTCCAGCTTGATACAGAGGCATCATAGGAGTCAATATGATTTTGTGCTCAGAGTCACACTTGCCTTTAGAACTTCCATGCACTTGGAAGCAATCACTACTGTTGTCAAATTAGGAAAGGAAGCAAACTGGCTTTGAGCTGTGCACTTTTCTCATCTGTTTTCTAATTCAAGCCTTATCTTTATTTGAAAATAGAGTCTGCTTGCTCACTGAAGTATTCTGCTGTGCACTTGAGAGTAGCTCCCTGTGGTTCGTGACCCCAAAAGAAATGCCAGGATTGACAGGGGCTCGGTGGTTTGCAGGCTCCGGGTGCTTGTCTCCAGCAGGTGGAGTTTGCCTGCCAGCTGCCTCCCCGCAGGGCAGAACGCAGCCCGGGGGTTCCCAGCCACCTCCTCGTCTCTTTCTGTTTGTTTGTATTCTGAAAATTATTTATGACAAGTAGGTTCCTAAGTGGTATTGTAAAAATAAAATTGTGGGGGTTTTATACACTTCTTTTCAGATCAGACACCTACACCAACTCGATTCTTGAAGAATTGTGAAGAAGTGGGCTTATTCAATGAATTAGCAAGTCCTTTTGAAAATGAGTTTAAGAAGGCTTCTGAAGATGACATTAAGAAAGTATGTTTAAAACATTTTTTTTCCTCAGAGCTTCTACTTTTTTAATATCAGAAATTCCATTGAAAAAGCAGACTTTGGGTTTATATACTGCCTTCTAAACTATACCAACAATCGTGTTAGCTGTTTATATGTGTTTCATGTAGAGAATACAAATCTGTGATTACTCTTCTGAAGGTTAGTTCACCTGATTAATTTTTCATATTTAGCATTGATAATGGGACACACTGTCCTAATCATGTAAGTTTCTAGTCTATATCTGAAGTTAACCACCGGCTTTGATTTAAATTTCCTTAGGTTCTGAATAAGCAAAAAAGAAGTCTGAAAAGTAAAGAGATTTTAGCAGAAAGAAAAATACACATGAAAACAATAGTATGTGAACACTGATCATTTTGATTGGTTTTGAAGTACTGATGTTACTGTAAGAATCAGTCATCATGACACTGAGAATTAAGTACTGACTAAATTTTACAAAGTGTCAGTAATTTCGTTATGGTTATATTCATTATGTGTTGAAATCACTTTTGCCTAGAAGCTATTGATTACAACATAAAGATCTACTTATTTTTTAATGTACAGATTGAAATATTAAAAACACTTGAACTGTTTAGCAACTTCATGTTTTTGTGAGAAACTTGCCATACATTTAAGTGTTATTCTTGATATTTATTTCAGTGCTTCCCAGTCATAACTGGCTAGGAACCTAAACATTTAAATACTTCTGCAAGTAAAAAATTTTGTTCAATGTCCCCTTTGACTAATTTTGCTTTAGTTGTTTACCTGGTTGACTTCTATATGTAGTGATTAAAAATACGGTTCTATACTTATTTGTATAGGTTTTGCAGAATCAGTAGCTTCATTTTCTTTGTATCAGTAAAGATTTTGAGAGGTGCTTGTGAATAGGGTGGATTATTATCCATTCCTGACCAAGCCTCACCCTTACTTTGTAACAACTATATCAAATAATGGATTTATAAGTTTATGCTGTTTAGTTGCTGACATACAGTAAAATTGAATTTTGATTTACCAAGACTGTATTTTCTCTATAGCTCATTACTGTCTTGGAGAAGGTTGTATGTATTGCAAAGTATTTTAAACATTTTGTCTATTTTTTAAAATTGATACTTACTTTCCAAGCTGTTCTCTGTGTTACAAGAAAAAACAGTCCTGCCATATCTCTGGATGATTTATATACATAAACAATCATGGCAAAGTGCGGAAAAATGTACCATAATAGCACACTTTCTTGGGGATGGATAGTTGAGTTTTTTCTATAATATTTCATAGTCACTTGTGATACAAGAAGAGATTCCACTTCTTACGGTCTTTTCTGTCTACCAGTAATATATTGCACAGGAAAACTAGGAATTTAATTGAAAAAAAAGCATTTGGAAAAACTTTTTTTGGGGGAAGTTTCCTCCAAAAGTATTTGGATAGCAGACTAGACAGGAATATAGGCTTTCAAATCTATAGTATTGTTTTAAGTACTTCTGTAGATTGCATTCCAGATGTCCTGGTCAATTTTACCTGTGTAGTAATATAAAATTAGCTTTTTCAATAGTTATTAGCTGCAATAAGCTTAAAATTTGTCTATACTAACTTTCTCAATTTGGAAATGTGGGATTTTGTGCTTTGTGGCATGAGATATAATAATATACAGAAGGATAATACCTTAATTTTGCTGTAATTTTTAAACTGTAATGCAGTCCTTCCGCAGCTATAATTTTCTTATGACCCTTGGAAGTGGAAAATTTCAGTAATGTTTTTAATTCTCAAGAAGAAAATACTAAGTCTGACACTGGTATTGAAATACATTTGTGTTACTGAAGATTGGTGTTCATGTAGGCACTGGTAAACAGCCTTGACTGCTAATGCATCTGTATCAAGACCTTTCAAACATCAGCACCTCTGTCTTGTAATGAGCTGATATTTCTCTTCAGTTATTAATATTTTCTTGCTCAGTTGAATTTTTTAAACATTGACTAATTTTTACATTGTTGCTCATAGATGCCTCTAGATCTGTCTCCTCTTGCAACACCAATTATAAGAAATAAAATTGAAGAACCTTCAGTTGTAGAGACAACTCATCAAGATAGTCCTTTACCTCATCCAGAGTCTACTACCAATGATGAAAAGGTCAGAACCTTTATTTTTCTCTTTCTGGAATTTGCTTGGACTAAGTGAATCATACTTCAAGTCCTAAGTCTTTTTTTCAGAGGTTAGGGTTTTTTGGTTTTTGGGTTTTTTTGTGCTGCAAATACTCCAAGTAATCTAACTTTGGCAGAAGATAATACTATTATCTTCATACAATAGTGGGTCAGTATCTCATTAGCATCATGACAAGTGAGAATTCTATCTCAGTGCTTGGCAGTATTTATAAACCTGTCTCAGTGATGCTGCAGTTTTGGTGTGTCACTGTGACAGTGCTGCTGCTCAATGCTGTTCTCATGTCTGATTGTAGAGACAAGCTGAGCAAGGCTGAAGGTGCTGCTTGGGGTGTAGAGTTTAACGTGACCTGCAGATGTTGAGAAATGTGAGCAGTGTGTTGCTTAGTTAGATTTTTGTGTTCTCCTTCTGCAATCTATTGAAGGAGAGAAACGATTTTTTCAGGGCGTAGCTGGTTTTGACTGTACCCATTTTGTTGGATGCATATATTTTAGTAGCCTTAAATGGTTCCAGCCAATAATGTATGTGAAAGGCAGTTCTGATTGCCCTTGTAGTTGTCAAAATAATTCCTTGGAGACTCTCTAAAAAAGTATGCTTAATTATTTTCCTAGTTTTCTCAGAGTTCCATGAGTTCTGTTAGGCTTCAGTAAGAGTCGATACTTTGCTTTGAATAGACTGAGTTATCATTAGAAATGTATAAAGTCTAGAAGCCTTAAAGTAACAACAGCTTTCAAACATCATAGTTGTTTATTAACAGCACTTTAAAAGGGCAACCCTCAAAAGTTTTAAAAGTTTCTTAGTTATTGCCAAGTAGCTAATTGCCTAATTTAATTACTTTAAAACCAATTGTTTTCTTATAGTAATAATCAAATACAGTATTAGTTCTGGCCCTCTGCATTTCTGTATAAAGAATTCTATGTATTTTTGATAGTATTAGAAAGTTATTGCATGAAATTTGCTTTTAGATAGAAAATAGTTGCAAATATGCACATCTGAGAACACTTGAAGTAACTATCCTGTTCTGTAATTTCCCGTTCAGTGGGTTTTAGTTTGACAAATAGAAATTATAAGAGTTGGAGAAGTCCTTTTAGTAAGTCTAGTACCTTTAAACTTCTGTCCTGTAAGGAAAGGTAGGTAAATGTAAGGTCACTTTCACTTAAACTTATGATTGCAAATTCAACTCTTTTTCTTGTTCTTTAGGGGAATATATTTACAGTGTGTTTGATTCCAGACAAAATTTATACATCATTAGTGCAATGCATTAGTGATGAATTAGAATCTTCCATCAGACTGTTGGGTCTATGGTTTTGTTTTTATATGCTTATAAAATGTCAGTTTCCTTTAAAGCCATACTTCTTAAATCTGCAGCATATGTTTTTGCCACATTGTTGCAGTAACAGGCAGCTGCATGTATTTTTCAGTGTAGCAAAGAGCAAGTTAGTGTAAAGAGGAAGTTGGAAATACCTTTTCAGCTGTATAAACACACTTGTGAGTAAACATATTCTTTTTTAATGGCCAAAGATAATTTCTGATCTTGTAAACAAAGCATAAATGCCATCTTTGATAACACAGAAACAATTGTATGTGAGGTTTCCATTTTCAGATTTTTACAGATTTATTTCTGAATAATATCTTTTGACTATTGCTGAAATCTGGTTTCCATAGAACACCGTGTCTAAAAATTTCAGATTGCCCTTTTCCTGATGGGTGTTCAAGCCAGGGAGAGGCACAGTTTTACAGTCAGTATTTATTAGAACATGCATTAATTAAGGTTCTGTTACGAACAGCAAAGTATTGACAGAATGCCATCACTTAATTGCTCACTTGTATGTAGTTACCTGGTTTCAGCAACAGTTGGGGGACCAATCCCAGATGCCCAGAGGTAGGAAGTGGTACTGGACATGCCAGGAACTTCTAGGCAGGGTTCAGAAAGTGCTCAGAGTCAGGCTGGTTGGGGCTCTGAGGAACCTGATCTATGGAAAATGTTCCTAGGCATGGCTGAAGGTATGGACTGGAGTGGTCCCTGAAGGTCACATCCAGCTCCACGCAATCTGTGATTCTGTGAAAGTCCTTCCAAGGGTCTCTTCTTTATCAAGTGCACATATAATCTTGTGGGCTTTGTTCACATGCAAGAACCACTGTGATTTTGCACGTTGCCTGAATTGTGCAGCTTGTTCATGCTAGCATACAGATTCAGCTCGTGTCCTGAACTCTGCATTTCCCACAGTCAAGCAATTCAGTCTCATTTATATTTTCCCTGAGACTCGTGAATAAGATCTGTAAGATGTTATACCAAATTTCTTATTTGCAAAGAAGTTTTTAATCCTGTCCTAACAATATGATTGGGCTTTTTTCTTTCGTTTTGTTTCCACAAGTCTGTACTGGTTGTCTTCATTTTACTGAATGCTCATCTGTAGTGCTAAGTGCAGTGTTCAAATATTTATACCCCAGATCGATAATAAAACAAGTTCACTTTCCTCAGCACAGCTCAATGCTAGGCTCCAAAAACCGTCATTCACTATGAATAGTCTTTTAGGTCCCTTGGGAAAAAGCATGAATGAACTGGTAAACCCTGATGACAAATTTAGCCTCTGAGCTTTTGGAGGGAGAAAATGTCATCATCTAAAGTCTTCTGTAAAGCCTACAGTTTGCCAGCAAGCTTACAGTTCTATGAATTGCTCAGAGGGTCTCACACATTTGTGCATTAATATAGAAAAAGACAAGCAATTTGCTTAGAGAGCTCAGACTTTACTACTTAAAGCTTTGTGGATGAATTTTCAAAACTCAGGCTTCATTCAAGAAAATAATAATCAGTGCAATGTGTATGACACAGGTATAGAGATTTCTCTTTGAATTACAGTTTACCAGCAGAGCAACTAAAGTTGCTGTTATTAAGAAAGTGATTTTATGTGTCATTGATTGCAGTAGATTGTCAAAACAATAACTTGGAAACAAATCTTGCTGAAGGTAAGTTTGAAGTCTGGCAGTATCAAGGATTTCCTGAGAAGGAAGGCATTGGTTACAGTAAGGCCTTTCTGGGTTTTCAGAAACAGCAAGTAGAGGTACAGCGTTCAATTGATAATGTGCTTTATGTGGTTGCTAAGCTAAGAGCAGTAGGAATTTCTGTGTACTCTTTATTTGCACCTAAGAAAGTTTAATTTTTGTGCCCAAATAATTTTTTCTCCATCAGGATATGCATATATTTTGCAGAGCTCTGAATATGACATTCCAAGTACTCTTGTCACTCTAGTTAGAGAGTTACAGATAAAGGCTCAAAAAATTTTTTTTTGTTGTTATTTTTACTGAACCATAAATGTCTTGTTTCTCTTGTTTAAATCCAGAACAATGGACTGAAACTGAAATGTACATAAGGACACCATAAAACATTTTCCTTATTTTGAGTGTGGGTAAACATGATGGTGCTGGTAGTACCATGGGCTTCTTGGGAAAAAAAATTAAAATCTGATCAAAACTGAATTAGAAGTAATAAGAAGCAATAGTAGCCTTAGAATAAATTGAGCCAGGTTTGTCATAAAACTAAAATCACTGTTGTTAAAACAGTTTTACTTTGGTGGTTTAAATGATTCATCCGGAGGGGCTTTTTGGGTGTTTTTAATTGTATAACTGATTCTATTTGCACAATGTTACAGAAATTCTGATTTCTGTAACATTATGCAAACTGCATCAAACTGCATTCATTTAACAGTTGGAATTAGTGGTCTGTAATTGTATTTTACTAACTGATGAAGCTTTATTTTTCTTCAGGAAGTGTCACTGCAGCAGACTGCACAGCCTACATCAACAATAGTTCGTCCAGCATCGCTACAGGTTCCTAATGTACTGCTTACGAGTTCTGACTCAAGTGTTATTATTCAGCAGGCAATACCATCACCAACTTCTAGTACTGTTATCACCCAAGCTCCATCATCTAACAGACCAATAGTGTAAGTTACATAAATCTTAGTAAAACATTTTCTTGCGGAATTTGAAAACCTAATTTATTTTCAGTTACTGTTTCTGCAGTTAATATATGAATTTGAGATGCTTTGGTGTAATGTGGTGCTTTACTACACGAGACATTGGACTTCCACTACATGTGAGATATAATGCCATGTTCTCCACATCACTAAGTTCATATTTTTGATCTCCAAATAAATATTACATTACACCTGTAAAGAAACAAACCAATTTGAAATAATGTGTAAACTTGTTCTCTTCTCTGGATAAGTTTTCTTTTATATAGTTCATTCCTTTTTCAGTCCAGTTCCAGGTCCTTTTCCTCTGCTGTTACATCTTCCTAATGGACAAACCATGCCTGTTGCTATTCCTGCATCTATCACAAATTCTAATGTGCATGTCCCTGCTGCAGTTCCAGTAAGTAAGCATGATGCTATATTAATTTGAAAGTGGAGCAGATTTGCATAAGTGCAGCATAGAACTTAGTTTTAAGCACCTTGATAGCTGTTTTGGCTTCAGAGGGTAGTGCTGTCAAATGCTCTCTATTATGATAACATACTCAGGTTTTCTTCATTTTTATACTTTATCTGGTCAGCTTGTTAGACCTGTCACCATGGTGCCTAGTATCCCAGGAATCCCAGGGCCTTCCTCCCCACAGCCAGTGCAGTCTGAGGCTAAATTGGTAAGTGAAAAACTCCATTATTCCTCAAGAAGAATAACTTGAGAAATTAATTACATTCTATTGCTTTTTAAAACAGCTTTAGTTTTCTTTTATTAGTCTAAATTCTGCAAGTACAAGTTTAATAAAAACAGAAGAATATCAGCTGCATTTATGTTACAGTTTTTTTCCAATTCCAGCCTATGTTAGTTTCGTTCTTAATGTCCATTTTGATTTTATTTTTAGTCATTCTTTTAAATAAATTTTCTAACTAAACTCCTTCTTACTTTTTGTATCAGAGGATCAGAAATGCTAGCTGGGAGAAAGACAGACAAGATTAGTAGCATGTGAACATTTCCTTCAGAGAAGCAGAATGTTTCCTCCCAAAAGAATGATATTTCTTAAAAAACTAAGAAAAATACGGTTTTTTAAAATGTTTTCAGAATCTCAACTGAATATAATCCATTTGGTAAGAGTTTTGCAATTAGATATGTAGTACTTATGTAGTTAACAAATTATTCTGTGTGGAGGTTGTTTCTGTTGTATTGGGTGTTTTTGGGGGGGAGTTGAGGATTATTTAGAAAATGTCTAAAATAAGCAAAAAATTGGTTTGGTTTTTATTTTGATTGTGGGGGCTGTTCTTTTTTACTTAATATTAGTGACCGTTTATGGTGGTAGTTGGAATCAATTTATTGAAATATTTTATACAGCATTAGGCAGTTGAGTCTCTTTTTTTGTCTCATTTGTTCCAACTGTTCTAAAACAATGGAAAATCCATTATTAAACAATAATTAACCCGTTTATATATTTACAAGATGCCTCCATAAACAGTATCTATCCTGTGAAATAGTGTTCCTCTTCCTTCAGCTCTTACTTTGTGCTAAAAGAGAATCAGCACCACCTACTACATAAAATAATATTTTTCTGCATTGATATGGGTAAGTGGGAGGATGCCCTTAACATTCTTAGATATCTCATTTCTCTTGATCTAAACCTTTGGGCTTTCTGTCCTTACCTGTTTTCTCTTCTCAAGCCACAGTATGAAAAACAGTGACTCTAGTTTTTCTGGAGTAAAGGGATTCCCATAGAGTGAGCACAGCTAGACCACATTGACCAAATACTGAAGCTACTGTCGAGAGGTGCCTGACTCTGCCTAATGCTGTCAGGTCTTCCTTCACTTCCCTGCTCTGTTGAGCACAATGACTTTTGAAATAGTATAGAGGAGGACATAAGGGAAGAAGGTCTGTTTCTGTGCATCCTTGCCCACCTAGGAATGGGAAAATGAATACTTTTAATACCCCAGAAAATACTTAAATGTAACCAGCTCTTACAAAATTAATTTACCTTACATCCAGGGGAGAGGAGTGTAAAAAAAGTGAAAGCAAGAACTGTTTTCTCGGAAACTGAATATGCTTTAGAGTCAGGAGACTCATGCTCTGAATTCTGTTTGAAATCCAGGAGGAATTGGTTCTAAATAATTTTTTTAGATAGGCAAGAAATTAGGTTTTTAAGCTTATTACTGAGTGATTTGCTCTTAGAATGATTTAAAGGCAGAAAGGAAATACATGTATGTAGTCAAGACTTTGATCTCACATTGGAAGAAGCAATCACTCAAATGCAAAGGAAACAAAGATCATTAGACTTAAAATTTAACAGTCTCATTAGCCTTCTCATTACAATTTAGCTAATATATGCACTTCAGTGATTGCCTGTCTTTTTTTTTTAATGAGACTGTAAAAAGGGTATTTGCAGTATTTCCTTTCCTTGTTGCTTAACATGAAGCATGAGCAGAATTCAAGAATATCAGAATTATGTATATTTCTTATGCTCATTTACTTTTATATAGTGCCTATTCACAAAAATAAAAAACCAAATTTCTTATCCCCCTGAAAGTAAAAGCAGCTTAATGAGGAAACTTAATGTTTATATAGAAAAGCCTCCAAGAGTAAGACTAATTCACTGTGCCATGGGATGCATTGTTGGCAGATATGTGATGGTTTATTAACTGCAAAGTTCAATTTAATTTTAAAAGTTCAAATCTTCGTGATACCAAACCCCTTCTTTTCATGTCTCTCTTAAAAATAATTTTGCTTGCTGCATACTAAATTCTGTGAAGGTCTGCTAAGCAGGTTTATTTTTCACTTGTGTTCCTGGTTAAGCCAACTGAAGACAATATTTAGTTTTACTGCTCACTTTTCATTTTGTTAATAGTTCACATTTAATGTTGAAATATAAGCTATTACACTGAAATTTAATAAATGAACAGTGTATGTTTCATGTATTAATAGTATACTGCAGTTTGTGGATTTATTGGTATGGTTAAGTTAGCTGAACACTGGGAACATGTCCTGTGTCCTTTTGCCTATTACGGCCACATTTCTTCTTCATGTTTGGAGGCAGTTCTGAAGGCTAGAGGAGTCCAGGACATCCTTTAAGAAGCAAATCTTAAAGGTGCAGGAGCAGGCTGTCCCCACATGCTGAAAGATGAGCCAGTAGTGAAGGCTGGCCTGGCTGAACAGAGAGCCTTGGCTGGAACACAGGAGAAAAAGGGAAGTGTGTGACTTGTGGAAGGAAGGGCAGGCAACTCAAGAGGATGTTGTGAAGTTATGCAGGGCCAAAGCCCAGCTAAAACTTAATCTGGTTACTGCTGTAAAAGACAACAGCATATTGTTATATAAATATATTTAAGTACTTCAGCAACAAAAGGAGGTCCAAGGAGAATCTCCATCCTTTTATCGGATATGGGGCAAAATATAGTGACAAAGGATGAGGAAAAAGCAGAATTAGTTAATGCCTTTTTTTTGCTTCAGTCTTTAATAGTAAGGCTAGTTCCTCTCTGGGTACCCAGCACCTTGAGCAGCAAAGCTTCTATAATCCAACCTACTACAGCACTAAGACTCAGAAGGTTGTGGGGCTGAATGGGACCCCAAGGGTACTGAGAGAGCTAGAGAAGAAGCTCAGCAAAGCCACTTAAAATCATTTACCAGCAGCCCTGGCTAACTGGGGAGGTCCCAGGTGACTGGAGGTCAGTAAATGTGATGCTCATGGTCAGGAAGGGCTGGAAGGAGGATCCAGGGAACTGCAGGCCTGTCAGCTTGACCTTTGTGCTGAGGAAGGTCATGGAGCAGATGATCCTGATCATCATTGCACACACAGAACAGTCAGGATCAGATCTAGTCAGCATGGATCTGTGACAGGCAGACTGCTTGACTGACCTGCTTGGCTTCTGTGACAAGGTGACCTACTTACAGTGGATAAGCAAAATGCTGTCAGTGTTGTCTACATGGACTTTACTAAAGCCTTTGACACTGTTTGCCACAGCATTCTCCTGGGGAAACTGCTCATGGCTTAGACAGATACAGTCTACTGGGTAAAAAACTGGCTGGATTGCTGGGTCCAAAAAGTGGTGGTAAATGGAGTTAAATCCAATTGGTGGCCAGTTAGAGGAAGTGTTCTCCAGGGCTCAGCTTTGGGGCCAGTTCTGCTTAGTATCGTTATCAATGGTTGGGATAGGGGAATGCGGGGATCCCTCTTTTGCCCAACTTGGTGCCATTGCAGATGGTAAATTTGGCAAAAGTGTTGGTCTGCAGAAGGGTAGGAAGGCTCTGCAGAGGCATCTGGACAGGCTGAATCAGTGGGCTGAGGCCATTTGTATGAGGTTCTACATGGTGAAGTGCTGGGTCCTGCACTTGGGTCACCACAACCCCAGACAGCGCCACAGGCTGCGGGGCAGGGTGACTGGAAAGCTGTTTGTTGGGAAAGGACCTGGGTGTGCTGGTCAGCAGCCAGCTTAATGTGAGCCAGCAGTGCCCAGGTGGCCAAGAAGGCCAGTGGCATCCTGGCTTGTATCAGAATCAGCAATAGTGTGACCAGCAGGAGCAGGGCAGGGATTGTTCCCCTGTACTTGGCAATGGTGAAGACACACCTCGAGTCCCATGTTCAGTTCTGGCCCCTCACTGCAAGACTGACATTGAGGTGCTGGAGCGTGTCCAGAGAAGGGCAGTGGAGCAGGTGCAGAGTCTAGAGGGAAAGTCCTTTGAACAGTGGCTGAAGGAGTTGGGCTGTTTAGCCTGGAGACAAAGAAGCTCAGGGGGGACCTCCTTGCTCTCTACGGCTACCTGAATGGAGGGTGTAGCCAGGGACTCAGCCTCTCTAAATAGCAACTGATACAATGAGAGAAAACAGCCTCAAGTTGCACCAGGGGAGGTTTAGATTGGACATTTAGGAAAAATTTCTTCTTGGAAAGGGTTGTCAAGTATTAAAACAGGCTGCCCAGGGAAGTGGTGAAGTCACCATCCCTGGAGGTGTTTAAATGACATGGAGATGTGATGCTTTAGGGCCACGGTTTAGTGGTGGACTTGGCAGTTCTGGGTTAATGGTCAGATTTGATTTTAAAGGTCTGTTACAGCCTAAACAATTTTATGAACCTATGAAGTCTGTCAGCATAGTATTCTTAGTGTATTTTGAACAAAAAACCAGATGAAGGGGTGAAGCTGTCATGTTCCCTTCACAACATTCCCAGAAATATAGATACTTGGAATTTTTTTCTGTTGCTTTATTTCTTACTTATTATTTGAGAAAAGTTTTTTGTTGTTCTTTATAGACAGACCTTGCAATCTCATGGATTTTTTCATATTGTATTATAAAATGTAAGACTAGAATATATAGCAAATACCAAAAACATGCAGGAATAGATTCCTAACTAACTTCCCTAACTTCCTTGGGTATTTAAGCGCTGTACTGTATGGGATGCAGAGTTTGGCAAGTTACCATGGTTTATTTCTATCTCTGAAGGGTTTTATCGTATCTTGTTTTGGCAGTTTTTGTTTGAACCTCTCCTGTATTGCAAGGCCATACTTGCTATTATGGTACTCTGCATTTTCTGCTATCATATCGCAATACTATTTCAAGGCATTCTAAGTTACACAGATCTAATCATTTCAGAGGTTGAGTAAATTTCCTGAAGAACTGGTTGTAGTAAATTTATTGTGAAATAGCAGCCATTTGTTGCATTGTTATCAGATCTGGAGCTGTCGTGTGTAGAAGGTACAGCTCTTTGTTTCAGATGAGATACCTGGCACAAACCAGACACTTCCTTTTGTGCTTTGTGCCTTCCTTTGCAGAGGCTATCTCTGCATATTTCAAGGAGCTAACACATTTTAGAGTTTTATAGTCAGAAAAGAACTTTGTGCTCTGATTTCATTCCTCATTGCAGTCATTCATTTCACTCTTACTTGCTTAGAAAAGGCTACTGTTGTGTAGATATTTTTTTAAGTGAACATGAGAAGTAGTTAGATAAAAGTCAAATTAGAGATTGTAGTGCTTGTTCTGTAATGCTCTGAAATTTAAATATGAATTTAGATAACTTCATTTCTGTATTTTTATTAACATGAGAAAAACACATTTCTATTTTGATGAAGACCTCTTGTTTCCTTACAAGTTGCCAAATTGTACAAAAAGGAATCTTTATAAGTTCATAAATGAACTTTATTAAAACAAATGGATATTTTCGTTTCTAAAATCTAAAACTTAAAATAACTGTCAGGAGACATCTTTGGTAATGGACATAGGATGGCTTCCTATAGCATAGTTAAAATTTTTCTTCAGCTGTCCTAGAAGTAGTAAAACCCTTTAAAGGATAAAGGAACTCAGGTACTTGCTGAGAATTTTTTCCCACAATTTCAGCTTTTGGAGACTTTTTACCTTTGCAAATGGTCTCTCTTACAGCATTTGAAAGGATTTTTTTATTAGGGTGTCCAAGTTTAATGCATTATAATCAAAACTGCATATTTATTTCTATGTTTGATAAAGATTTCAGTTTGAAGTGTCAAACTCCTCAGCATGGCAGTTTTGGTTACTGATGCAAAGCGCTTTACTGATATGTCACCTCTCAAACTCTGTTTGTTCTTTGCTGAAATGGTCTTTTCTCTGGTTCCTGTTCAAGTTGCCTGACATTAAATAATTGTATGAATTCCATAGAGGAACAGTTGTATGTGGGAACAGGTTCACTGAGTGAAATAGCAGATAGAAAAATGTATACCAACTGCAAGGACTAACAACTGGGAGGAAAAAATAGTCATTAAAAAAAAAAGAATACATGAAAGCGATGACAGACAAAAATTTAAAAATTCTGTGCAGTGAGCCGAATCCTTATGATTGGTGGGATTATTGCAAGAGGCTCTTGACTGAAACAGTTGACATTAAGTGAAAGGGTGCATTAAGCACTATCTTAGGGTCTCTTTCACCACAGAAACATACACAGTGCTTTATGTGTTTCAGTGCCGTGGAAGAATTGCATGAAATCAGATTGCATTTTAATTTTATTGCCCCAATATTGAATTTATTATAGTGAACAGAGCTGGTCCATTCACAGCTGTGAAAGGCACTGTTACTTTGGTTTTGAACATTTTTGGATCCTTTTTCTCTACTGCTTGTAGAACTGAAATATAAAATGACTAGAGATTTCAGACACGACTTTGTCTTTTAACTGTTATTATATTGGAAATATTCTTACATCTTATATCAAGAATGACATTCAGTAGGAGTAAAAATGATTTTGGGATTTCTGTGGCACACAATATAAATTGTCAGTTTTTCTGACATGATTACGTGTTTGTCAGTATGCTAAAGAAACTAACTTTCGCACACTTGAGTAAAATCACATGTATGTCAGTTCTGTGGCATTTTAGAGAGGCTTCAAAGTAGATACAATAACTGTCTTTGAAAAAAAACCCCAAAAAATCAAAACCCCAAAAAAACTTCCTCACTAAGATAAGGATGCATGATTCTAAATAACTGTAGAATTGCTTCTGATGTTCTTATGAGAAGATCTGTAATTGTTTGATTTCTGTGTATGAAACATGAGCCTTGAGTTGCAGCTGTAAAACATCCTTTTTGAGTGTGCAGCTTGTGGGTGCAAACTTAGCATTTAGACTCTTCAGCATGGATTGCAGAAGCTTCTGAAGAATTTCAAAATTGCTTTAATATGGAATGTTTCCTCCTGTCTCCTCCTTCCCATGCAGAAATTTTTGTCACAATGTGAAAAATACCTTGGGCTCAGTAGGGAAATAGTAGACTTTTGCAGGAGGTTTCTACTGAGAAGTGACAGAGGGCAGCTTGGCAAATGTTCAGAGACCAACATTAACTTGCTGGAGCCCGGCATGGGACCTTGTGTTCAGCAGAATTCTTCTGACCTGTCTCTCTGCATGCCGAGCTAATCAGCAAACACCTAATGAGCCTACTCTAAAGAAACAGACCCTCTCACAACCTACTTCATTTTCATATGTTCTCTGGGGGTGGAGAGACAAGACTTCATAAGGACTGATGATGCTGCAAAGACCACAATAATGATAATTAACTTGCTGAATTTAGAAGATTATGCTGTTAATTAGTTGCAAAATAAAGATAAGTAATAGAGGAGCAGATGGTAGGATAACACCCAGGAGAAGGAGGGTTATTACTCTGATGAGCTTTTGTGGCAGATATGAAATATGGATCTGAGTTTTTCACAAATTGTTTCTGGAGTATATTATCTTGTTTCTTTGAGCTCTTGATGGAGAGTCCTAGTCCTACCAAATTTTGACAGATGCGGTGAGGATTTGTTTTCAAGGATATACATGAATGATAAAACCTTGCTAATCAAGATTTTAAAAGCTATTAACCTATCTGGTTAGTTTGCCTATAACCAAATAATATCAAAAAACCTTGGTTGTCATCAAGTTTCCCTACATAAAAGTGCTTATATACATTTATTCTAATATATGTTTCTGTATTCTTGATTGTTAAATATGAGATTCTCTTTGAATTTGGTCTGTCTCTCTACTCACAAGAAGTACAACATCCATATAGTATTTTACTCCAGCATTACCTTTTAAAATATGAAACCTGTTAAATACACAAGCTGGAAATCTTGTGAAAATCTGTAAATATTCCTCAGATTTTCACAATGTGTCTGCATTTGTGGATAATTTAATCCTAACTACTTTAATTTCAACCTTCAAACTTTGTAATATGAAATTAAATCTAATTATTTCCTAGTCCTGTTTTCATAGTACATTACGTTTAACAACGTAATTCTCAAAAGGAGTTTGTATACTTATGAATTTACAGGATATAATGTTTAAATGTTAGTATTACAGTAAGTGAAGTCCAACTTTGTTTGCACGTCCCAGTGCAAAACTCATCAATTACCATCATGCACAAAACAGACTCGTCTTGAGGAAATCAGTTTCCTTTATTACTAATCACATCTGAGTAGGATGATACACCCAAAACTTAAAAACACCTTCCCCCCCCTTTCTTCCTGGGCTTAACTCTTCTCTACCTCCTGCCTGCAGTAGCACAGGGGAAAGGGGAATGGTGGTTATGGTCAGTTCCTCAGGCATCTCTGCTGCTCCTTCCTCTCCCTGGGGAGGACTCCTCTCAATCTTCACAGAATTAGAGCATGGGCTGAGTTGGAAGGGACCATTGTGGTCATCTGCTCCAACCCCCTGTTCCATCAGGGTCATCCCAGCAGATGACATAGGATTACATCCAGAGAGTTCTTGCCTATCTCCAGTGAGGGAAGCCTCACATCCTCTCTGGGCAGTTTGTTCTAGTGCTCGCTCTCCTGCACAGTCAAGAAGTTCTCCCTCATGTTCAGGTGGAACTTCCTGGGCTGCAGTTCCTGCCATTGCCTTTGTCCTATTGCTGGGCATCACTGAGCAGAGCCTGACTCCAGCCTCTTGACACCCTCCTTTTAGATACTCCTGGACATGGCTGAGGTCCCCTCTCAGTCATCTCCTCTCGAGGCTGAGCAGGCCCGGCTGCCCCAAACTCCTCGGAGGTCTGTCCTGGAGCCAGCTGCCGTTGGCTCTGTTGGACAAGGAGGGAGCTTCTGGCAGCTGCTCACAGGCGCCACCCCTGCTCCCCCACCCCCACACAAAACCTTGCCATGCAAACCCAATATATGTGATTTTTGAGATGGTAGCTTTGAAAACTCTCCTAGTATGACAGCTTGAAATAGAAGAGAGCATACTCTTTAACTGATTTGTACTTTCACTACTCTCTTGATTAGGACTGATGAAAATTTGTCACATCCTGCCTTACAGCAAGTTAAGATGAAAGAAACACTTCTAAAGTAATTTGAGTCATAAATTAAACTACACTACAAAAAAAATCTTATGTTAATAACATATAGAAAGGTTATTGTCATATTGGTATTAAATACTTGCTAGTTTCTTTTAAAAAATATTTTTTAAGAAACTGACTTGGATGTGATGTGTTTCCGTGGTAGTCCTGGTAGTGGTTGTGTAGAAAATTTTACAATTTAGACACCAGGATTAGTTAAAGAGAGAGAGGAATCATCAATTTTGCAGTTTTTTCAGGTAGATCATAGAGTTTGGTTTTAGTAATTTTAGTTAAACAGTTAAAAAACAGGCCTGCTGGAGACAAGGACTGAAATTTTTTTGTTAGCTTGTTTTTCAGAGGAGAATTAGGAAGGTACAAGTAAATTCTTGAGTTTAATTAAAGTGTTGACTGCCTAAGGGCTTTCAGAGTGCTGTACCTATACTAAAAATTATGGACATACTATCTTAAAGATTTTTGTTATCCTGCCCTGATGCTTGCAGCTATCCTAAATTTTTGATGTTAAAGTTGAGCACTGGGGAAACTGCAGTAAATTTGGTTTGTGTAATTTTCTGAAGTGTCTTCTTAATTCTGGGAAATTTATGAAGTTGATACAATAAATGAGGTGAGGAGCAGGTAATTTAGCTGTTGGGATTAGCTCCCAATTTTCATATGCACTTGAATGGTTCCTGTCTGGTGTAATGTGCTGCTAATTCTGCTAATTCAATCCAGAGCAATCACTACAGAGTAGACAGAAGTCTCTGGCTAAAGACTTCTTAATAGCAAGCCAGTAGAGGAGTGTTGGAGCTTCTTGGTTCTCTTTGTAGTCCTCAGCTGAATGAACCAGAAGTTGAATGAAGTATTTTTCAACAGGCAGTCAATAAAATGCTGTAAAATTGTCCATCAGGTTGTCAGTAACTCTTGGGTGTATTATATACAGCTGAACTTGCACATTACTGTTCTTCATAGTGGCTGCTTTCAAGAAAAAAGAACATCAAACCTTCTAGCAGTTTTTTACTGCAAAGTAGCCTGCTGTAGTAGTTATCTTGCATATTTCTACATAAATAATCTTTACATGTAATCTAAAACTTCTTAGTATTTTGTACATCATTAAGATGTTTCAGCAAAGGTCTTGGCTTTTATCTAATTACCCATAGGAAGGATGGCAGAGGTGAGTATTTGTAAAGACAAATTAGTGGAGGCATAACAAGCTATTTAAAAATGAATAGAGATAGAGAACACCAGAATTTTTAAAGTGGAAAGATGCTTATGTTCCAGTTGTTACCTATTTTCCTTCCTGTGTCATTGTTACTCTTCTGGTACTACCAGTTTCAGTAGCTGTTTATGGCCTTCCACTCATCTGTTTGTGGGCACAGCTCACTACAGATGAGGCTTTCTGCTTACTTCTCCGTACAGTTTACCATCCTTCCCTTTCTGGGATCTTATGTAAGCCTCATTGCTATTATCATGATTGCAGAAATTTACCCCCTGTGTTTAGGTATATGCCTAGGTCACTGTTGAAAGTAAAAAGACACAACTGTTTAAGAGTTGGAGTTCCTGTTTCCAAAGTGGAAGTAACTGCTTATATAAATTATTAGCTAGCATGATAGAATATTTCTTTTCTTTTTCTTCTTTATTTTCTGCTTTCAGAGATTGAAAGCAGCCTTGACCCAGCAGCATCCTCAGGTAACAAATGGAGATACTGCCAAGGGACATGCAAGTGGGTTGGTTAGGACTCAGTCAGAGGAGCCACGACCACAGTCGCTACAGCAGCCTGCAACTTCAACAACTGAAACACCGGTATGACAAGAGTGGACATGTGCCTCCTACCTCCTCCTTTGATTTTGCAAATACATACATTTTTTTTCTATGCTCTTGGTTTGTAAAACAGAGATTAACAGACTCCTCTTCTAGTCAATAGCTCTATAGCAGCAAAATGTTTGCAGGTCTTACATGTTTTTGAATGCTTCTAAAATCTATTATCCAAGATGATGATTTCAAAACAGGTAGTATCTATATGCTCAAATTTAGAACTAAGTCCTAATTTCTGGAGTTCATTGATAGGAGATTCTCGGGTAACTGAAATTTTTACAGCTGGTCAGTATATATATTTGAAAAAATAAGTGCTTTTATTTGGTGTTTCTGTTGCATCTGTTTTATGTTTATTGTATTTTATATTGTAAATGCGCTTAGAAATGTTTTATTGCATCAGGTATCATGATCATGTTAACTTGCTAGAAGGATCTTTTCTGGGCTGCCACAGGAAGAGTTTCAGCTGTGTCATTAAGGGTACTTCATCATCTCAGGCTCTGGAAAGGGGGCCTCTGGTTTTAGGTGTGATTTGTTGTCCTTCTGGGACAATAGATCAGAACAGGGGAGTAAAAGGCAAAACCTCTGAGTCAGACTTGAAGTGGGTATGCTGCTAGAGGAAAGATACACTTCCTGGTGAATCCTGGAGGACTGCAGCTGTTCTGTTTCTAGAAACCTCTTGGAATGTGTTTTTAAAATGCTTTTAAAAATCTCGAAGAGTTATTTTCAGAATTCATAGCATAATATTAATTTTATAAAAGCTACACACCTGGGCCAGAACCAACAGGACTTATATCTGCAATGAAAGCCTCAGATTCTTACACTGGCCAGTGAATCAAATAATGTGTCAAAACAAATGTGTTTGAAACAGAAGAGGGGAAAAAAGTGACCCATCATAAAAGGATCTGTTTCTTAAGGCTGCTGTTACCCCATACTGCCTTGAGGTTTTTTTAAAGAATATTTTCAAAATATCACATAGCAGAATTTTCAAGATGAAGACTGCTGTTTGATTGTATTAAAGATATTTTACAATTAGTATTAATCAAAAATAGCAAGTGTTTCATTCTTAAAACACTGATTTGAGTTCCTAGTTTTTTTTTTATTCTTAGCTATTTAGAATTAATGCCAAATTGATATGCCAACTGATACATGCTTGGGGTTTTTAATTTAAAAATTAACTTTCTTGCTGTGCTAGAGTGAATGTGGAGGTGCACCTGTGAATGTCACGTGCACAGTTATGTTCTATCTATCTTACCTCTTTAAAGGATTTTAAGACCCATTATATTGTTATTATATTTCATTAAATCTTTGCCTAGGGTTTGTATACAACTGTCAAATGAGTATAATGTATAATTTAAATATTGAAGTATTTTGATACTGTCATGTAATGTGGGTAGATTAAGGGAGATTGTTACTCAGTGGGGAGTAACTTCAACGAGTAGGAAATTGCTATATGGAGATCCAGGGTCAGGGAGCCTCAGCACTGCCAGCATTTGTCAAACAGCTTCTGTGTAGTGGGCATAAGCAATTGTGTCATTTTTCACTTGTGACTAGATGTGTGGGAAGAGTCAAAAATAGAAAATTCATTTCCTACTAAATGTAGCTTGAAAGCTATTTTGGATGTAATACATTAAAGTAAGATGATCAGGAGTGTAAGTATGGGTAAAAGTTTTAAAAACATTCCTGTAGAGTTAAATGGGCACAGCTTTCAAGAAAAAATGTGTGTAACCTGAATGTGTTTAGAAATGCCCTGAATGCTTTTCTCAAGACATGATGGCTATTTATACCAGTGCTGTGGGCTAAGTCATGGCTGTTTTCAGGCATCACCAGCTCAGCCTACGCCACAAACACCAAATACAGGCGGTCGGCGAAGAAGAGCTGCCAATGAAGACCCTGATGAGAAAAGGAGGAAGTTCTTGGAGAGAAACCGGGCTGCTGCTTCCAGGTGCCGACAGAAACGGAAAGTCTGGGTGCAGTCATTGGAGAAAAAAGCTGAGGACCTGAGCTCACTAAATGGCCAGTTACAGGTATAGTTTTACTTCAAGGAAAAATTACTAAGCTTTTTTGTTCTTACACAGTGATCCTTGATCAGTGGAGCTTAAAACTTTGCACAAAATATGAAATATAAATGGTTTTATAACCAGTGGCTCAGCTCAGGCTTAAAATTCAGAACTAGTTGCATATAGCAGTAAAATTAGAGGATAAGAACATACTCATATTTCAAGATGTGTAAATTTAAGGATCATACCCTTCTATCCTTTGTTTCCATTTGAAGTAATTTTCAGGCTATGATTCTAAACTAACATGATAGGATGTGTTGGAATAAACACTTACGAGTAAAGTAATAGTCTTACGTTGAACTCATCTTGCTCTTCATTTGCATCACAGCCTGGGTCATTGAGTAAGTTTTGGGCTTATTTCCTTTGGTTCTTTTTAACTTCACTTTTTTTCCTTTAAAGTGAATGTAATGCTCTTTAACCAGGTGCCAGGTTGACATCAGTGGATACTGAGGGCCTGTTTTGTCCACAGAATGGGTATTGCAGTGCAGATTTTTACCAGCACCACCTAAATCCTATAGAGATGAAGTGTACTGTAAGAGGGTGGGGCCAGGGTATGTTGCAGGTCACTTTTCCACCTCATCTGATCTCAGAAAGTTGTCATGTGGATGTACTTTTCCCCTGTAGAACAATCCATAACCCTTTTGTTTAAACTACTATTAAATGTTAAAGCATACTTTGCTAATGTTTTCTAGCAGCATGTAAAAATAGGCACAAATTATTGTTTTCAAAATAAAAAGTCTAAAAATTTGGTTTGAAAGTTGCTGAAAGGAAAAATTACGAAGCATTCATTTAGAAAATGCAGTGAGACCTATTTTGATATATTAAAGCGTCACTTGTTTTTCTTTACCAGAGCTGTTCACTGAGTCAAATTCACAGATCATCATCTTCCTATGAAAACTCACCTTATGTGCTATTTGGCATAGACATCACAATTTGATCAGCAGGAAAGTAGGGCATGTTGAGGTTATTTTTTATCATGTAATCAAAATTACAGTGTATCAGTCATCTGCATGTTCATGTCTTTAAAAATACTCAGCATCCCAGACCCTGAAATGTAAAAGATTCCTACCTAAACACACACCATGAGATGATTTCCTGTGTTCCAAGAATCATGACACTCTGCACAAGCATTAGTTAAATTTCTTGCAAATATGTATTGTTCTCATACCTGGTCAGTCTTTTAGACATATTTGTTTAATGCACAGTCCTCAATTAAGTCCATTAATTACGTAATTATATGTAGCACTGTAGCTTAAATAATTAAAGAAAGGAGTAAAGGAAAACGAAAAAGATCAGCCATAATTCAGTTTTTTAGTGAAAGTAATGCTTGGTATCATGTGAACTGCCTTTCACATATATATACCAAGTTTTATAACAAAAAATTACATATGTACCATAAACAAAACATTTCCAAGTGTTAATTCAGTAATAGTGAATTAAAGAAAGATTTTCTTACAGTCTACCAAAAGCAAAACTGTTAACTGTAAAGAACAGAATAACTTCAAAAGAAAATTGGATATCAGAGAAATAATTACACTGTACTTTATGTGAAAACATCAATCAATCCTATATTTCCATAACAATAACTTGACAGGCTAACACAGCTGATCAGCAGAGAGGGCAGTAAAGACCCATGATTACTTACTTTATATTTAATAGAAAACCTAATAAGTTAAAGTCTAGAGTTCTGCCTTAAAGCAGATTTAATAGACTGTATTTGGGTTAGTAGTTCATATTTTGTTTCATGTCTAAGTGGCCTGCTCAGCTGAAGTTACCAAGATGTCACATTTCAAAAGCAGATTCCAAAAGCAGGTTCGTATGGAAACACCTGCATTGCATTGCTTCGTGTAACAATTCTGACTCCTTTCAATGCTGTTCCTGGCTTTCTTGTAATGTCTGTGTCAGATTCTGATGTCATTGTGAAGGGTTTTTAAGACTGGAAGCTCACTAACAGTACATAGGAATTTTGAAGAGGTTTACTTGGTTGATGTATTTTTTTTTCTGAGATTTTCTGTCAAGTTCTTCTTTTAGATATTTGAAGGTAACTTCCTTTTTAAGCAGTATTTTTCAAATATTTGCTTAAGGGAAAATTTCCATCTATTTCATCACTAGTAACATATGTAGGTTAGGTAAGCTGTCCTTATTATAGGCTCTGCTGTGTAAGTTTTTTCATGCTTCCAACATTTTCAAGTTTATTTACTGTTTTGATTTCTGAGGACCATGTTTTCTATTAATTGTTGACTTGTTTATTGATCTTAAACTTTATTCCCCACCTTGAGTGGCCTCTGTGCCTTGCACAGTCCTGCAGGGTATAAAAGTTATTGACAATGTCCACAGTGGCCATTGAGCCACATTGCAGGATCAGATGCCAAAGTGCATTATATGTTCTATACTTGGGCCCTGTTGCTTTAATAGTCTTAGAGGGTGAAGCTTTAGAAGAATGGCCTGTCTTCCTCATGAGGTCACAGTGAGTTTTCAGTGAGCAGCAATCGAGTGGTGGTTTGTACTGATGCTGCAGAAGCTGTTTAGGAAGGCTAAATTATGGAAGTATGCCCATAAGTAAAGATCCTTTCCCAGAGAAGAAGTAGCCCAAAAAACCCCAGGAAGAATGCTGTTTAACTCAGTCACAGACAATCCCCTATCCCCAGAAGTCACATTTATTTGCCTGTGATGATACTTTGAGTGATAATATGTCACAAATGTTGTCCTACACCATGCTGAGTAAGGGCTCATGTGGTCCCATGGTCCCACTATTACATCTGCCTTTTGGGTGCAGGGGAGAATAGGCAGATACTGAAGAATGTCATAAACTGTGTCCTCCATAAGAATGCAGCAGGAAAAGCATCTTTTGAAAGATGGAGTGCAGGTACATGTCAATATGCTTTCCTCCAGAAACCTGCTTTCTCATGCTAGCACATTTTCAAATGTGGGACATAGAAATTCTTCTCAACAGCATGTGAGCTATATTCCATACTTCTTTAAAGAATTGTTGATGCCTGCACTTGGTTCTATCTCAGTAATGAGGAGAACCTTTCCAGTGTGAAAATCTGAAATGATCTTTCTTTGTGCCACCTGTTAAGTGTTTATTTCCTGTGTTCCTTGGTAGCCTGTTTTCAACACGTTAACCACATATTAAATGACCACCACACATTCACATGTCTTAATGAGATGTGGGAGATGGGAGGACTTGCTGTTGTCACAAGCAAGATAATTAACTGCAATATGTATAAGAATGGGTTCTAAACAGCCCCCTTTTACCAGTTAGAAGTGGTTCTTACTCGTGGTGCATAAATGGCAACCATAGATAGCCTTCCTGTGACATTCCCCATCCATGTGTCTAGCAGACAGAGCTCTGTTCTAGTGTCACGAGTGCTGTGTGCATTGTATATGGTATTGTTGGCACAAGTGGTCTTGTTATGGAATATACAGCTACCATTGTTCTAGAGATTGCCTCAATCTGTTATGTAGGAATGCTGATCCATGTTTTTCAAGTTTGCTTTAATGTAAGATAGTGTATTTGCTTTTTGTATTTATGCTAGGAGCAGTCTTAATATTTTTAATACAGCTGACATTGATCTATAAACTGTATTGTAAAAATTTTTCATAAACATATCATTTTACTTCCACAGATGAACAGCAACTTCATACTTACATGTGCTGTTTGTATATAAAATTCTTCCTTAAGATGTGGGAGACACAATAGAAAATTTCTGCAAACCTTTTCCCGACTGCCAGAGCTCTTTTGAACTAAAAGAACTATATTTTATAGTCTTGGACCCTGTTGCTTCTGTAGGTTATCAGGTGTCTCAAAACTACATCAGTGTGGTTTTTTTCTACCCAACCTATGTCAATTCTGTGCTGCTGCCTGCGTGGTATCAAGATTTGTGGCTCCTCAGTAAATAACGTGGTGAAATAAGGGCAGACAGAGCTGGAGGCAGTAGTCCTGTGCTTTCTTAACAGCCTGAGATTTCAGGACATGTAATGCCACCTGGTAGAGAATTTGTGGGGCTTTTGGATGGGTTTCTATCGTTGCAAACCTCTTTGCTTGCAGACACATTTTTCTCTGTGAATCAGATTTTTGGCATCTTTCAGCTTTTGCTTTTAATAAAAGGTTTCTAAAGGGTATTGTACACATAAAAGGACTGAATAGAAATGGAGATCTTAAGAGGATTTTGCAGGTATAAAGGCTTGAAACTTGTTGTCTTCTAAATGGAGAGAAAACACAAAAGAGGAGCTTTTCTTTGAACAGTCTGATATTTTAGTTACTTTGTGTAATTAATCCTAATAAGTTCTGTTCTGGAATAATTGTTTTCTTTTGGCATCCTTTAGCTTGTAATTCATCTCATCTCTGGCTGCATTGCCTTCTTGCTTGCAAATAAATAGGTTGACTTTCTCGTAGTTCATTTTGCAGATAATTTCAGATGCAGTCCAGTTTTCCTCTGTTGGTTTTTTCTTTAACTTGCTCCTAAATGCATAAACATAAGAATTTACTAAATAATTATGTCATGTGTGGTATATTACAATAATACACAAAGGTTCTTATACTTGAAGTAACTTCAAGTGTTAATAGAAAAGATTTATATTCAAAATAAAATGACCCATGAAAAACACATATTGTGTCCAGATATGGGGATCACAAAGCATTACAGATAATTTGATTCATGAATATTTTTCTACTCTACAAAGTAAAAATGGGTCTATCAAAATGCCATGCCATTCTTAATTTGGATTGTCACATGTAATGCAGTTACCTAGCACTCCTCATCTCTAGACACCAGGATGCTTTCCAGGGAAGGTAAGTATTGCAGTTCTCCAGTTTACAAATGGGAAGGATGAAGCACAAAGCAGTGAAATGACCTTGCTCAAGGTCAGCCAGCAGTGGAAAGGCACAGTCTGGAAATGAATCCAGGCACTGGATTGTGCAGGTGCTGTCTCTTAGATTGCACTCTGCTTTAGCGACACGAGCTGACATCTCCGGATTTTGTCATTATTATCAATGATTCCTTCAGAGATCATGTTTATGTATGGCTGCCAAAATAAAAATCAGTCTGGCGATCAACCAATATTTGCTAAATTATTTTCCAGTACGTGAGATTTTCTTTTTTTAAGTCCAAGTATAAACAGACTCACTAAAAAATTATTCTGCATTGGCTTTTTGGATTTTCTTTTATATTTTTCCCTTTCTTAAATGTTGGCTGTGACATCTGTTAAAATGTGTGTAGCTAAATGTAGGTTTACTCTGATTAGAATTCATCACAAAACCTTCCAGAAGAGTCGAACAGTAGCTGGATCATGTGAATGAGACTATATGTAGATTCTGCATCTGCAAACTGTAAAGCATATGTTGTATTTTTTAAAAAAACCCAAGCATTTCCCAGTAAATGTAACAAAGCTAGCCAAGTTTCAGCTAATATTTGCATTTTCTAAGCTAAAAGAAATAAATACATATTTGCAATATATACCAAATTGAAACTTCTTGTATTTCAGCTACCCCTAAATGAACAACTGAAAATTCTATAAAACTTAATGCTTACCTTCAAAACGTGTGTAGTTTGAGCCTGGTAAAATACATAACTTTCTTCTCCTTTAGAATGAAGTCACCCTGCTGAGAAATGAAGTGGCACAGCTGAAACAGCTTCTTCTGGCTCATAAAGATTGCCCTGTAACTGCCATGCAGAAGAAATCTGGCTATCATAGTGAGTAATGTTCCATTACCTATAGCCTGAGGCTACATCAATGAAATACTGCCAAAATGAACTGAATGAGCATTAAAATTGAGAACTGCAGTTATAATATTACATGTATTACATTAAAGATTTTTTTTTTATAATTTTGAAGTTATTGGAAGACAGGAATTATTATGTGATATTTAAAAATACATGTTTAAGTCAAAATTGAGTTGTTGCATAACATTGAAAGGTTTATGTTGGTTTAATGAATGCATATGATAATTAGCATTTAAGGACTAGGAGTTACTACACCTGCTTTGGAAAATACAATTAAAGTATTAAGAGCACATGATAAACCATTTTTTATATTTTATCATAGCCTAATACAGTGAAAGGTCCTTGTGGGTGTTTTTCCTTCATTGTAATGAGATTTCAGTAGAGGTACTCTAACAGCTGTCCTCATTTACCACAACATCCAGGATCAGTTGAGCCATTAAAATAATCAGATGCAGGTTCATGGCTCCTACTGTACAATGTCTTCTAGATTGTTTGGGTACCCACATTAGGTGACTGCTTTTCTATTGAGAGGGTGTTTTTAAAAACAGTTCTAGTATTGAGGGGAATACTGACACCAGTATTTTCTAATCTATATTTTTATTTTAAGTTGTTCTATTTACTTTTCATCCTTCCAGCATTTTAAAGGTTAATTATGCTTTCCTGACTTGTAGCTTCCTTTTTGGCTGTGATACACGGTGCCAGAACCAGCTGCTGCAGAATAAATGGCCAATTTTGTCCATTGTACACAAATTTGTTACAAATAACTGAGCTGGGAATGCATTAGGCAACATTCATAATATATAACCCACAGCTTTCGTTTTTATGATTTAGTGATATTTCAAGATATTTGTAAATGTGAAGATTGTTTCTGCCATATGTAGCCACTTCATTTTAATTTGCCAGTGTCAGTAATTCAGGAGAATAAAGGAACATTTTGTACTGCATGCAAACAGATCCTCAGGTGCTTGCGATAAAACTTAATAGCCACCATCTTTACTTGTAGTCATTGTAAGCAATTTCATCAGAATGGGCAATATTTTTTAATTTAAAAGATTCAGGAGATTTAGCAACTCTGTATTGCCATATATATTTAGAATACTGATTTTGTCAGTTTTGAGCTTATAAATCTTGGTCCTTTGATCTCCAGTCATTTTGACAAGACAGAAAATAGCATCTTGGAGTAAATTGGAACAGTATAGAAATACGTTTGGGATTTATATTAACAATGATTGCTGCAGGGATGAGGCCATTATGGCTCCCATCTGACAGAACAACATAATTTCATACAGAAGCTACTAGAGGGATAGCATTATGCATTCAAGGTTTTTAACCAAAAAAAGCCCACACAAAAAACAAACCGTAGGTTTCTTAAATTTTGATATTTTGAGGATTCATATTCCTGAATTGGGATGTAAAATATTTCATTGTAAGTCGTGAACTGTCAAAGTGATTCCATGCCAATCCTTTGTTGAAGGATTAGTGAATGGCCTGTGTAGTAGTGCTTGTTTTCAGCCCTCAGACAAGGACTATGCTTCTGATTGAGTAAAGAATACAAAATGAGTCAGACCTTAAATATAAATCAGTGGCAAAAACCTACATTTTAGAGGAAAATAGTATTATGCAAGGAAATTGGAAGCATAGCTCAGTTTCTTGAAAAGTCTGTTGCAAGTAAAAGCTTAACATGCATGATAGTTGTAATGCCACCCCTCTGAAAGGATTTTGTCACATTATCTCTGCATGAACATTGTTAGGAAAGTATGTTGGCTAAGTGACATATCCACAGTACAGTTTATGAGAGAAAAAAATGGTTTCAGTCGGTATGTTCATGAAAATGGTGTTCCTATAAAGTATATTTAAATATATTAAATTCATCAAATAATCAAAGTTGAATTGCTTCAGAAATGTAGTGAGTGGTTTAACAGTCTTGTCTCTGTGGAATAAATTGAAGACCCCAGCTTAAAGAGCTCCTGCAGTGCTGAGTATTGTGCACTACACAGACTACATTTTAACAGCCAAGTCCAGAGTTTGATGGCTTTTCGTGTATAATGCTCTTAAATAGGAACAAATAATCTATCACTTGGCCTTTACTTTTACATACCTTTTAAGATATTTTGTATTTCCTGGACACATTTTTTTCTCAGACCAAGTAAAAAGCATGACAGTACAGGTAGCCCTTTGTTCTAAAAATGTTTTCGGGATCATGTTTTCCCTATTTTAAAGTCTTATGCCTACTTCAAAAGAGGGTGTCATCAGGAGAGAGAAACCAGAAAAATGGTTACTGTACTTTGAGTCAGCCTGAAAAAAACTCAGCCAGCTTAAAATTTTATTTTCCAGAGAAAGATGTTGGTTCTGGCTGCATCTTCAGCTATGGTGGGGAAAGTCCTCCGTATACAAGATATCTAGATGCTGTTCATTTATTTTTCATGTTATCTTCTATACTAGATAATTTCTAGAAGTCTTCTACAATACTCCCTGTATTTTGTTAGGATTTTTCTGGGCTTGTAGTAGGACAAAGGTGAAAACTACTGAGAAGAAAATGTGTTGTGGTATTCAGAGTTTCTTTGAAAAAGGGGGAAACAGGTATTTAGGTATTTTTTTATATTTTTCACAGGGACATGGTAATATTCAAGAGCTAATATGATAATATTTGTTCAAAACAATATAAAAGAAGATAACTAGAGGCTGCAGTGTAGGGAGCGTGAAGTGGGGGGTTTGTGTTCTTTCTGTAGCTAGTTTTAAAAAGGAAGATAGAAGGTGACTCACCAGTTTCAGACCTTGAGTAGTCTGAACCTCTCAAACCACTGTGTTCTTGCAGCCTGTTCTGGACAGGCAATGCTTCTTCAGTGCCTGCAGAGGATATCACAAAGGACAACTCCCTGGAAAAAAGCATTTCTAGGCTTAGGTCCCTCTGTAGTCCCTGAATGGCCCAATGAGGATTACCATGAGTCTTCTTCTTTATTAGTGATTATCAGGGGAGTGAAAGGAATTCAGGATCATGTCAGTGCTTGTGTGTTCACTCCTGTTTTGGTGTAGGTGGGTTTTTCTTCTTTTCTGAAGACTGAAATCTCTCCCTCTTTATTTGCTTACCTTACTGAAAGCTATTGGTGAGCAATGCTTACCAACACTGTTGGTAAGAAGCAAATAGCAGCAATGCATGACTGCTTCAAAAGGGTACTTTTTAATACATCCTCAAAAGTCTGTGCCTGTTTTGGTGCTCTTTAACTCTTTCCTATTGCCCAGTCTAGGCCACATTGTGTTCCATATCCAGAGTGGCTTGGTCCTCATGACACACCTGTCTAGGAACTATGTAGCCTTCAGGAAAGTTCATGTGATGTAGCTGTGTAAATTTTCAGCCTTCTAATATACAGCAAACATTTTTTCTGTGAATTAATTTTTAATTTGGACTGTGCATTTTCCTTGATTTGAGGCAAAGCTGGGAGAGCCATTAAAAAGCTAAAATACTTTTTTTTACATTATTAGCTACAGTATGATTGTTATATATCAGTTGCACTCTTGAAATCACAGTCCTGTGCCTGGCAATTCTTTGGTCACCTAAGAAAAAAAAGAAAAAAAAAAAAACTGTCAGAATTTAAGTATGACTTTTCCATGTTCTTCCAAAAGCCTTTGTTCTTCATTGCCAGTCTTCAGGCCTAAGAAAACAAGCCACTTCTGTAGTAGGATGACTTTTAAATACCTTCTATATTCGTTCAGTAGATTTCTTGTTTTAATACTTCAAATGGAGGGTTTTTTCAGTTTTTGCCATTGTTCCTCTAAAGTTAGGGCTACATAAGGAAGGACATTGAAGAAAATTCAAATAGCTGTTCTTCAGGGTGTCACCTCATTTTTAAGTATTGGCTTGTAGTTATTGCAAGGATTTATGCTTCCAGTCCAGTTTTTTACCATAAATTAGTGTTAGCTCTGTGTCTTACATAATCACCTCTCTGCTGTAAGCTCCCCCTCTCTGGCCCCTGGCATCTGAAAATACCTGAATTGTGTACTTTTGTGTCTTCAGCACAGCATGTTTGTTTATCTGCTCTATGATATAAGCACTGCTCTTGTACATTGGTGGTCATATCTCTATTCTTAACTGTTTCTTACACTGCTTATAGGATCTTCCAGAGCCCATCAAAGTCAGAAAACCAGGCCTTTCTCATGTTCTTTACCACTGTGATATTATTACTGACATTTCTTTTGAGTTAAGAAATACATGTTAAGGAAGACAGAACAGTGGAAGACCTTCCTTCTCTGGCTGAAAGATAGTGATCTACTTTAACTTCTTTATCTCTGGCTCGTAGCATTTAAAATTAACCATTTTTATTGAGAATGAAGAGGTTTGGACCACACAGACATGGGGAATAAGCAAAAAAAAGCTGGTAGGAAGATTGAGATTAATAGGAGAATAACAGCAGTTCTGAAAAAGAGGAGCAGGTGTTACAGCAGAGAGACTGTATTTGATACATGTCATCCCATTTGCTGCCATTTTATTCTGTCTGAGGAAAAAAATATGCTACTCTCATAATTAGTAATGGAGTATTTTTCAGGAAGTGGCACTAGAGTTTCTATTTTAACAAAGTTTGCACGTTCCTTCTTGCTTGTTTTTACATGAGATCTTGTAGGTCTTGATAGAGGTATGGTAAAGATGACATCCTGTTGAGTACTTTCAACTGAATTGACACTTGTTCATATTGTTTCTGTTCTTGAATGGGCAAACTCTCCTACGGGTCATAAATGCCTTTTGGAAGCATCTTCATTTTCTTGCACTTGCTGTATACAGTTATTACGAAACCTTTGGATATGCAGTACTTGTCAGCAGATCTAATTCAGTGTCATCAATATCTCTCTCCTTAAATATTTGAAAGATCTGTTTTTAGATCTGTTTATAAAAAAGTGCAAGATCTCAAAAACAGTTGGCCTTGTGGATAAGACCATTCTAACTTCCAAGCTATTACATCCATGCTCTTTTAATAGAATGGTAGGAGAGATTGCTACCTTGCTCCTGTAGGCAGTATTTCTTAGAAAAAAATGTAGCAGTTGCCTTGCTTACCCATCCTTTTTGACCTTACCATTCTTTTCTAGAAGCAGTCAATAATGGAAGAGTTGCTCTCAAGCTTTGAAGAGGAGCTTGTTCTTAGTATGCACAGGGCTGCTCAAAGATCTTTATATTGGGATCTTGACTTGCTAAGTTAGCAGATCTTCTTACCCATAGCTAGCATGTCATATAAACCTCACTAAAACATAAACTTAATTTCATTTTTGGTTTTTGACACTTAATGTTTGTTTTAGTTGCTGCTGTTAGCCTTGTTTTCTATGGAAATGAGGACATGATACTACGGCGTTGCTTGTCTCCCCATGTTAGTGTCATCCTTTCCCATCGTTTCTCTGAGACAGTTCTGAACTTGTAGGCCAATCTCAAGCAAATCTGAAAGAGATTGCAAAGACAAGACTAGAGAAGATCAAGCTTTGTTCCATTGCTTTGTCCCAGGCAGTAGTTCATGCCTGCTTCTGGCTATGTTTGTATCACGGTAGTCAGTAGTAGTTTAAAAGGGACTTCAATATTCCACCTGGGTACTGGTTTTGGTCAGTTTATAAGACTGCTGTTAAAAGTACTTGCAAACATTAAGTAGCACAAAGTGATACAGAAAAAGTTATAATGAAATTCAGCATTAGTGTTCCTATTTTTGAGTGAAAAACAGTAGGATAATTCTGTGTTCTTGGTTTTTTAGTTTTGAACTCAGCTTTTAGTTTGGTAGTGTTTGCATAATACCTTGGCTAACTCCTGCAGCTCTGGAAAAAAGGATGATTTTAGCATGACTAGAATGTCTGTGCAAGAAGGACATTGTAAGTCATGATAATTTTGGAAATTCTAGTTCTGCACACTGATATTTTTTTTTAACCCGCTTACCCTCTGTCATGGGAAAAAATGATGAACACCTGAAATACTCAAAAAATATTTTTAAAACCAGTTTTAACAATTTTAAAACCTATCGAGAGGCATTTGTAAAATTAGGGAACTTCATTCTGTTGAAGAATGGGGGCTGAAAACTTGTGTAAGCATTGTCCAGTAAATATAATGGTGTAAGTAATAGTTTTCCAGATGTCTTACTCATGATTGCAAATATTTATTACTGAATGTAGAATTATTCTTGTTTGATTAGTAAGCAGACACAATAAATAGCATTTTTTAGTCTGTGAATAATGCTTACTGATGTGAGCATGCATCATTAGAATTAGGAGTAGTACCCACTGGCTGATTTACTAGGCAGGAAATTTTAATCATGGCTAATCAAGACGTAAAAATACTCTGGCTTCCTGAATAGTCCTTACTGCAGTCCAGTTTTTCTGCTTACAAAGTGGTATTTTCTTTTTTAAAAAATGGAACTGGTTTTGCAATTTGTGCTGCATTACAGCACGAGTGTTAGTTATTTAGGGGGTGATGGCTGCCGCCGGGGTGAGGTGGCGTGCATTCCGGGACAGAATAAATGAGTTGTTGTGTTCAGCTGCAGATAAGGACGACAGCTCGGAGGACATCTCGGTGCCCAGCAGCCCGCACACGGAGGCCATCCAGCACAGCTCCGTCAGCACTTCCAACGGCGTCAGCTCCACGTCCAAGGCGGAGGCGGTGGCCACCTCGGTGCTCACGCAGATGGCGGACCAGAGCACGGAGCCCGTGCTGTCCCAGATCGTCCTGGCGCCTCCCTCCCAGGCCCAGCCGTCAGGAAGTTGATTAAAAACTTGGGTTGCATCAGTTCCTTAGATACACATCTGTGACTTTAAAGGGAAACCACCAACAGACCAGTCTCCATCTAGGAGAAATTGTAGCTTAAAATCATTAATTTTTAAAAATCCAACTTAAATTTGGCTTTAATGATTGGCAGGTGGAAATAAGACAGAACACCAGTTCTAGTCTCTTCGCAAAAGACTTTTTTTTTAAGTATTAGTTTTACTAGTTATTTTTTGTGCTTAATGTGTAAAGTGTGTGTACAGTACAATGTGGTTTATTTCATTTTTAATTTGGTATTATTTTAACAAACATTGGGGTGAATTACTAAAGGTCATCCCCAAGACTGTGATAGGAATATTATGTGACATTTTTATACCAAAGTTCTGCATAGTCCCTATTGACTTTGTAAAGTTAGCAAGGTCATAAAGCACTAGGCAAGAGAAAGACAGTAACAGTAAATTTGCTTTTAGTCTTTTTGCCTTTTTGTTGTTTTGCACATTATGAGAGGAAGAACATTGGAAGAAAAACATTTGGGTTTTTTATGTATAGCATTTTGGTTGGCTTTTAACTGTTGGGGTCTTTAATTTGTTTAATAGGGCCAGTACAGTATATGAGATACAGTACTTATGCACATACCAATCCTAGATGAGGATCATTACTAAATAGATTTGATTTTTTTTTTTAATTGATGTCAGGTGGGTTTTTTCCCACTCCAACACTTGATTCTGGTGGGAGGAGAGCTTTAATTCTCCAGTCAGAATAGATATCTACTACCACCCCTTGTTGCTAGGCTGAAACCAGTAAGCATATTGTAAAATACAGGGTTATCAGATATGGAATACTTGTTATTCCAAAGTAGGTTGATATTTTGTGGATTTTTGAGTCGCAGATCAAGGAGTTTACTCATGGTTTTGGATGCCAGAAAAGCCTAAAATCCTTCTTCAGACAACTCGACTTTTTTTTGTCATTGTCTTGTATTTGCAAGCTAACTTGTACTTAATTCTTGTGTAAGCACTGTCATCTTTTAGTAGCAAAAATTTTGATACCTTTCTTGTGGAAAAAAAAAATCAGTATCTACCGTATCTTGGAAACAATGTAATTATAATGTGGTGTGTGTGGTGTGTGTGTGAGAATGGTTCAGTAGTTAATGCCAGCAGTCTTTTGCTTGAATGTTTAAAGATGCCTTCAATGTGATGCTGGCTGATAGGTGATTGCAGTTTTAAAATGTTATTTACTGTGCGAACTTGGATAACTAACATTCCATGATGTAGTTTGTTTCTGATGAGATGATTGTAGGTACACTTTTTCTCATTATCCAATCATCTGTAGGATATTGAGTTTTTTAAATGTGCCATTATCTATTTTGATTCTGTACTCATGTTCAAAATACAGTACAATATTTTACAATAGATTAAGTTGTTTTAAAAAAAGTAGATGTGTGCTTTCAGGTCGGAAAACTTTGTATAATAGCAAAAACAGATGCATAGTAGCAACTGGCAGTAAAGCAGGATTCCATTATGTATATAGCAAAGATTTAATGCATTTATAATGGGTTGTGTAGTTCATTTGCTCTTCCTTCTCCACAATATACCATGCGTTTTTAAGTGTCAGTGCCATCAGATTTCTATTTGGTTCAGTTTTAAATCTAAAAATGTAATTGATCCACAGGAAAATATAATTTCTGCAATATATATACAACCATACTGTAATGAAAACTGGACAAAGAAGTATCTAAGTCATATATGTATCATTGCAGGGCTTTAAGCATGAAAATATTAGGGAATTTAAATATTTTGTATTTTAAAACTAAGAAAGTTGTGTTGATAACCTCATGTGTTTAAAAGTCTTACTTTCCCAATTTCAAGATAAAAAGCTGTAACAGTTACTGAACGTTTCCAGGATGGTTAAATACAATGGACCTCTTGTGAGAAAAAAATGAATTGCAAAGGCACAAAATGTGAATTCTGCAAGAAAGCTCTACAGTCACTTTTCATTGTAGTTTTGGTGGATTAGATGCGGCCTCATTGATTATACTATAATTTTCCCTCCTAAACACAAAGGCTTTTAAATCATATAAGTGGAGTTTTTTTATAACAAAACTGTTGCGCTTGTAAAATAAGTCTACATACGTGTATAGGAGATGTGTAAGCAGTTAATGAATTTAACAGTGGGGCTGGAAAAAGAACCATTAAAAATCTGTGTTCAGCAAATAGACAAAAGGTATTAGCCGTACTACCATGGATTCCGTTTTGAGACGTTGTCACACTACTTCTGTACTTAGCATTTTGGGTCTTTACATTTGACATGTTTCACAAACTGTACTGTTTTCTTTTATGTGCAGTTTGCATGAGTAAATCATCAAAGAGAATAAAATCTATCTTTAAGTTATGTTCCTATTTTAATGAAATTATAATTGTTCTAAAAGGCTGTACTGTCTTCAGACTTGTTTCTTCATCCTTGCAATTATCAGTGGAAGTCATTACTGTAATGTCAAAGTAATGTCATGTAAATGAGAACACGTATGTTTCTTGAGAAAATCAGGTAAATACCATTGCTCTGCAGCTGAGCTCCAGCAGCTGCTGAGGAACAAGCATTGTATCATTAGTTCCAGGAGCCCAAGGTAATCCACAGATTAATGAGTTCATAAACATAGCTTGGTGATCCCAGATGTTGCTCACCCATTCATGGTTGCCCTGAGTTCCACAGCAAAAGCTTTGTGTATAATCAGAATTTCCACCTAACTTCCAATTATTTTCATCTTATTTCAATATACATGAAGCCAGAACTAACAGCTGTAATCAAATGAATGGCTCACAATTGTATTGTCAAGGGTTCAGGAAAAAATCATGCCCTCATGCCTGATGTTTATAATAGTAAAAGTGGTTTGGGCTTATTTATGGATGTTGGAAACATGCATGGAATGGCACATAGTTATAATTTGAAAAGCTCGTGCCACAGCCCCAGTACGGAGGCTTTGGAGGAAACAAAAAGGTGAAGTTGCTGTGTGTCTGCATTTGTTCCATGTATGGACCAAGCGAAGTGAAGCTGCACACGACTTTTAACCCAATATGAGAAAAATTTGTGAGGCCTCCCTTGCTTCATTACTGAAGTTCTTTTTCTGACTATAAGATGGGCTTGTCACTCCAAGGGAACAAAACGCTGTATAACAGAGGTACTTGGGGCAGGGGGTGTGAGGGGTGGAGAACCAGCCCACTTCTTCATGTCTGTGCTGTAAAAAGACTCAGGTTTGTATCTTAATTATTCAGTCTAGGTAAGGGATTTTTTTTTGTTTGCAAAGGTAAGAGTGGCTGGGCCTCTAAAAGGAAGATACTACACCGAGAGAAGGAGATGACAGAAGTGTGGGATGAACAGTGGTTTCAGCTACCTGAATTACAGGAGTAATTTGCTTAGAGACAGACACAAACATTTTAATTGGTCATCATAAATGATAATGAGGAGAAAGCATAGTGAAATTAGGTGCATCCTAATAAAGTAAGGTATGTTAAATTGCACTGAAGGAAAGTTGAGCAATGCTTCTTGACATGATTAATATACTCATGACAATGTGTCTAATGAAGGCTGTTTGCATTTATATGCTGCCTGTTGCTTCCCTCAGTAGAGACATAATTGGAACTGTGCTCATTTACACTGCAGAACAGTCAGTGTAAGATTGGTTTGCAGTAGTCTTTACATTTGTTTTTAACCATTGCATCAAAAGTAAGACAGGATTTATTTAACCTGTGTTGTGTAACGCTGTGTAGAGTTGGTTTGGACAATTTTAAAATTAAATTTTCAAAGTTTCATATTCTTCAATGGTAACTTTCCTTTAAATTTTAGGGTTTAATGTGACTCTTTTTTTTCCCTTTTTTTTTTTTTCCTTCATTTATGGAATGTAGGATCATGACCTTTCTTTTCCTTTACTTTCTTCCTCTTCAAAATATTTTTCTTTGTGTAATGAGCCCCAGAAAGTGCTTATAATATTCATTGTGGAATTCTTTCATTTTTAATATTGCTTCCTCCGTGGTTGTCTTAACCCTCTATACCAAACTTCCATTTCTAAAAGTCAGAAAATTAATTTCTGTACACTTTGTACCTTGTCTTCAGCTCAAATAGATAAGAGAAGCTTATGTTATCTTGATATCTACCTATTTCTAAAACTAAGATACATTATAAAATGTATATTTAGGTATGGAAGGACTTGGAAGTGTTACAAAAGATTTCATTACAGATGCTGTGCACAACTAATGAGTGCAAGTTGTATGCTGAGGGCTTCATAACTCTGCAAAATGCAACCCTCTCCAAATAAATGTTTTTAACTTCCTAGGTGTGGGGTGAGTTATCATCTAATCACATGGTTGTCAGTAGAACAAGAAATTCAGTTTCTGTAATTGTATTTTAACCCTTGGTCAAAATCTTTATCCCTCTTCTATTACCATTTTTTGTAATGATGTCTATAGGACTTTGTCCTATTCATTTTTGAGGGGAAGAGGAGGCAGAGGAGAGGAGGTTCTTAGGTTTTTAGATACACTACCTGTAGCTTAATTTAATCGGGGATGAATCGTTAATCAGAAAAGTGTTGTAAAATCATTATGCAAGGACAATTACTATTTTTAGTCCATAGGTAAAGAGACAGTAGCTTAAGCTGCATAGACTGACTAGAAATGATAACAAGCATAGAAGGTATGGAACAGCTTGATGCAAAGGAAAGGAGTCATGCTTCTAGGAACTCTTCTTTGGTTCTAATAGTGATAGCAGAAACAGCAGGGCAGAGAGTGGGCAGCAGGTCCTGGTGATAGCAGTTTGCAATTAAGGAGCTTAAAGGAGAGTGCTCTGGCTTAGGGAGGACTGTCACTGCTGGGCTGAGATGAGCTTCAGGAGTGAGGGCACTGCCAGGGAGAACTTCAGAGAAACAGGGTTGCAGGGAGCCATGTTTCCCTCGCCTCACTCTTGCCTGTGGCTATCTCAATACATCAAAGTCCAAGCATGAGCTATTACAACTCCATTTCACACCATCTGTGCCCAGGTGGATGGAATGTGCTGAAAGCTGGTCTGATGGCTGCGTTTAGCTACCTGAAAGATGAAAGTTAAGGTCTGTTTTTTTCCTACTGCGTAAAATGTTCCTGCTCTCATTTTGTTTTAAGCTAGTACTGTCCATGAATAGTATTTCCCTCCCTTTAGCTGAATCACTCGTTCTAGACCTTTACAGGAGGCAAAAATACTGCCTTTGAGAAACAACTGGGCTGCTGCATTTTATTAGCTGAATGATGTCAAAAAGCCTACTAATTTGCTTATGTTTAAAAAGAAAATGGGAAAATATATCTGTCCTACATCTGGGATTCTAATCAGGAGAAAAAGGAGATGGGCAAGGAGAGAACGAGCCCTCTGCCTTAGCAGCAAACAGAGTAAACTGCCCTGAATAAATTCAGAAAATGAAACTGAGGGGGAAAACGTCTGCACCAAGAAGGTGCTGCCTTTCACTGCTCAATTGTAGCAGCCCTTTCCTCTGACACAGAGACGTGTTCTGTGAAGATCTGTTTCTTCCAAGTGTTTACAGTGATGTTGGAAATGTTTTGATCTCACTTGAGGTAAGTAGTATAAACATCCTGTTATTCATAATGCTGTGTTGAAAAAGATGCTCTTAAAGGTGATAGAATGTATTGTACAGTCATTCTGGCTGTCTGTAAAATGCCAAGAGACTTTATAGTCAACCTGGCTATGATTAGAAAACAAGCAAAAGGGTGATATATCAGTCTTCTTGCTTTCTGTCCTTTCTTACAGCAGAATTACTGTAGAGGGCTAATGAGTTTTGCTGAAAAAAATACATAATCCTTGTAAATACCAAGGATATGCTGTATTCAGTATTTCACTGGATGACATTTTGAGCACTTGCTCATTTTGTTGACTATTTAATGACTCGTAAGCTATTAAGTTTACAATTTATGACTTGAATGTGTGAATATACAAAATATTTCTTTATCCTGTATCTTACCCAAACTTTTTAAGAGTCCTGATTCTAATAGGAGTTTACTCTTTTCAATTATGCAACACTCTCTTGAATGCTGTGTAGGAAGGTTGCTGGCCATAGAGCCTTGAGCTCTGTTCCCAGTCACCATACAACCAGAATGCTGTTTCTGAGTTGACAACAGGCTTGTATTTGTCACATATGGCACAGCACTGGTTTCTTGGGATGGAAACACATTGCACTGACTTGGATGCTTCCCTTGTAAGTACCAGTTTATTATATAAATTCTGTACTTTTCCTTGTTAAAAAGGTCTGGCAAAGTTCTTTGGTTTCAAGAAAGAAACTCACGATCTTTACCCACTCTTGTAATTCCATGTCTGGTTTAGGTTTTGTTGTTGTTTTCATGTATTGGATAAGGGCATACACCCCTCCTTCGTGGAAATGCGCTTTATAATGTGCCAGGCACTCAGACATGTTCTGCAGGGTGCATAAATCCCACAGGTCTTGTCTACTGAAGAAAATGTCACCCCTTTGTCAGAGTTAGATTGTTACAAACTTCCACAGATTGAAAAATTTCAGTTTGACATGTACTGATTTATTCTAGTCCAGTTTATGTTGCTGGAGAATAGCTAAACTTAAACTAAAAAAAAGTGCAGGTGTATAAATACTAAAACTATATAAAGCTGTTTAAAGTGTTGCAACACACAATTTCATAAAATATTTGACTTAAAGCAGCTTTTCTACATTACCAACTTCAAAGAAGCTAGTGCCTGTTTTATGAAGAGGTGAGGATTAATTTTAGCTTAGTGAAGTAAGGTTCTTTCTATAATGAGTGTTATATATATATGAGTGTTATATATGTTTCATTCTTGCATGAATGAAATGAAATGAATGAAAGCAGGATCTGATTTAGCCACTGCTAATGCCCATCAATGCTTCTGTGAGTAAGAATAATTTAGTCAAAGAAAACTTGAGCAGTGCACAGACTTGCTGTGCATCATCATGTTCAGTCTCCTTACTCCTGCTGCAGTGTAAGGGAAATACTCCTGCTTGGTTTAATCTGACACAGAGGTTTCCAGATGCCAAACAACATTGTGTTAAACAATGCCACCTACATGTCACCCCAGGTTGTACCCAGCAGAGCTTCGTTGCACCTCTGGGTATGATACATTGTACCCTGTGGGGATTAAAAATGTAAATCAACACAGCTTGTACAAACTAAAACAAAACACAGAAAAATATCATATTAATAAGTGAATATTATTAAATTATTAGCTCAGCTCTCTTCCTGAATGGAAACTCTTTTTTATACTGCAATCTGTTTTAAGGGTTGATCCAAAAATAACACAGGAAATACTGTATATAGTTACTGGAGGAAGGCATTTCTGGCCGACTTCCATGTCATGCTCAAAGTCTGTGACCTGGCCTACATTTGTCTTTCATTTAAAGTGTGGAAGAGATTTTTGGTAAGTGCTGACAACAGCTCAAACCCTTACCTACTGAGTGGAGGGTTGAAGAGTCACAAGCTGTAGTTAAATAAACAGGAGTTACCAATCTGCAAATGAAATGTCTTCTGTTAGTAATGTTTTGCTTATACAAGACAATGGATAATGAGTTATTAACCGAAGTAAATCGTTCCATTTTATACTGTTTCTATCATGTGTAACAATCCCAAACCTGTGCGTTTCTAATTTCTCAGGAACAAAATGCCATCTAGTGGTAACTACTGGATATTTTGAGCAAATACTTTTTTTATATTGACATCAAGTTTTCATATTTTTTCCTGGCATTCTGCACTTTACGGCACATTAAGGTTTTGAGAGAAGATAAAGATTTTGAGAGAAGGTGCAGTCCCCCCAGGCTGGGCCAGCAGTGGCAGGGACACCGTGCTGCCCAGCTGCTTGGGAGCTCTCTTTTTGCCTCTTCAGCTGGCCTCAGGCAGGTCAGGGAGGTTTCCCCTGCCAAGGGTTGGATAAAGTATCATACCTAGTTGGTAGCCACACCTTACTGTTACTCGATACTGAAATACAATTTGGCCATCACTGTATGAAAAGAGCTGAAAGCCACCTCTGCTTCCCTGACCACCCATCTGTCTGTCCTGGTAGGAGGCTTTTCCCTCTTGGTTGTAATTCTCCAAGGAGCTCAGGGGAAGCCATCCCTTCTGCTCTTTTAATGAACTACCAGGGAATGGTATAAGCTTCTCCATGACATAGTTTACCTCCTTGACTCCTCAGAGTAGAACATAAACTCTAAAAAAAATTAACAAAACTAAAATTTGGCTTCTAGAATACACTCCTGAAAAAGTATCTGCCATAAACTGGCTTTTAGAGTTGAATAACAGACTTTATTTGTACAGCAAGAAGAATTAATAAAAATAAAACCTTATGGTTGTATTTAACTATATTCATAAATGTAAATGGGGCATAGGAGCCTGCATGTGATGAGCCCGCTGATGGAGATAGTCTGGCTTTTTTCATGGAGCCAACTGAAGAGAGCTCTGCAGTGTTTCCTATTTCCGTGGGTTTGCACTTCTTTGTGATAGGAGTTGTGTTGTTGTTTATGGATCTGCTTGCTCCATGCACTGTTTGAATTCCTGCATCTGCTGGCCCTTGCTGCCCTATTGCATTGCATGATGCTGGCAGCAGCAGTGGCCAGGGCTGCAATCAGACCAAGGGTCTCTGAGATGTGTTCTGCAGGCTGGTGCAGAAATCTAATCTGTCCCACTGACGTCACTGTAGGAGTCTCTGAAGATGGCATGACATCAGTTTTGTGGGCTGGGAGGGAGTTTGTGGGTGGGTAAAGAAATCCTTCACCTTGACTCTTGTTTTGTATGGTATTTGAAGTAAACTGCAGCAGACTAAAGCATCTGGTTACCAAAGGCACTCACAGCACAGGTCATTAAAAGGGTCATCTGAGAGTTTGGGCTGCTCTGTTGTCACTGCTGTTGCTGTGATGCAGCACTTGTGCACTCATCTGTCCCTCTAGAGTGCTGCTGGTTATTTTCCTAGACACTGGCATTGGCCAACAGCCAGTGCAGCTGCAGAGAAAGAGGAGGGAGTAGAAGCAGGACTAGAGCAGTGCTGGTTCAGTGGGAGTAAATCGTCATGGGAGCACATTTAAGTAGGCAGAACAAGAAGAGTTTGGGGAGATTGGCAAATGCAGTCTGAAAAGCACCAGCAAATCTGTCTTGTTTGTGCTTCCTAAAAATAGATGAGGAAATCCCTAGATCTGGGACAATTTCTTAAAGCTAGAATAGAGGCTTTCTCTGAGAAACAACTGCAGTCCTGCAGCTGTTGCAGCTGCATCTGCCCTTCACTCTCAAGTTTTCAGAGCAGCAGGATGCTTTAAGGAGGTTATGATTCTCCACAATCAGAAGGAGGGCATTCTGTTGTGCACACAGTAAAGAAATCTCAAGAGCGAGTGACCCTGCCATCAAGCCTTGAAACAAAGGAAAAAAATAGGGAAAGCAACTGTTCAGTAATGGTCCACCTGAACTTTGCATCTGTTTTTGAAGCTGTTAATCTCCATACAAAAACAAGTGAAATAGAATACAGTGCCTACACTATGTTTTTCATTCCTTCAAAGAACTGGGCAGAATGCAGGCAATATTACTTCCAGTGTTTTAGTGGGGGTTTTTGTCTTTATATGACTAATGGCTAATATGCTGTAAGGAGGAAATTATTTTAATGTTGTATAACATTATAATCTGGATTATTGCCTTTGAGCACTCAGACAATAAACTAATTGGATTTTTTTTTGGCCCTTGTTACCCTAGAAGATTTTAAGACACATTTGTCATGAAGAAGCATCCCTGTGGGAGCAGAAAGGAGAGCAGTTGTCCTGTGGGGGGCCCAAAAAGCTGTTATCTGACAACAAGCAGCAAAGGGGCAGCTGAGATGTTCCTGCAATGCCCACAGAAATGGTGAGGGCCTGGGGCCCTCTGCTCCTGTGATATTGCACAGGGTTTGCCAAAGAGCTTTGCTTGGTTGTGGCTTTTGAAAACATATTTTCTTGTCTTATTGGCCTTTAAGAAAAAAGGAAAAAACAAACCCAACCCTCTTTGGAAAGTGTTTCCCTTATCAGTGACTTCTTGGTGCAGATAAACTCTGAATTCTGAAGTCACTGTGTTTGCACTGAAAGCATTGGTATCATATCTCTGTGTCAAAAACCCCTAGAAACTGAGTGTGGGAAGGACTCAACCAGGAATTAGTTTCCTGTGTATGTGCTTGATTGAAGATTGCATGATTTTATAGTTGAATACATGAGGTTGAATTCCAGGTCTGAGCTTGGTGTGGTGATGTGCAAATCACGTTGCAAGGTCAGTTGTCTCTGATTTTGTTTAAAATAAAACTTCTGCTTGCACTGCTGAAAAGTTGCCAAGTCTTAGTAATAGTCTAGTTTAGTTTTGATTTGCTTTCCATGGGGCTTTCCATGTGTCTTGTTTTGCAATAAGCAAAACATGCACCACCATGGGATGTAATTATTTTATTATTAAAGAAAGGGAATTTTTTCTTTCTTCTTTCCTCCTCCCCCAGGAAAAAAAAAAAAAAGTGACATTGGATACAAAAAAGAGAGATTTCTCTCTGTGTGGGTTAAATAGTAAATAATCTATTTTGGCACAATTAAGGGCTCAGAAGGAACCAGGTAATTCTCTCCTTTCATAAAGAATCTTACCGTTGTAAACTTACAGTTCACTAAAACTATTGTGATACTGGCAGATAAATTAAAGAATAGTGAAAAATCTCAAATCCTAATTAAATCCCACTATTACTTCCAGGAATGTTTTATCTCCTCTCCAGGAATACTTGATTTGAACAGCTTGTTTAACAGGAAGAGCTATTGATCCCTTCAATAACACTTTAGAATCATTAAGAGGAAAAACTTAAATCTCCTTCAGCTCTTTGAAGTTGCTTTGGTTAATGTCATCTCTCTGCAGTGCTGAAGAGCTAATGATGTTCTTGAAGAATATTTCCAACATTTTTCTCTCTTACCTTTTGTGCCCTGCTGCCATTACCTGGCTGCTCACAAAGTGAGCAGTGTGCAGTAAAGCAGGAAGGTACCAAGTGCATGTGCTTGCCTGCTTGGTTTGGAAGGTTTTATATTCTCCTTCAAAACTCTTCCTGGTGGAAGTAAACACATGTATCTGAGATTTTTTTTAACTTCTGATTAGTTATCCTGTGCTTCTGCTATCTCAACATTTTGAGGCTTGGACTTAGAAGTATCTTCAAGTCATTAAATTTCATTCCACAAAGGCCCTTGATAACATGATTGCATATGTCTATACAGCAGGAAATTCTCACTGCTTCAAGACTTCATTTCTTATTTGTTTTTCTAAACTATTATATATAATTCAAGTTCAAATCTGATACTGTTTGCCTTACCAGGGCCCACACACCCTTGTTCATGTAAAGTGCATTACTGAGCCTTAAAATACCTTTAAATGTTCCATGTGATCTGAATCATGGATATTATCTCAAAGAACCCTAAATATTCTAGAAGGTGCAACTCTGTATGAGAAGCAAGTTGCATGAGATAGCTAATACCCTCAAAAAAACATTATTTTTGACTGGCTTCAGTAACACTTACATTGGCTTCTCTAGGAATATAGAAATTACTTTGAGGGACTGATACTAGAAAATCAAATAATTACATCAAGAGTGTGTTGGTTCTATACAGCACTTCAGAATTGCTGAATTGTTATGAGAAGGTTCAATTTCTTTAAAAATTCCTCAAATCCATCCAGGGGATCTAGAAGTGGGTCCAGTAGTTCTAGAAGCCTCAACTATTTGCATGCAGAGCCACTGCCAGTTCCGTGGCACAGCTTATGGCTTCAAGTAGATCATCACTCAGGGTTAAAGACATTTTGAAAGATGGGACTAGAGATACCTTGCAGAGTTTTATATTTTTTGATGGCTAGCTTGTTCTTAGTTTTTAGTGTTTATGGATGAAGTTATAGTCGTAACAGTTTATTCCTAAGACTGTTTTGCCAGTGGCTTGCCTTCTGTTTTTTAACTTGCAATTACCATGTTTTTTTTCCAAACATATACAATCATTACTTCAACTAATGCTTAACATTAATTTCTAAGCATGGTATAAAAACAAAATATAATGAAAGTTAAATAGAAGATATAAGCTCCATTTTATAGCCAGTATAAACACACGGGGGTGTTTTATAGCCACCAGTATTATCTCCTTTGACACTTGAGGCTTGTCCCTAGGAGACAGAAAGCAGAAACTTCCTGGAATTTCTTTAATTAGCCTGTTCATTTCACTTAATAAAACAAGAAATCAAAACCATATTGTGTTTCTTACACAGGATTCTTAGACAATGTAATGTAGAGTATGTAGCTTTTATATCTGAGCAAAAGTGCAAACAATATTGAGATTTCCTGGTATTTTAATAATTTTGTTACTAACTGATTTCACATTAGAAGTCTATGCTTACAGGATATGCCAGTAAGTGTGCACGTGAGCAGTAAGAAAGCTCATAAAAAGTCTGGTGTTAAAGTGCATTCAGAGCAGCTGCAAATAAAAAAAATTTAAAAACCCAACAACCACAACAACCAAAAAAAAAAAAGAAACCCTTTTGCAATTATAAATAGTTTTGATACTGTTTGCTCTAAATGTCACCTGGAACCTGCTTCGAGAGTAATGCTGTGCATGTCAGCATCAAAATTTAAGATCATATGATTTTGCTACTTGCTACACAGGTAGCATCAACTATATCCTATGCAGAGTACCTGCTCATGGTGTAATTCTCACCACATTCATGCACATCTTGGAAATCCAATTAAGCGCACTCATAGTGTAGAATTCCTTAAGAATTCTTTCATTAAGGACTTCGTTCAGGAAACATGGGCAAGAAGGAGCTTTTTTCCTTTGATGCTGTTCCATTTAAAAATGGCATAATTTCTTATAACATCAGTCTAAACACAGCACATTCTTTAGATTTCAAGTAAACAGCATTAGCTTAGTTTTAAAATTAAGACTGTGCTTGTGTGTTCTTCCCATTACATCATTCACTTTTACTGTAACCAGAAAAAAAATCCAAATCTAAAGGTTGTCACTGTCACCTATTTCTGTCAAACATTTGACCCAGAGAGCCAAAAGCAGGTGTGTCAAGCCCATTTTTCATTTCACTGATGTACACCATGCACTGTGTACCAAGCTGCTCTAAGTTGTTGTGGGGACATAGTGCAAGTCCTGTGGATCAGGATAGGATGCCGAGTGTGAGTTTCTAATGTGGTAGTTGTGATTTTGTGATTTAAAACAGGAGCTGTGGTGGATGTTATACATATCTCCCTTTCTTTAGCAATGATCAGAAAATTCAAGATGCAAGTTCCTCCTAATAACTGTTATTTTGCTAGTCTGTACACTGCGGATAAAAGAAAATAATTACCTCAAAAACCTACAGAGTAGCACAGATCCTAGTAAAACACTGATTATGGCTGATTTGCAAAGGTTGTTCATAGCTGCTGCAGTTGATGCAGGATCCTCTTTCCCTCTATGCCTGTACAGTATTTGGTAATATTGGGCTTAAGTGATTTTGCCATTAATAATGAACAACAGCAGCATCCAAAAGACAGGCTGAAATGGCAATTCTCTCATCAAAGGGAGAAAGATTATCCAAAATGCTGGCAACGTGCAGTGGCTGTTCTGGGTTTGGTAATAGGCTTGATGTTATATTCAAATAGCTGTCATCTCTATAAATATTAATTATGACTATCAAGCTGGCTGGTCAGCCTTCAAACTTTTTATGGATGGCTTTTAAATTAGCTAAAATAATTGAATTTATCTTACTGAACAAGACGTAGAAATCTGCCTTGCTGTTTTCCAAGGAGTAAATGTTCCATTGCAAATACTGTGAACTCCAAATCTGCTTGGATTTGCAGCCCTTGGCCACTTCCCTGCCTGCCCCACAAACTTCCAGCAATTACACATTAAAAGCTAAATTAAAATCTGCACATGACAAGGCTTCTACAAATGCTGCTTTCCTGCTGTCACAGGGATCTGTAGCAGGAAGACACTAACTGTGATAAGATGCTACCCCTATTCATCAGGTAACATCTCACCATGTCTTCACTTTTACTGCTTCCCATTAATACAGGACAGCTTTAATTTATGGTGGGTTGGGGTTTTTTTCCTTCACACAACATTATATTTACTAGCTGGGAACCTGTTTTTACAGTTGTATATAAATCTTTAAAAATGTCAGTGATTAATTTTAAAATCTCATTTATCACTGTATGATTAGTGCATTAGTTAAGGTTTGAAGAATAAATGTCAAGTAATTAGAAGCAATTTTGTATCAGACTCTCAGACAAGGTGATGGATCACAGAAAAGCCACTGGAAAATGGGCCACTGGTCCCATGGTGCTCAGCACCCAGAGCAAGACAGCAACAGGAGAGGAGCCAAAAAAAACACCAAACCCTAAACGCTAGAAACCAATCCCAAACCCCAGTGATGATATTTTACATGAATAATGAAGCTGTAGTAACTGACTGCAGTTTCTAAAGAACTTTGAGGTTTGAAAGATGAGGCAAGAAACCTCTGAAGGACAATGAGGAGGCCAGAATACATGTTACACACGTATTTCTCTTGTGGAGCCTCTATCCTGGAGCTACACTTTGTAACACACCTGCAAAAATTCCTACCAGGTGGCAAATACAATGGCACCTTTGCTACACAATGGGATGCCAACAAGCCTGTTTTGCAAGGCGGGGCTTTGCACGGGCTAAAGATCCAGGGGAACAAAACACCCAGCTCCCCCTTGCTGCCATTTAAACCAAGGTCGTGCACAGCAGGGTTCTCCTTTGTTCTCTCCCCTGCCAAAGAGCAAACCTCTGAGCTGGGTGTCTCGGAAGGAGCAGCGCCTCTGGCCGAAGGGGCCAGGTGGGAGCTGTGTGCCGCTGCTCCCGAGCATCCGCGCTGCCTCCCTCGGGCCCCTGCACGGTGATGGGGGCTGCTGCTCGGGGAGCTCCTGCTCTTGTCTAATGAAATTCCCAGAGTTGGAGTTGAATCATTGTTATCGCTCGTGCATAAGATGTGCTGGCTCGATAAGGCATTACGTAATTTTAAGATAATGTTGTTATTAAAGTGATATCTCCATGAGGATTTCAGGTCCATTCAAAAGCAGGATGTGGTGGCAGGGACCTTCGCCTGGTGAATTTCGGGCTAATGTTTTTTTCTGCTTTGCACCTTGGATTTGTTCCCGCTGTGCTGGGGCTGTCAGCCCTGGTAAAGCCAGAGCTGCCGTGGGTGAGATGGTGCAGATGTGTACGGGCACACGCCGTGCTGGCCCCGCCGCTTGCCAACACCCGCCAGGGCTCTGGCTATGAGCCTGATGGGGAAGTCCTTCCAAAAGCTGCTGCCGTTCCCTGGAGGCTGCTGGAGCCAGGGCCAAAACATCCTCCTAAGCCAAGCAAAGAATCTAATCAGAAACAATGACCGAGCTCTGTTCTGAAAACTCTGATCAGCCACTGTTCCAGGCACAGTAAAGTACAGTAAGTAACTGTGAAATGACCAACACGCTTCCCCAGGTTTTAGCAAAAACTGCACTAATAGCAAAGGCAGTGTTAGACAATTGAAATGCCTAATCAAATCACTCAGGCTGATCTTAACTGTAGTACTGATACTGCCTATCACGAAAAATAGTTTTACACTCTGAACAGGGAAGCATTTTTAATGTAAACATGCAGTTGAATAGTTAGCAAAAAAATATTTGGGAGTAGTGGAGAAGTAGAAGCTGGCCATTTAATTGAAGGAAGTTGGAATGAAAGCTTGGGATTTAATTCCAGGAAACGTAAGGGGAAAAAAATCTGAAGATCCAACTTTTTTCCAAAAAGCCAAGGAAAACACTCCATGCACACAAAGGTCAAATAATGTAGGCAGAATTGCAAAGATTTTTTGCATTGCCTTTTTCCAAACCAGTTTTCATCTATTTTTAACCTTCTTCTTTAACCTTCTTTTAGCCCTGCAATATTAAATATTAAAATATTATTTCTTGGTAGTCCATCTGCTCAGTAAACGTTTGCACTGGAAATATGCAAAATGAAAATGTTTTGTAAAATCAGATGCATCATGCTAGAATTTATTTGGAAAGGAATAATAAGGAAGCAATCACTCTCACATTTATTTTTTTAACTTTGCACACTAAGTGAAGTGTATGAACACAAAAAGCTATGTTTTGAAATATATGACAGACATAACAAATGCCATGTTTTTGTCTTAAAGAGTATTTAGATATACTGAAAACTCTCCACGATGTTTTCCTTTGGTTCTCTACAACAAAGATAAAGCAGAATTTTGAACATGAAAAGCTGCCTGCTATTAACTGCATAAACCACCTGTTTTTCAGACAGGCCTTTATGCTTTAGTTGCCCCGTAGAAGCAAAGGTGTTTTATTCACTTGCTGACCCTGAGCTGCACTCACAGAACAGAAACCATTAATTGCAGCCTGTGCATATGCTTTTCTTCCTTCAGGCTCCTCTCTGCCGAAAGCCTTGTCTTGCAGGCAGGTTTCCCACTGCACACCGCCAGCAGAGTGCCCCAGAAGGTGGGACAGGCTCCACGACGTCCCTGAAAACACCTGCAGAGCCCGCTCGCCCTGCCTGAGGTCTGCGAAGCCCCTGCTGAAGGTGGTGGATTCGCACAGCTGTAGCGGATTAAATTTGCGTGGCTTGCGCTGCGGCTGGGTTTGAATTCTCAGCGCGGAGCCGGGCGGGGAAGGGACAGCTGATGGCAGGGACACGCGGGGCTGGTCCCCTGCCTCTGCCCGGGCTGCCGGCCGCTCGCCAGCCTCTGCGCCACGCGGCTGCTGGCAGGTGGGAAATGCCAACTGCACGAGCGAGTTACACCGGGAACGGCGCTGCCTTTGCAATCACCGCTTTTAGCGCTGAAATTCACAGTCCTGGACAGCGATAAACGACGACAGCTGGGCTGGCCGAAATTTCTCGCGCGAAATATTTTCAGGGGCAATCTATGTGTTTGCTCTTTTCATGTTTGCTGGCATACAAGTGGAAATTTTCACCTCGCTTTAAAGAGTCATGTTTTTCACAGGACCGTTCGCTCTTCTGCCGGACCAGGCAGGCGCAGCCCCGGCACGGCCGAGCAGGCACCGGCCGGGCGAGCGGTGCTTTCCACAGGGCATCTCCTCAGAGGAGCACCCCCGGCGGTGCCCGAGGGCCGAGCCGGAGCCGCGGGCGGGGCAGGGCCCGGTGCTCCCGGCGGGCAGTCCCGCGGCAGGGACGCGCTTCCCTTTGTGCCCGGCGGCGCGGCGGCCGCGTTGCCATGGGAACCGTCCCGGCGGCCGCGCGGGCGGAGGCGGGCCGAGCGCGGCGCAAGATGGCTCCCCGAGGCGGCGGGACGCAGCGTGAGCAGCGGGCGGGAGGCGGNCCGCCGCGATGGCTCTGACCTTGTTCGGTGAGTAAAGCGCCGCCGCCCCCATTGTCTGCGGCGCGGCAGCGCCTGGGCGTGGGCGCCGCCCCGCAGCGCCGGGCCCGCGGCCGCGGGAATCACCCCGGAGGGCAGCCCCGCTGCCGGCCCGGCTGCCACGGGCAGAGAAAGTTAGCGTGCCTCGGGAAGCCCCGGCAGCCGAGGGCTGCGCGGCGGAGCCACGGGCCGGCCCGGGGGCACCCCGGGAGCGCGGGGCAGTCGGGGCGCAGCTCCCGCGGCGAGCCGGTGCCTTCCTGCCGCGGGCAGCCCGGGGAAGGAGCCTTGGGGAGCGCTGCTCTGGCCGTGCTTCGCAGCCTGGGACGGCGTGGTGGGAACCGGCTTGAGAAAACTCTAGTTTAAACTGTTGAACATGTGGGTTCTGCTAAGTAACGTTGTTAAATTGGGCTTGCTTGTGCTTAACGTGAGCAGTTTTACAGCGGGCAAACAAACAAAAAGGCTTCAAATTGTGTCTGGCAACACTAGCTAAATGCAACAATGCAAGGGAAAACAGAAATTAGTGTAGCTAAGGTCAGTACAGAGTTAACAGGGTAATCAGGATTACCCTTTCTTGAAAGAAGCTCGTGCACCGCGAGTGATTTCTAGTGAATAGAGGATGGAAATCTGTTCATTGTGTTTAGACTGTGGGTTTTATTTCATATGTAAACAAATGGCTTGCTTTCATTAATTTCATGATTCTTGGACTGGTACGATTTCTTAAAAGACTATAACTAGTTTTTTGGGTTTTCTTAAAAACTGACACCTGCTATATTATTCTGCATATTGAACCCCATCTAAGAAGAAGTTTAGCACATGTTGCAAGATAGCTCTCTGCAAATAAGATCTGTGCTGTATGGGATTTAGCTACAGCGCTGTCTCCCATATTTATATTTCCTGCTCGAGTTTTTCAGGATGCAAAGGGTTCAGAGGTCAAAGCAAACTGTCTCTGTCATTCTGTGCCTGGTCTTGTCACAGAGCTCACGGGACTTCAGGAGGTGCAGGTAGGGGGGCCCAGCAGGCTCTGTCAGGTGTAGGGTGAGGATCAAGCTCTTTAACTTAGAAGCGAAAGTGAACACAGAGATCAAATGGCAGATTGGCTGTTTAAAAAAAACACTGCTATGTATGTTACATTGTATCACTTTGAAATAGATTGTTAGAAAATATATTGTTTGTTACACTGGCACTGAAGGTAAATATTGTCGTTTTCCCTAACAGAAAAAAAAATTTAGGCTGAAATACACACATTCTCCATGCTGAGTGTCATTATAATCTCTGTCTGTAAAAAGTAAGAATATTTTAACTTTTAAAGGAAGTGGCATTCCTATATCAGGTACCTTTTTTTTTAAATTTATGTGATTCTTTTCCAATTTGTATATGTTTGATTTACAGCATGACATATTCTATTAATACAAATTTGTATTACAAAGTAACTTGGTGGTTTTGTGTTTTCACATCTGTTGTTATAGTAAATGCCATTGATACATGTAAAAGATAATGAGTCAAGAGAAGATAGAGTGGGGTGCTCTGCTGTGTCTGTCTAGTTTTTAAACATTATCTTGCTGAGGGTAAAACCTCAGGATTGCACCCTTTCAAGAAAACAAAAAGTGACAATAAAACAGTGCAACAAATATGGTTCATATACATCAAGAAATGAATGTGGTGCTTTTCACAAATGTAAAAGATTTACAGTATGTCTTAAAGTATGACTGCAAGAGTGTGAGTTGTGTAAATGCAGACGTGTATGTGAGTGCAATATGTTTGCAGATGTGGTTGTGGTTAATTTATGGCTGAGCTAGCTCAGCTGAGTGTGTTTCTGTGAGTCTTCTGAGCTGGGGTAGCTTGCCACACTTTGTCTCAGCACATAACAAAGACAGACTACAACATGATTGCTTGGAGCTTCAGGAGCAGTGTTCAGCCTTTATTATAAATGTTGGCTGCCGATGGATTTTCAGTCACTGCACTGGAGCTGACCCGTAGTAAATCATTAAAAATAGAACCCACAAAAGAGGGGGGCTTTCAACATATTTCAACATAACCCCCTACCAAAGCAATATCAGCCAATCTGAGGAAAGGCAAAGTAAATGTCTGAATTAATGTATCTGTTTTAAGGCATTAAGCAGCAGTAACTGTACTATTTTAAATTCACATCTATCTTATACTGGTAAAATTGTCCTGAGCAAACAGGTCTCAGGGGAGTGGTTTCTTTGATTCTGCTCACTCACATAAATTCTAGGCTCAATATTGCATTTTCATTTTCCCTCGTCCATAGTGATAAATCACACTGAACCAAATTTCACCATTCTTAGGCTGCTTTTACTAAGTTGTGCTCCAAAAGCATGTAAAATTTGAGATAAATTGCCACATCAACTTTGGTGGGAGAGAAAATTCCCCAAGTTGCCCAGGCCCCTTTCAATCAGTGTACTTGTGTGAGCACAGCAAGGGAGAGGAGAGGTTAGGAAATGTCATAATGTGCTCTTGGGAGTGTTTTATGGCACTTTTAGTGCATAGTCCAAAGACTCTACTGGAAGGGGACAGGTCTAGAGACCAGGCTGACGTTGTTGAAGATCCTGGATTAGCAGGGACATGCTTATCAGGCAGTCGAAAGCCAGGTCCTGTTGGAGGTTTCCCTTTGCCACTGTCCTCAGAGCAGCCCCACCTTGCCACAGGAGCACTGTCTGCAGTTCACACCTTTCAGGTAGCAGCTTGAGACTCTTGGGAAAGTTGGTTGTGAAAAGAGTTTCTTGTATTAACAATGTATTAACAGCGTTTTTCTGCAGAAAACCACATAAAACCCAAGGGGTTCCTGACTTACCCCTTTTCAGTTACAGCTTATTGGCAAGGCTATGATGCAACAATAAAGTACAAGGGAGGAAAACATTAAGACTCTTCACTTTATCAGTTTTAGTTATTTGGAAATTCTTTTCTTCATCTTGTTATTGTCTCTCACTCATGCCCTTCCAAGATACCCTGTGCTGACAGCTGGCTGTATGGAAGGTACATAGGGGGCTGCCCCTGTTCCCCTGGTGCAGTGGTACAGATGATGAGTCTGTGATGTGGGCTATGGGAAAGAGGAGTTCAGCTGCTCCACAGATGGGAAGAGGAAGAGCAGCCCCTGTTGGAATTAGTCAGCAGTGGGAGAGCCTGGAAGTTGTTAGCTGGAAACATACCTCTGTCACCTCAGTCAGGCTGGCTACTTCAGGCAAACGTGTCATCCCAGCAGGGCTCAGTCAGCAGTGTTAACACTCACAGATGTGTGCTGGGATTTGGCCTGTTCAGGGCCAGAACTTGGGCTCCATGATCCTTTTGGGGTATAACTCAGGGTATTCAATGACTGTGTGATAAAGTTACAGCGGCAGAAACAGCCTGTTGTGACCATGGGTGGTCACCCACATGTGCCATGCCTTTTCATGGTACCAGCCAAAGTAAGGTTTCACCACCACATTCAGTTTGTGTTCCAGTGGCCAAGCACTTGGAATGCAAGTTTGACCTAGCAGTGGAAAGCAGGTCCTGCACAAGGACTGCATCAGCAAAACACTGGAAGACCATCAATTTCTCTGAGAAGCAGAAAAAAATTGCTGTCTGATCCTTTTGTTTGTTGCGAGTAATAGATGCAATAGGTTTGATATCCATGTGAATTGCTTATTAAGAGTCAGTGGGGATTTTAAATTCATCTTAGTCCACACAAAGTGCACATTTTCACATGCAGTGTGTGTAAATGTCTGGAACTTGAGCAGATGTCCAGTTCTATTGCTGTTTTTCCTCCTACAGCTCGGTCGTGTTGCCTTACAGAAGGTTGTGGTGATTACAGGTGTAGCCTCCTTTTTCTCTCTGACTATTCCTTGCTGCCTGATGCAGCAGCTGGAATGGTGTATAAGCCAGTGTCCTTCTCTGCTGTCCCAGCACAAAGTCTGGTGGCTGCATTCCCAGCCTTTGGGAAGCTGGGCTGAAGCCACTTGCCTGGTTTACTGGAGAGGTGGCTCAGGGATACCCACCAGTCCTGCTGTGCTGAATCCCTGCAGGGTGGCAGCTTCCTAGTGACAGGAAGAGCAATCAGTCACATTTCTATGGCTAGACTTCCTAAAGCCATCTGTTAATACCCTAAGATGTGAGATTGCACAGTGACAGGGCCGAGGTTCATGCTGTCATTCCACTTGGATGACTCAACTCTTGGAAAGATAACAAACAATATAGAGAGGAAAGGAGGGGAAGTATTAAGTTATCCCACTGTTTGCTTGTGTCTTTGAATATCCTGAAAAGTGTTTAAAGAAAGTCAACACTGTACTTTGAAAGAAAAATAGTTTTGTTATGTTTAGTGCTTGCGAGTTGTCTTTTACTAATTCCCTTCCTGTTCATTTATTTGTTCATTAACTCTCTTGTGTGAACAAAGGAAGACATTTCAAAACAGCCAGGACAGATCTTCATGGACACATTTGTCATTAGTTATTCGTGCTTTTGCCTTCTTGCCCAGAGCCTGCCAATGGATGAAAACTCATCCCTGAATATTGGTGGTTAAGAAATGAGAAGCGAAGCAATTCCCTTTTAATCTTCAAAGTGCTTGCACTCTGATGAGGGGGCTACAGATGAATGGGATTAGAGACAGAGCTGTACTCAGCATGACAGATATGGTTTTATAAAGAGATGATGAACAAGGGCAATTTTTAGAGAAATCTTTAGGGAAAATATCAGAATAAAAGAAACAAGCAACACACTGCTGTGAGCAGAAAGGGCAGGGACAAAGAAGCCAATGATAACTCAGTTTCAGGTGTCCATGCATTTCTGAAAGAGCAGGTAAATAGTGATTTGCTCAGTTAAGAGAATTGCTTCCATGTCTGTGAGCTCTGATGTTGTACTACACAGAATTAATTTTCTATGACTATTTAGTACTATGGGTATGAAGGGAACATTTTGAAATAAGTTCTTCCATACTTGAAATAATAATTAACAAATTACTGTTTCAAGTTCTATGCATGTGTAATTACTGTTCTCCATGCAAATTGTGCTTACTGACTCGTGGCAGCTTCAAAAGGTAGGATATACTTACGTTGGCTCAGGCACATATTTTCTAATGTGTCAGTCTTAAAGAGAGAAATTTTTCTCTAAGTGTTTTCTTTGCTTGGGAAAGGGCATTAATATTTAGAGTGCTTGGGTAGCCCAGGTACAGAGAAAGTAAGTGTTCCTCTGAAAAATGTCTCATAACAGGTAATGCTGCAGGTTCTCTGTAGGATAGGAAATAGTCAAAAATTAATCTGCTTATTTCTTGTCTTGTGTGCAGAGCCTTCTAAGAACAGGAAATAAACAGATCACTTACAATTCAAGTCTTCTCTATATTTGTGTATGTGGCCCTGAGCTTTGCTTAAGACTTGTGGCTACCTGTGATTGTAAAGTTGACTGATAGAGCCCCTTAACTAAAGAGTCCAGTTGTACCAGAAAAGCGGTATGAATATGTTCCTTTACTGAAATAGGTAATGGAAGCTTGTTCATGGAATTGGGACATTTATAGTAGGGCTTCTGTCACTACAGGGAACATAAATGTAGAATGATAGGAATGGTATCTATCATGGATGCTTCTACACCCAAAAAAAAAAAAAATTTTAAAAACTGTTTGAATAACATAAGGTGAGCAACAAAGTGAATACATATCCCATGTGGCACTGCCTGTGCTAGGTCTTTTTCGCCAGAAAAACAAGGAATTCAAAGTGATCTTTTTGACCTGGTGCAACAGATACTCTTGAAGTGATTAGCCCTTGCTTAAGATACTTGGGCTTCATTCAATACTGACTGATACTAAGCTAATTTTAGAGTTTAAACAATTCAACATCTAGTCAATGGGATCTACAAATAGTCTAATTAGATAAAACTACTTAGGGATATTAGTACAATATTTGGGTTTGGGATTTTTTTTTTAACATTTAAAAATGAAGGTGATTTGTTAAAAATTGAAACCATTTCAGAGAGAAACTAGATCTTCCAACTCCCATTCATGTGTCTGGGAGGAAAAGTGTCCTGGTGCTGAGAGTCATAAGAGCATTTTCTCCTAGGTGCTGTGTTAACCTTTCATGATTTATAGAACCTAATGAAACAAATAAGGAGAGCAGGCTTGAAAAGGTTTTGCCAGCAATGCAATCAAAAGAAAAACCTGTATAGGATCTATTAACTAGTAAATTGGTATAAATTGATCAAAATACCAGAGAAGTGACACTAACAGTATAGAAAAGGATGAAAAAATTTGAGTCATGGATTCTCAGCTTAGTGCTTAGAAGTGTGCTTCACACAGTAGCTAGTATAAAATTGTGTTTCTTTTCAGTTGTGAGGATTAGAATAAGAATCTGAAGAAATCAGAAGTTTGAGGATTGTTGCTAAAACTGGAAAGGACACGTCCAGTTGTGTGCTCAAGTAATGAATTAAGGTGAGATTTTTGAATTTTCTCCAATGAGATTCTCTTATGCTATCACCAGCTCAGGCACATCATTGAACAATTGCATCCCTTTCCCCCTTGACACCAGCAGATGCACTGAGAATGGAGACAGTCTGTGTAACACAGAATCTCATCTGAGGATGTTGAAGTGAAAGACGCTCTGAATGTGAGGATTTAGGAAGGTTTCCTGATGTACACTTCACATTGGCCAAGGGCTGATGTTTCAGGTGTAAATGTGGGGTTTCTTCTGTTTGTTTTGGACTCAGTTGATGCTTTTTGCTTTGTCAGGTTTTGGGACTTTATTCTCTCACTAATTCTCTTCGAGAGGTCTTAACTGTTTTTTCACCTGTACAGAAAGTTTTCCATTGACAGAAAGCACATCTCAGTGGCAAGAAAAGATTATGTTTACTCACAGTGGCAGTACTACAGTCATAATTTAAATACTGCTCTAATCAGTAAACTCAAAGTGCAAGCCTTTGGGAAGACTATGCTGTTTTTGTTGAATAAAGGCAGATTAATCAGGATCCCCCAGGGGTGCAGACATAGGTAACTGCTCTGTGCAGTCCAAGCTGAATGAGCATTGTTGGACAATTCTGTTTTTTCTGAACGTGGGGTGTAGCATGCACAGCTCAGGCTACTGAGCTGCTCCACCCTGTGGACAGAGATTGTACAGTTCTGCACACAAATGTTCACAATGAAACAAAACAGACCCGAGACCTGGCCCAAGGGCTCGCTGTAGTTATTAGCAGAAGATGAGATGCTTCCTCCTTCCTCATAAAATCATAAACTCCTTGGTTATTCTTTCAGTGCTGTGGATTGTATCTGGCTTGTACATCTTCACAAATGATGGCAGAAAATTAAAAAGCCTCTAGGTGTTGCTTTTTTGAGTCTATGTTGAAACAAGGAAAAGTGCCATTTAAGGTCTCTGAAGTATTTGGTCTCCTGAAACATTTTAAAATATAGCTAGTTCTTGGTAATTGCATGACATCTGGGCCTCGGGCACCCTTGCTGGCCATGCCCAGGAAGATGTTGGGAAGAGTTCCTGCAGTTCTCCACACTGTTCTGAGTGTTTGGCTGTGCTGAAACACAGTGGAGTGAGTGATTGGTCATGGTCCTGATTCTAGTCAGGAGGAGGGAGGGAGGAAGGGAGGTTGGTCACACCCAGCTGGGAAGCCAATAGTATTGCTGTGTGTGCAGCAGCTTCTGGGACTGTGTAAGAATTGGTTGACATTTGACATTTACAGAGCTCTGAATGAAAAAGGTATATAAAATGAAAATTATATATATGAAGTGATTTCAAAGTTATTGGAAATTTTGCTCGTAAAATTCTGTTTATTCATCTGTGAGTCTAATTTCCATGATAGATTTTGATACATTCATCCCTGAGTTTATTTTCATTACCTTCTTAGCTGTCCTGTGATAAGCATCATGGAAGACTGGCCATGTGGGGGCTGTTTGCTTTTGGTTAAAATTTTGTTAATGCTGATAGGATGTGATAAAGTGGTCTGTTTTTCATGTGACCGAAGCTCAGTCCCTTGGGAGGATGCATTAGGAAAACTGCGTTCTCTCGTTGTGGACTTCTGAAGAGGCTGCAGGCTGGACATTGCTGCTCACAGTGAGCAGGTAACCTCCTTTTGGTCCCTGTCAGCTCTGTAAGGAAGCCCACTGTCACCTCCAGCTTTGGTGCAGCTGGCAGGATCTGGCTCTGTTGAAAACATCATGTGGTTGGGTCTGGGTACTCCTGGTGCTGGTGGGACGTGGTGGTTTCCTCTCTCCTACAGTCCTCATCTCCATCTCCTTCCTGCTTCCTTTGTTGCAAGAGCAGTCTTGCTGTTTAGGAAGCTGAAATAAAAAAATGTATTTTCTGATCTTGATCAGAAACTGAATTTCCCAAGGCAGCTTGCTTGTGTGCAAGTACACTCTAAATGTAAAGGTAAAACTCTGCTTCCTAAATCCTGGAATAGTTTTGTTGCCCACTGTATTGTGGTGTGCTACCACAGCTACAGAACCACAGCTGCAACCATTTAAATTACATAGGAAGTACAATAAAGCATCATAGAATCACAGGGGGGTTTCAGCTGGGAGGGACCTTAAAGGTCATCTGGTTCCTACACCCCTTCCATGGGCAGGAACACCTTCCAATAGAGCAGAGCCCTGTCCAGCCTGGCCTTGAACGCTTTCAGGGATGGGGCAGCCACAGCTTCTCTGGGCAACCTGTTCCAGTGCCTCTGCACCCTCACAGTAAAGTATTTAATGTAGGGAAGTTCTAGAGTACTGCTGCAGCAATGGATAAGGAGAGACAAAATTATTTCTTGTGTGGTGTAAATAGAGGGACTGTGAAAAAAGGAGAAAACAGCTCTGAAAACCAGACTCAGAGCCTTAGTGCAGTACCTGACTGCTCCTTGTGCTTGCATTGGCAGGGTACAAGTCAGTCTCCAGTGCTGAATCTGATTCATGTGCGGTCCAGAGCAGACTACAGACCATAAAAGTTCCTGATAATTATTTGGTAGGGCCAGTCTTCCAGTGTTTTTCAGCTGTACTTTATGGTTTCCATGTGAATCTGGACACAGTGTTTCAGTGCAATCTGGGATCATTTTTCATTAAAGAAAACAGCCTGCAAAAAAACCCCAAACAGGATGACTTCTTCCTCACCTCTCTCTTACAGGCAGAACATGCACACGTGGGTTTGTCCTTCCAATAAAGGAAGCATGATTTTGACACAGCAATTAATTCTACTGATTTCCTTTTTGGCTTTTTTTTTTAAAGCAGTATATTTATAAATGGGACTTAACAAATGTTGAGAAAAATCTTCAGTGGTTTAATAGAAACAGAAGGAGAGGAAGCTTGTCACAGCATTCATTTCCAGTGGTGAGCTCATGTGCCTGTAGCTGTGCTGTTGCTTTATTGTGGTGCTCAGGGAGCTCCTGGCTGACCTGTGAATCTTCCCAATGCCTTATCGTGCCAAAGCAAGCTGTGGCCACAGTCCCCTCCCTGCACCATGGTGTGCTCCTCCTCAGTGGCAGAGCAGCAAGCAGAGCAGTAACTCGATGGAGCATCTTGTATTCCTTAGGTTTTATTGAAACTGTACTATATAAGAACATACCCCCACTCCAATCCACCTCCAGCTGCATTAGACCAAAAATGACAATTTTGTCTTGACTTGCTCTTTTGCAGGCTCAGAATTAGCAGGAGCTGAACTGTAACCCCTGTGTCCCTGCTGTACCAAAGCATGGTGAGCCCTAGGGTGGGATAGAGCATGCAGCACTCCTGGGACAGGAACCCAAGCAGCCTCTGAGATGAGTGAGCTTTAGACTGCTCTGTCAGAGGGAGAGCTCACTCTGGCTACCTCAGCTTGTTGACTTTTTTTCTTACTTAGAAAGGTCTATAAGAAGCAGAAAGATCTTTTTTTTATTGCTTTTTTTGGTGGGGTGCTGTTGATGCTGCTGTTAGTCATGACTTTTAAAAGTAAAAAACTGTCATTTTCCTTCTCCCAGTGCTGTGCAAGAGCAGCTGTGGGAGACACAGGCAGGGCTTGCCATGTCTCAGAGCTGTGTTAGCATTTGCCCTTCTTTCTCTATGGAAGTCCTGTGTATCACAGTCTCTGACAATTGCTTGCAACATTCTGCCTTACAGCAGTTTTCACCAAGCTGTGTCAGGGCAGGACCATTTTTAAATAATAAAATGGATTTTTGATCTGTCACATCCTATCACTATCCTTGTGTCTGTCTGTATGTGTTTTCCTGTGCTGTCAGTTGCCATGATAGGGCTCTTTTTATAAAGTCAGAGTGGGGCTGAAGACACAAAAAAATTCCTTTTTGGCTAGAGACAATGCTGGCTAGGGAATCCTGGGTTAGCAAGACTTGGGAATAGAGATAGTGGTCTTTCTTTGATGAACTCATCTACAAGGGCCTCTGCTTCTCTCACCAGCTACTGTTCCTATTTTCTGTTTAGATGCCTTATTATGTAGGACTAAGTCTGCTTTTTATTTGTGGACAGATCCATGGGATCTTAGTTCCAGTAAGGATGCTTTGATATCCTAGAAATGCAGCTAATAATTGTTGGAAACCTGTTTAATGTAGTGCCATGATAACATGACAGCTAATAACCCAAGTTTCCAAGTTTACTTGTGGACAAATTTGTCTTTCTTCTAATTAGTGGAAAAAAAAGGAGAAAGAAAACAATTTCAAAACAGGGACAAGAAAACCATCTGAGTTCATCTCCTGTAGGGGGAAAGAAACATGGAGTTAACTGAAAGAGGACTTGGAGCTTATCTCTGAGCATCGATCATATCAAACTTTCCAGCTATTTCTCCCATTCCTTCAGGGCAATACCAAACCTCTGTTCAGCTCTCCTTCCAGCAGCCTGTTCCCAGCTCCTCTGATCTGCTTTTCTCCTCCCAAACCCAGAAGGAGCTGAGGGCAAAGGGGAAGCCCATGCAGAACACCTCTCAGTGCTTGCAGAGCTGCTGAAGCCCCTCTGAGACCGTTTGGCTGTTGCTCCAATCCCAGAGTGCTGGGTGGTGCAGGAGGGGACCCAGAGCACAGCTTCTCCATGGGCTGGCCCTGCTCCCTGTCCTTTGTCTGCTTCCTGCCTGGTGCAGCAGCTGAGCCTGCCAAGGAGGAAAATCACTGTGGAAAAGATGGATGTAATGCTATAAACAGGGAGGGGCTATTGGGTGAAAAGCTTTCACCATAGTTCTTTGGCTGCAGTTATAATAGTCAGCCATGGCATTGCCAAAAAGAAATGTGAGGTTTTCAGCTTTTCTACCTGGAGCATCCTAATTAATTTCTTTGGAGGTCTCTGAATGTTTAATGTGAGAACCAGAAGAGGTAAGGAGTGGTACGTCTCTCAGATTGGAGAGAAGCTCACAGCAATTGGAGAATGCCTTTTGGAATCAAATCTTAAATTCCAATTAAAAAAAAGGCATCCTACCACATTGTTTCCATTTCCTGTCTCAGACCCTGCCAATAATTTTTTTAGGACTTTCCTTCATGACACTATAAAAAACAGTCATGATCCTGGGCAGGGTTACTTTACTTGGTAGTTGCATCTGTTCTGAAAATAAGGACGTAAATACGAACCATATTTTTGCCTGAGCAGTGATGTGTGTTATTGACAACTGGTTTAGAAAATGAAAAATCTGTTTGTAATAGGAATCATAATAGGTTTGTAATAACTTGATGGTCTAAAAGTTTAAATGTGTCAAGTTTGAGGAAGGAGAAGCTGCATCTGTTTGACCATCTGACACAGTTGGAGAGATGTGCTTTGGAACTTGTGAGTCTGTCTTGACGCCAGTTATTACAGCAGTCAGAAATCAGATCTGCTCTTAATTTTCTCTGGAAGGCTCTGATTTTTGCCTGGGCTGCTAATGGGTGGTTTGGTTTAGTTTTTTTTTACCCCAGGAGGGTAATGAATGCACAGCAGCTATCTTGGTTTGAAATGCAAGGGTGGACAAGTTCTCAGTGGGTTTTTACCAAGGGATAGGGTGGCAGAGTCAGTCTTGTGCTCTTTTATTGAGGTTTAGCTTTTGGTAAAGCCACAATGCTCTACTTAAAGGTGTGTTTTAGAGTAAGAAAGTGAACTTATGTTCATTTATGTTGGTGTTGTCTGTGGAAGAGCAAATCAAAGCAACCAAGCAAACAGTGATAAAATGTCTCCCCATTCAGCAAATTAGGGCATTATGCAATGGATGGAGGGGTTGTATTTCAAAAGTGCTAGTCCTTTTTTTAGGGTGTCTTCTGCTCAACTTTGACTGGACAGACATTGTATTCAGGGGAGAAGATTAATTTACAGCTAGAAGACACTTTTACACCGTATCATGTTGTTCTTTTTCACTAGTAGGGTAACTGTTCAGAATATTTGTGTAATCAAACTCCAATCAATATTCCCCATTAGATGTGTTAGAGAAATGAAGACAAAAAAGTATTTCTGTGAATGCCTTGAGACCATGGCTATAACAAGTGTCACTGGCTTGAAGTTATGTTAAAACAGATGTGCCCTTGTTAGTGTTATTAATGATTAGAAGAGATGAAGCAAGCAATGGGAAATGAGCTTTGTCTTTGTGCAGGCAGACTTTTAAAATAGGAGACAAAGAAGGATTTGCAGAAGAAAAAATAGGAAAGGAAATGTCAAAGGGTAAATGTTTTCTCCTGTATTATCCCTTGCTATGGTTGGAATGATAGAGTATAAGAGCAATAACCTCTACAGATATTTCTCCAGCCTTCCATGAGAACTTCACTGGCCATGACCAAAACAGTGTCTACAAAGAAAACCAGTCTGGGTTTAAAAACAAAGAAGTCTGATTGCAGTGTTCAAGCTTGTGTAACCTGATATTACTCTGAATTTACAGTGAACAAGAGTTTGCTTTACTGGTCTAAAAGATACTTGGAAAAATTTCCTGTTAAATCTAAGAGAGGCAATTCATCCAATAAAGGCCTATTTCTGAAAATTTTGACTTTGCAAAATTAGTCTGCAACAGTCCTTTCAAATAACCCATAAGGAGGATGGGAAACTGCCAAACTCATTGATCCATCTCTTCAGGGCTGCTGTCAGACAGTCACTTTTGTCAAAACGAATTTAAAAAACAAACAAACAAAAAAACCCAGGCTGTTTTTCTGTTAAATAGATGGATTAGAGAGGCATATTTCATTTTGACAACATCTTTAGTTGGAAGTTGTTTACTGTGTAAATTAGGCATTTTCAGGATACATGTGGTGATGTAAATCAGAAGGTTACAAGACAGCCTTTGGCCTGACTGTTGTATTACCTGCAGCTGACCTGCAGAGCCATGTCAGGAAGCAATTCCCATCCTGTCTGCCTTTTCTTAGAGAGCAAAGGTGGTCTTCCCAGTAATAGAGAAAATCAGCAGCAGCCTGTTGTCTGCAGACTGAGGTACAGAAAGTAACATTATTATTTATTAAATGCCCACAAGGTGGCACTTGTCCTCTTTTTACCTCTCTAACAGCCAAATTTTTATACTTTCATCATCACTAAGAAATAATACTAGATGTTTTGAAATTTACTTTAAACAGTAAGCTACCTATGCTTTCATGGGGTATTTCCCCAGCCCTCCATTAAACTACTGTCAAGAGAAAGAGAAAAACAACTGTGTTTTGCTCGTTACCATTGCATTTGTGAAAATTTCACCTTAAAAATTAAGATTGATTTAAATTTTTTTGTAAAGGATTTAAAAAAAAATTTATTTCTTGTTACTTATGAAGTCATATGCCAATATTTTATCTGGCAAAGAGGAGGAATGATGAATACTTGCTTCCCTTGCTTTAGTTAAATGAAAATCTAGAAATGAATGATTTGCAACCTGGTCTAATCACTTAGAGGATGAGTTCATTTCACTGCAGCAGTGCTTGTGATAAGCAAAATATTACTTCTTAAAATTTTCCATCATTCATAAAGAGGCAATAATAGTAGACCTGCATTGAACTCTGGCTGTTTTCAGTGGGTCTCTCATTCAACCCCATTAGAAGCATTCCCACAGAATTTATGGTTGCCAGATCAGGCATTTGTAGATACAGGATGGCAGTGTGATCCATTTTTTTCTTTCCCCCTCAAGACTGATGTTATTACCAGAGCATGCCCTTCTTTAGCCGCTGCACTTTTGCTGAGTGTGCTTTCTTGTCTCCCCATGGTCACATCAGAGAAATGCCATTAGCCCTTGTAGCTTTCTGGGGCATTGTTCACACTGACTTTCTCTTAATCATTTTTTCTCCAGTAATAATAACAAACCTAATTGTACTGTTTTGGAGTGGTAAAAGCAAAAGCATGAGAGGATGAAAGAGCAAATAAAAATAAGTTTTTAATATTAAAAATTCCTGGGGCACAGTGTGTGTGATAGAGTGCCATCTTGCAACTGAAGGGATGCTTTCATTATTGGTGCCTGTTTTCAATGATTTGCATCTTTCCCTTAGATTGTATTTTACTCTTGTTCTCCTCACAGATGGGAATGCCTCTGAAAAAGAGTAGAAAATACATTGAACTGTTTTCTTGCTTAGATAACTCAAATATCATTTAATTTTTAAAGTCTGAAGCTGACCATGTGCATTTGAGTTTATGGGCATTGAAAAATGTAGCTACCTGTGCCAAAGGGCAAGGTAAAACAGTAAAACTTTGTATAAGAAGAGTTGTCACTGGTGACTGTCACCTCTACCCACAAGCTTGGGCACATCCCTGTGGGTGGATGGCTTCAGTGGTGGAGTGCCTGTCTTGTGTGCCAGCTTTCCCAGGGCTGGCCTGGAGCAGCTGGCTGCCTGTGACCTCTGCCTGCACACTGCCATCCCCTGGCAGGAGACAAGCAAGGCAAAAGCTCCTCTTTGGACCTGGAGGCAGTTTGTCTCTGTGGTCAGACTGGGATTTAGCTGGCATTTAGCAGCTGCCTCACTGCAGCTCCCCACTGCCATGGGTTGTGTCGTGTCAGCGGCAGGATGGGCTCAGAGCAGGGGATGCTCTGCTGGGAGGGTTAGCTGTCTGCACACCACTGAGGTGCCTGCTGAGCTCTAACACCTGCCAGCATGTGAACTGGATGCCTGTCTGATGTCTTTTCCCTACCTGGAGAACATGGAGAAAATAGATGGTGGTTTATTTGGAGACTTCTGCACGGAAGCTCCTTACAGCACTGGTGTCTTAGAAAGAGCCTTGATAGGTCTAAAAGTTTTCAAAGCATTTTTCTTTTTCTTAATTCAAAGGAAATTGCGTGACAGAGATAACATTAAAGAAGCATCAAAGACTCAGTAACATTCTAGAATTATCAGTCATCATTGCTGAGTGACATACAGAAATGTGGTGCTATTGCCTGGCGTGTTCTCAGCCCTGTGGGGATCTCTCCATAAACAAAGGAAATTGTCTGATGCCCAGGTTGTGAAACCCTAAGTGTTTTCCACATGGCTTCAGGCCATATGTGCCATTGGGTTCTTGTCATTAATGTCTTTTTTTAAGTCACTAATAAAGTAACATTACATTTGGGTTAACATTATTTATTCAGTGACTTCTAAACCCCAAATTTATTTTTTTTAATAACAGGTTTTGTTTAAGAGAAAAGGAATATTCCAAAAAGCTGCAGGTCATATCTTTAAAAATGTGCTGCAAGCCCGTGCAAAATATTTTGGTAAAAATAGTTGGTTGCCCATTTGCTTTGGAAAGATGAAGGCAGGAGAGGATTGAGCCAGAGGATCATTTCCCTTTTTCTATTCATGTGAAGGACTTAAATGCTGAAGAAGTATTTGTTTCTAAGAAGACATTTCTTGCCAGGTAAGAAAGCCTGACCACAGCTTTCTGTCTTGTTTATTGGCACCGAGTGAAGTGCAGCTCTCTGCAGCCTTTGGCAGTGTGTGTGGCACCCTGAAGCCAGGGCAGGGCGGGTTGGTTTCCACAGGACTCGTGTGACGGGCAGCAGCCACACATGGGACACTTGCTCTTTGCAGCAAGGTCCTGCTCCTGCCCCCCACCCCATTACAGATTGTCAGCTAACTTACTGCTCCTGCTAGCAGAGGGGTGCAGAGAGGCTTTGTGCAAAGAAAAGGGCGTCCCAGGCTCTTGTTTAGCAGCAATGAAGGATGTTTGGTGTGTGTCCCTTACTTCACTCCACATGCTATAGACAGGGATGGTTTGGTATTTTCTGCACCCTCCACCCTGCTGCCCCTCTCCAGACACTGCCTGGCATCATCTTCCCCTCCTGCTGCCAGCTGCACGGGGACTTGTGCAAAACACTTCCAGTGCTGCTGCAGCCAAGGATCAGCTTCTCATATTTACCCTGAAACCATGGAATTGTAGCCCATCTGTTTTAGTGGGGCTGCCTAGGGCAGTGTCTGTATTCATCCTTTTTTAACTCAGTGCTGTTTGAGTTTTATTTTGGTTGGAGTGTGTAAAAGCCCTCACTGCAAGGGCCTGCTTGGCTGCTGCTGAAAACATTTTGTGATGGCTTGAGCTTAGTTTCTGAAATGCTGTTGGCACTTGTACTCTGAAAAACAGAGATGAAATGACATTTTCTGTTAAACTGTGCTGGTTTTTGTGGCTTGAGAATCTCACCAGCAAATAAATTATGGCTTTGTTTCTCTAAATCAAGTGATTTTTTATGTGCATCCATTGGGCATAGAGAAGGTGCTAATAAGGAAGATCTGGGGTCTGGAGACAAATTTTGTAGAAGTTGCTTTTCAGGCACAAAAAAGAAGTCTGTTGTATGGGTAATGGCCACATCCACTGGGTTGGTTGTGAATCTCTCCAGGAGTTAATTTTTGATACAAGCTGCTGCCAAAAAAAAGCAAGATTAGCATCTCACAACACACACTTTCTGGTTAGTGCCTAGCTGTAGCTTACGGAAGAATGTTTATACTTCCTTGCCTCTTTTCATATTTGTGATTTACACCATTCTTTGGTCCTAGACCAGTTCAGAACATGAAATCAGACTTTTTTTTTTCTCCTGATCATGTTGGCATTTTGTCCACATGACTAAGAACTGACCTCTTCCACAAAGTTCCCCACCTGAGGCCTCACCTGTATTCAATAGAGATAATAGCAAATAAAACCAAAGGTTGGGGTGGGAGCTGCTGTCTCAGCAGATAGATGATGATTTCCTCTCAGACAGCATTAATCTCTCATGTTAGAGATGACCAACGTGCAGGTACTGACATCCAGTAAAAGAAAACTAAAACTGAATTCTCTACAGTAAATCTCTCTGTAAGTCTTCCATTGCTTTATGGGGTTACCATGCAGAGTTAAGCTGCTGCTGCTCCTCTACTCTTGAACTGGCTGATCTCTGTGGGGAGGGAAACAGCCATTTCAAGCATATTTTATTCTTTCTTTGAAAGGAATACACAAAGACAAGTGCTCTAAACAGTTTGAGACAATAGTAACAGTTTTCATATATGCAGTTAAAATGTACACTCTGAAAGTACTGCAGTTTTCCAAATTTATGTAGTGGATAAAATAGGAGTGGGTAAGAAAGAAGCAAAACAAATAGGGAAATGCTACATTGTAATGTCACAATTAGTCATGTTTGTGTGTGTGGAAAATCTGAGATGTTCTCCTTGTGTCTGTGTCTGTATATGAACCTCTAAATGGCTTTATGGTTGTCTGTTGGCAGAAGCCCATTTCTGTGGAAGTGAGTATTTCTGATGGTCAGTCTATGCTTTTCCATTCTTAATTGCAGGTGGTTCATGCTCAAGATGCATAGTTGGGGTTTTTTGGGTTGTTTTTTTGGGCGTTTTTGGTTTTGTTTTTGGTTTTTTTTAATGCATTGGTATGCTCAAAGGAGGGCACTCAGTGCCCAGAGAGCAATGCTTCTGCCCACTGTGACATTTCTGACTGTTGCCAGAAGCTGCTTGTTGTGCTGTTCTGGGCTTTCTGTCTCTGTTTTCTTTGCATTTTAAGCAAATTGCAAGGAACCTTGGAGTAGAGATGAGATGAGACAAGATGGCTTGAGAATGAGATGCTGAGCAGGTAGAGTGGGATGGATAGGTGAGTCCTGACAGGACAACATTGGGAAGGAAACCAAAGCACTGCTCAGGGATGAGGGGAGAGGTCTTGCATGCAGGTGGAGATTGCTAATGCTGGGGGAAGGCAAAGTCCTGGAAAAGAGAGGAGTGAGTGTGAGTAAAGAGGATGATGGCAAGCAAGTGCTGAGTATCCAGAATTTCTCCTGTGATCAGAATATAAGGAAACCAAAGGTAGATCTTCATGAAATATGGCACTTCTGAATGAAACAAAGTGAGAAAGGATGAGCCCTTGGGATCATCCTCAGGAGTCTACATACATGAACTAGTGGCATGAAATACTGCTGGTACAAACTGCCAAAGTAAGAACAAACACTATGTCTGAGTTGCTTGGAGTAAAGCTGGTGTAACAGCACTTGTCAGAAGCTTTATAGAAAGCTGAAGAAAAGTATTTACTGTCTTACATGGTGAATTTGGCTTATGGGAAATCTGTGTGGTTTTTAAGTACCTATCATCTGCACTGTGTTTGTAGCCCAGCAAATTCTGAGGGAAACTATCTGTCAGCTTGAGACTGGTCTCAGTTTGAAATTGCAATTTGTGGACATGGACAGTGTCCCTGACCTAAAATGTCCTTGCTGATGAGAATGCCTTCATAGTGGTAAAAATCTGACCAGTGCTGCTAGGATTGCATCTGGACAGAGCTGATAACATCAACTTATGTATTTATGTTTTCCCTAATGCTCTAGGCCTTTGGAGAAGAGTAGCTTTAAGTTGAATTGCATCTCACTTAGGGCAGAAAATACAGTTGAGCTAGAACCTGATGCACAGCTTGTAGAAAGTTATTTTATCCTGGAAACATTTAGCAGAGCTGAATTACTGTGAAAAAATCAGAGAACTCACAGTGTACTTTATTGCATTAATTAGAAAGTGCTGCAGCATTAGTGAGAAAATGTATTTTGGGTTCCACATTTTCGGTGGGTTTTTTATCATGCCTGTAAGTGCTTTTCAGATGCCTAATTGGAGATGCTGTACATGGAAGCCTGTACTATCTGAAAATCAAACCCTTTTCCTAATAATGAATTTCTAAATACTTTTGATGTATTAAATGGGACCACAGTGGTTAACCTTTAAAAACAGGTAACTAATAGGGCTGGTGTTTATGCTTATTCTATTTCATCTTTGTGTAGTAGCGTAGTTTTAGTAATAGAAACATTCATGCTCAGAAACAAACACTGCAAACCCTCTGCTTCACTGTTTCACTGTGCTTGTGTTTGCTACCACACTTTTTTTAAAAAAATCACAATAGAAATCACCTTTTGTTTCTTTCATTACCTCGTGTGGGATGGCCAGAGGGTATTCTCACACTGTAAAGGCAATAAAGCTCACCAACAGATTTTTCCCTAACAAAATCCTTCTGCACAGCTGCATAACATAAATCATTCCTTCCCATTTCTGAATGTTAGCTATTTCTTGTATGAAAGTAACTACTGTTCTTGCCTGACTTTAACAAGGTTTGAGGTTTTTTGTTTGGCACAAATATTGTCACTTTTCAGTTTTATTACCACGATGCCCTTAGCTGTAACATTTGCATGGTTTGAGTGTGAGCAAGTATAGGTTAGGCTGCCAAGGTGTTTGTATTTTCATAACAGTCAGCTCATATTTTAAAAATACAGTGCATGCTGTCCTTTACCTAAATTATTTATTCCTGAATTCAGCTAGTGCATATATTGCCAAAACCCAGAGTATATCAAAAGTAAATTCAGTTAGTGGTGTAATAGTTGTCTTCTGGGACTAAATCTATTATTTTTACTTAAAAATTTTACCCTTTTTCCATCTGACATTGCATTGCTAAGGGATCATGTTACAATGCTTCTGGAAGGAATTGACTTGCACTGCCTTAATTAAAGGTATCAAAGTAGGAATAAATAACCCTGGCTGCATCTGTTGCTGCTGATTTGCTTTTACTAGCACAGTGAAGCACGAGCTGCTTAAGGTCTCTCTGCAGATTCAAGGTGTTCTTGCTGATCTGCAGGGTGTGGTAGAGCATCTGCAGGACCTTCCAAAGATCATAGTCAGGGGGATGGCAGTTTAACTGAGTGCTGCCTTAATAATAAAGTCATAATGAATTGTATTTATAAAACCCACTGCCACCAAGGTGGTCTGCAAGGACTGCACCCTCTTCATGCATAGAGCTAAAATATGGGGTAAAAAATGGAACAAAATTACAGTGCAGGGAGTGTTCTGGGAGGGTCTGGCAAAGTCTGTGCCAGTTAAACTGGAAAATATCTCCTTCCACTAAGCTCTAGTTTTGGGATATTTGATATGACTTTGTGTGAGAGATGAACTACAGCAAGTATCTGAAGAAGACAGATTGCTTACTTGAGAGGGAGGTAAAGCAAAATCTCAGCTTCAGGCTCAGTTTTGTAGGCCTTAAGGACTCTCAGGTGGAGATGCCACTCAGGCCAAAATTCAAGCAACAGGTTCCCAGATTGCTTGATCTTTATGTAACCTTATAATAAAAACTAGAAATTGCTATTTTGTTGGATGCAGCAGGTAGTTCCAGTGAGCAGAGGATTGCATGAGCACTGCAGTCAGAAGTGGCTTCAGGCAGCAAGGCTGGCTGTGTGGGTGGCTCAGCTTGGGAACCTGTGGTGTAGGGAGGATGGAATAATTCTCACCAGCTCCAAGGCAGAGAAGCACAGCATCTTGCTGAAAGCCTTGGTAACTTGTGGCATCAGAACTGAAGATGGTCAGAGCAGTAAAACAGTGGATCAGAACTGAAGTTTGAAGCTTAGCCCTGAGCTCAAAATGTCAGATCAGTTGTAAAACAAGTCATAAGGGTGACAGAACTTAGAAGACATTGGGATTTTATTTTTTAAAAATTTTATTTGAGAATTAGAATCCCGAAGTAGAAATATATTGTTACATTTAATATATATTCGTTGCTTCCAAAAAGAGCTTGTACTCAGTATAAAAAAACTCCCTTCTTTTTTCCAACGTATTTCGCTGTCCTTGCATACTCTGATTTTATTTTAAGAGTTGTTAATTGCCATCCAGAAGAGGAAAAATCTAATGGCAGGAATAAGTTGCATGGAAACTCATTTATTGGAATATAAATGGAGATTAAAAAAAATCTTTCTGGTGTAGTTGAAAATGGAACTTATAGATATATACATAGTAACATAATATACATTCTCCTTCCTCCTCAGAATATGCTGGCTTCTGATCTGCGTGTTTGCCATTTTTCAGATTTGTTTCTATAGTTTTTATTTTAGCTGGATGAAGAAAATACCTTTTCACATTTTTAGTTTAAGTAAAAAGGGGGAAATTATAAGAAGTTGTTCTGTAATAGTAAAAAGTAAGTTTAGAACCTAGGTGCAATATGATCTTAATAATTCTGCAAGTGCTTCTGCAGGGTTTTTCTGTGTTAAAATGTTTCCTACCCAGCACTGAGATTTTTTGTTTTCTTTCAGATACTGATGAATACAGACCACCTGTTTGGAAATCTTACTGTAAGTATCTCAGCGTTTTGGGGTTTTTCTCCAAGTCAGAGCTGAAAAAGTTTCAGTTGGATGCTTGAAAGACTTATTCCTCTTTTTATCAGAATGTGAGGTTAAGAAGCATCAAAGGGGTTCACTTCTGTTTAGAGATAGGTACAAGGAGGTACGTTCACTACTCCAAGGACAAGTGAACGTAGATTAATTAGAGGAGTAGATTCTCTGCCCCTTACTAACGTGCATTGTCTTGCTTATAGTGGTTTGTCTGTCTAGACCAGGGCTTACTTAAACTCCATTCATGCCTTAAAGCTGGTATCCTTGCAAACTTCTAGGGCTCCTGTGATCTAGTGCCTTGCATCACCAGAGCTGAGCTTGAGCTGGTTAAGAAAACTCAAAATAAATTGTTTTCTTCAGGAAATTTGCTGATGTAGTAAAACAAGTGCGTTTGGCCTGGTGTGACAAGTCACAAGCAGGTTTTTGGAAGCCCTGACCAGAAGGGCTTGGTTTGCTACCAGCCTGCCCATGCTCCACAGTTCTTGGTGTGTGTGTGTGTGCCCTAGCCCAGGGGGGGCTGGCCTTGCAGGCTGCCTTAGTCAGGTGTGCAGGGCAGTGCTCCAGGTGCCTTGCCCTGAGATCAGAGTGCCACTCTCTTGGGAACTTTTCAACTTGCTGGTTTTGTTTCAAAAAACCAAACCCAAACCAAACCCACAAAAAAGCAAACAGCCATTTTTAAATGCAAAAGAATTCCATGTAAAGGAATGACCTCTTATTTGGCTGTGTAAATGGAGGTTTAGGGACATGGAAGAAAACATGAGAAAAATGTCAAAGAGAATCGTAGCTTCCCACAGTGGCTCACCCATAAATTCTAGTTCTTTGTAGATAGAAAACCAAGATGTGAGACATTTTGAGACTTGAGGAACCACAGCAAGAAAGAGGAGTCTTCTGTGAAAAGCAGATTTTGAAAAGAGAATGTTTGTGTGCATACCACACTTAACAGTTTAGGGATGTCAGCCTTACATTTGCATTACTTTGTATATATTCAATTTGGTGTCTTCAGGCTGGAAAAAGAAATTTGCTCAAGCAACATTTCACATTGTGAAAATGTTTGGTCTTTAAAGGTTGAGGAGATTTAGCACTTGAGAAAATGTAATTACTTTAAAAGGTGTCCATCTTGCTGTGGGAGAGTTTTTAATCAGAGATGTGGAATTAAAGGCTAGGTGAGAACCATGGTTATAAAGAATAAGTGTAAAAGGGCAGATTTGATTGGGTTTTTTTAATCTGTGAACTCAGGGAACACTGCTTCAGTTTATTCCACACCATAATCTGTAAGAAGGAGGTTGAACCTCTTTATTACCAGATCTTTGTTGGCAATTTGACAGAAGCTGAAAGCCTGGGCACGTGCAAATGTGTTTGCACCCACTCTCCAATGTGGTTTGCATGTGTGGTTTGTGTGCCTACACAACATCACAACATCTCCTACAACATCGTGGTTTGCTTGCCATGGTGAACCTTCCCATGGTTCAGAAATAGGCTCTGAATCCCATTTGGTTAGATTTCTGTCTCATGACAGACAAAGAGGAATGTCTTGTTTAAGTTCCCTGGCAATAATTACAGCAAGGAAACTGGTGTTGAACTGGAGTTGGAATTGTATACATCAGTTAGAGGAGAAGGAATCCTGCTTTGTAACTTAGCTGGTCAGCCTGGTGTGCTTCTTACTGGAAGAGGAGAAAGGTGTTGCCATTGGTATAAAAGAATTTCCTTTCAGAAAATCTTTTCAGCCTGGCTTGAAGTAAGGTGGGAAATAGTTCTCAGTTTTCAGCCAGTTTCTGTGGAGCATGCTGATTGTGGATCTCCTCTTTTGAGAAATTCAGAAAAATCTTAACTTGCTCTTTTTTTTTTTTTTTTTTTTTCCTTTGAACTTGGCTCTGCAGTTCTCAGAATTAGATATGGACAAGATCCAGTGCCATCAAATATAGCTTTTACAATTGAAGCTAGGGAATCTGTGTGCTGGCAATATAAATGATCATGCTATGCCTAAAATGATAATTGCACTTTTATATACCAGTGTGCTGTTCTTCATCACTTGCAAAAATAATTTTTGTATTGCCCAGCATGGAAATGACTGATTTTAGTAGCAACAGGAAAACCCATTAGGTTATTTTTATTTGGAACAAAGGGAATGTTTTTTTCCAGTTTATCTTATGATTCAATGATCATTGGGCATCTTGCCATTTTCTCCATTCCCATGTAGGTTGACACTTAAATACAGCATTTGCCAGTGGAAAAGATTTGGGATCAAATGAGAATCATAATGAAGTCAAACTGTATTGTTTGAATTAATGTATGGTCTTATTACCTGAAGAAGGTGATAGCACTATATAGACCTTGGTATTCGTACTAATGATTGAAACATAATTTAATTTTAAAACATTAGAATTCCAAATGTGCATTTTGCCATTTCTAGTGTACTATTGAAATACTTAGTGTTGACAGCCTCATTTTGAAGGTGACTTGCCAAACCAGATTCAGTTGGCATAGAAGTTGAAAGTCATTCCTTTGGTATTATCCTAGGCAGTCTGCACGTACTAGTAGCATTAAATTTACATCTGGTTGCAAAGATCTGCTCTGGCTTGATGAAGCTGATTTTAAAAACGGAGAAAAAGGAGGAGGGAAGGTATAAATCTAAGTAAGAGTATGTCGTAATTTGGGGCTTAGCTATTTTACTCTGCTACTAAACTTGTTATGTCTTTAGATCTGCAAATCCAAAGGCCATCTTTCTCTTTCTTCAGAAAGGACCTCACTGAGCAGTGGCAAAGGCAGAGGGTTTGATAGTGAGCAGATCTGAGTGATTCCTGTAAAGTCTTAACATATTGCAGGTGACTGGGTGTGTGCCCAGCATAGTACGATTGGGCTCCCTCTGCTTACTGAAGAAAGTCTGACAGCAGCCTGATTTGATATATAATAAACTTTAGTTTGTGTTTGTCATGATTCTTTTTCTGATCTGTTTGTTGGAACTTGTCTGATCTCACCTAGTTATTCCATATTACTTGATCAATTCATTGTAAAGAAAATCAGTATCCCATTTTGGCTTGCAACATTCTTTTTTTCTGACCACTTGTTAGTAAATTCTTATATCCTTCCTATCCTTGCGTTAAACTTTGCAGAAAGTCTCCTTTATTTAAACCACAATGTTTAAACATTACCTAAACCAAAATGCCTAACTTACACAATGACTCTGTATTAATTAGAATTTAACTTCTGCCTCCTCCCAGTGTATCAGTTGCAACAGGAAGCTCCCCATCCTAGAAGAATAACCTGCACTCGTGAGGTAGGTATCATGGTGTTCATTTTATACAGTCCAGCAATTCCGTGTCTGTACTTAATTGTGTCCAGCCCAAAGAGTGGTTCCTTGGGACACTTTGTGCTGCGATTGGAGTGAGTAGCCTTGGGGCACTGGTATTCAGAAATCCATTTGTTCTAAAAATGGAGTTTAAAGCGTTTTGATGTGTATCATCATTTGCTGAGAATCATTTACTACTTTTTGATTCTTAGACACATGGAAACATACATTTTCTCTTCCTTTTCTCATCAGAAATTCACAGAAGCAAGAGCAGAGCTGTACAGGGGAAATATGCACCCGTTCCTATAGACATCACTGCTAGATGTGTGACATAAGCCAGCAGAGGGAAGACTAAAACCTCCCCTGGTGCTGTTGTTTGAGTCATAGTACTTCAGACTCATGAATAGCAGGAGCTAAGCCATGCAGAGCCACAGATTTTATGGACTGAAGAGGTACCAATGGGATCCCCTTGATAGGCAGTGATGTGGAAGCACCTGCTGATGGGACCAGCTGCTGAGGTAGAGCCCACATTGCTGCTGTGCCCTGAGCTGCCGTGCAGCAGAGCAGCACCTCTCCAGGGCTGTGGTGCTCCAGGGTTTAGCTCACACCAAGCAGTGGGGCCAGCAAGATTTAGTCATAGCTGCATCCATCTTGCAACTTCACTGAAGAACCTGGGAAACAGTAATTCCAATTTCAAAAATGCGGAAATGTTAGGCAGTATTGCAAAACACAGCTCTTACGGAATAACTGGAAGTTATTACATTGCTGCAATAAAACTTGAGTATTTTTATCATGTGCCAAGAGAAAGCAAATGAATCTTTGAGATATGTTAGTTGCTTCGACATAGTATTAAATACAGAAGGATGTAGCACTCTCCGGAAGGAACATTATTAGCTTATAATTTAAATCACGAGGAGAATTACTTGACAGAATTAAACAGGCAGTTCTCTGTTGTTTTTTTAGAAGTCCAACTATGATTCTGTGAAGTACTCTGTCAAATTTCAAAAGAAGATGTAGAGATTTAACAGAAGTGAAGTACTGCATTTAATGAAAGCACTTGTATTCCTCTGTTAATTTGATATTTCTAAAAAAGGTATAGCTGTAACTTACTGCACTTAAGCAAGACATAGCTACAGAATAGAACAATATATGAATTTTGCAAGAATTATAGCAAGAAGTTTTGTTTTAACAAGGATTTCTACTGTTAATGAGCATCCAAGCAGAGGTATTCCAATTAAAATTGTTGTGCAGGTATCTTAGGTACATCAGATAAGGTTGGATGGAGATTTGAAGGAAAGATAGCTACAGAAGATAAGACCCAAGCTGTGAAAAAATGGAAGTTTTTCCAGTTTTTATTCCCATTGCCACATTATTAAGAAGGTTGTGTTCTATCTTGAGTGTTCTCTATGGTACATTTTTTCATTACATTAATATAAAAAGTATCTGAAATCTTGTAAAAGCTTAGTATTACAACACAGACTTATGATTCAGAGTTCTCACCTGGACAGGCTAAAGTATTTTATTCCTTGGCTCCAATGCATTGTGGTTATTGTTGTAAGGTGCTGTTGGATGGTTGCTTTTTCCTTCCTTTCCTCAGAAGTATTTCACTGGTGGAAGATGTGGCAGTGTGTCTGTGGTAATGTGTATATAGGCACATTGTAAAACCTTGAAGAGATTTTTGGTAGCCCTCTGACACTGTTCCTTGAGGTGCTGGCATTATGCCTGTACAGTCACTGCAGCCTTTCATTTTCTGAGCCTTGTCTCTGAGTCCTGCCGTTGTTTATTTCCATAGTGACAGAATTACAGTTTAATGCTCATAAACTGACTCTTGTGCTGATAGGTGAAAATTTTTCTGTTTCTTCAGTTAGATGCTTTGAGGATCTCATTTGTGAATTCCCACAGAATTAGAACCTTCATTTTTCTGTATATATTTTGATTCCTTTAAAAGAAAAAAAAAAAACAAAACAACAAAGAATGAAAAAACCCAAACCAACCCATAATTGGAAGTAACAGCACAGTTAAGGAAATCATACAATGCTAAACATGACAATTGTAATTATTTTGTGATTATTTGACTGTACCAAGTATATGTACTCTGTAGTCAGGGAGAAATTGTAAACTGATGAAGGAGTTTGGAATATTCAGTAAGATATACTGCATTATATCCCAGGCTAGTTTGGCTGCAGAGAAGGGCTTGGGGGTCTTTTGTCCTAGGTGGTAAGAACTCACAAGCAAATTTCATATTAAGTTCTTCTTCATAGTATCTGTTAGAATACTATTAGCTAATCCAGTCAATTGAGCAGAGACATAAATGTGTATTCAGTATCTGAAAATTAAATTTTTTCCTTCCTCTGGTGTGATGGGAATTGTTCAGCTGTTGATCAGATACAGATTGTCCTCTTTTTAGGACAGAACAAGAAACTTGCCAGCCAAATATAAAAGCATCTGTGTAAATCTTCTTCAAATACGAATCACACTGACCGCTACAACTTTGGAATCCTCATTTTCACTGAATTGAAATTCTGTTAATTGGAAAATTTTACTAGCTCTAATAGAGATAGTTAATTAAAAAGTTGGACTGGTGTACAAAGGACAATTTGCTATGGGTGAGTGGTGGCCTCTAGCCTGTTACAGTCAGTGGGAGATTTGCAAAAGTATCACAAACAATCGAAACACTCCTAAGTCCTGTCATCAGGGGAGAATGAAATGCAACACATTAGTGTCTGTGATGTCATCTTTCTATGAATTTATTCCAAAACAAGATTATGACATATGACAAACTTTAGGTAAGTGTAAAACTATCCCTGTGTCAGAGTGAACAAAAAACTGTGACATTGTGTTTTAAAATGGCTTCTTGACCTCTGCAGAGTAAACCTGTGTCTGCACCATGACCATTGTTGTAGAAACTGAGAAATAAAAGCTGTAGATTTAGAAACTAGTGAGAATAGAAGTAAACAACACAAAACTATGGAAGAATCAGTCAGGCATTTAGCTGCAGAACAGAGCATATTAATTACACATTTTATCATTGAAGAATTAGTTTATTTTAAAAAAAGGTTTTGGAAGCTTATTTTAAACTAATAAAGGTAAAATCGAAGAAGTGTATTATCAGTGTGCATTTTCCTACTTCTGCATTAATTCTTTATAATGCAGATAACAGTTTTTCATTATAAGTGTTGAACAATTTATGCAGCTGAGCTGATTTGAAGTGAAAATATATTCAGCAAGCAGTAACTTTGTTAACCTTTCTCTCTGGTCTCAGCCTCTCCTGCTTGTGTTGAGCTTTGTGATCTGTTCTTTCTCAGCTGGGTTTCTATTAGCAGCCACACATAAGTCAGTGGGAAGCAGAATCTTTTCCTAAGTGGTTGAATTATTCAGCTGTATAAACAAATTCATAAATATTAGGAACAGAATTGTGGTCCTGAGAACATCAAAGAGGTCAGTGGGAATGAACAAAATGTAATTTGGTGAGGTATTAGCACATAAATTGCTCTTCTTGCTTTATTGTAATCCACTTGTTGACAAAAGCAGGAGCGATGATTAGGGAAGAAAGCACTTGTTAAAGAATAATTGGAAATCACACCATAAAAAAAACCCCAACTCTTTATTTCATGTGCAAAGGCACACATTGTACAAGTGCTGATACTGAGAGGTGTATTCAACAGAATGACCTACTTAACTTGAAATGCTTCTCAAATACAAAGAACTCAAGTTTCTGCTCTGCTACACCAGCTTCATATCAGAGCAGCACACAGATCAGCGGAGAGACGCTGAAGTAAAAAGAGCATTATGTTAATTTGGGATTTTTTTATTGTCAAGGTGTTGCAGAGCCGAGTCTTTTAATACTTCATGAAGTTAAAGTTGATAATTCCACAACATTCTAAGGTTATGTGACTTCTGCATGAGCTTGCATGCAAATGATAATGTTGTTTGTCCAATTAATACTGTATTTCCTCCATGAAAACCAATTTTTTGTGCATATAATCTTATATACACGTGTGCACGCATAGGCATATTTAGGGCAGCCCTGACTGATATATGAAAACATTCCATGAAGAATTTTAAATAACTACATGAAAAAATACGTAGTATGGAGATAGTTAAAATCACTGGATTTTTTCCTGTCCTTTTAGGAGGCTTCATTCTAATTCAGTGCTAATAGTTAACAGTTCTGTTAAGCAGCATCTCTGCATATTGTGAAAACGGCTAAGAAAACAGAATAGATGGGCATAGATAATGCATATATAATGCACATCCTTGTTAGAGCTGTTTGTAAACATCTGCATGATATTTGACCAGGATGACTTTCCAAATTTCATGATAGTTAAGCTCTTTTCCAAAGGAATGTCTACTATAAGGTGTTTGCCACGTCTGCCTGATTTGTCTGTTCATAAATTTGGTTTCATTGCCTTCACAGCTCAGTTTGAAAAGATGATAAATTAGGCAACGGTAGATATCTTGTTGATCTTTGTGTTTCTTGAAGGAATCATAGGGAGACCTTAATTTTTTCTCATGGCCTCTGCATTAGTGGTATACAAATAAAGACGTTGAAAACAAATATCTCATGCTGGTTTTCCCCCTCTTTTTTTTCCAAGTTAGAAGCAATTTTTAAAACCTTGCCAAGCAAACAGCAATAGGAAATTTTTCCCATAAGTAAAAATCCTGAGAAGTCAAAAGGCAGTGTTTGGCTGATCTTTGCTGGATACACAGAAAAAGAAGCATCTATGGCTGCTCCTACTCACACTCAGCAATGCTTTGGACCAAAAATATTGCCAAATCAGGAAAAAATTCTGCAGAGGATAATTACACTGTATTTTCAGCTATCACCTTTAGCTAATAAGACCTATTTCTTGCTATCATCTTTTTTAAAATGTATTTCCTTTCTTAGAGGGGGTTTAGTTCCAGTCCACATGTTTTGGTTGTCTCCTTAACTTATGGATGGCAAACTGTGAAAGTTAGACTAATGAAGCTTGCTTCTGCACTAAACTGCGTTGGCTTTCAATGCTCATGTGCAAAGGGAGGATACGTGGGTGCCTGTGATTGTCATTTGTAGAATTGATTTTGTAGAATAGAGTCTGGCAGGAACTTTTTGAAGTCCAAGGAAACACAAAAGACCAAGCAAGCTGCACATTGCTTCTGGTTCCAGTGCAGTTAAGGATAAGAATAAACACTGTGTCTAAGTGGCAGAGGGTGCAGTTGGTGTAACACCTGTCAGAAGCTTTATGGAAAGCTTGAGCACAGTGTTTACTGTCTTACATGGTAAATTTGGCTTACAGGGAGTCCGTGTGGTTTTCTCAGTGCACACAAACTGCACTGTGTATGTAACCCAGTCATTCTGAGTGAATTAGAAGGCCCCTGCTGAGTTCTAATGGAATTTTCTTAAAGTCTTAATGTATGTCAATATAGATGTCAAAAACCCCTCATATTATCGTAAATGTAAAAAGTGATGAAAAAAACCCCAAAACACAAATAAACAGGCAATAAAACTCAGTGAATTGAGTTTCCAGCTGCACTGAGTCTTATGCAAGCAAAAAGTGTTGCACATCAACATTTATATTGAAGTTATTGCACATTAGTAAAAGTGATCAGTAGAGACAGTGTTAACAGAAGGGGTAATTTTCCTTTTTAACTCATCATCCACCAAAATGAACTGCAAGCCTAGCTACAAATGCCTGGAAGTCCTGTGGGGGTTTTTTCAGATGCTTTGTTTCAGTCATCTGTCCATTCACATTTTCAAATGTTTGCATAGAGTATGTTATAAATTTTCTTAGGATTTGCAAGCACTCTGATGATGCCCTGTCAAGTTACTAATCCATTTCTGAAAAGGAATGCTTTTGCTTATATAAATTTTCCTGTTCTGTCTTATAAATTCACTGAGATAAAGATAAAATCTCACTAGACAGACAACGAAATCTTATTCATGGCAAGATTGTTCTTTTAACAACTGCTCTAAACTAGTGTCTTGACTTAAGGGTTTTAGTTAAGAATTGTTGCAAGTTTCTATAACAACAGTAAAATGCTTTCATTTTTACTCTATTTATGTTGCTATCTTCTTATTGAAGAAATAGCCTACATTTAACAAAAAATATCTAAGACCTTTCTTCTTTTTTGAAATAATCCAGTCTCTTCAGGCACTTTGAAAATAGCTATCACACCAGTCAACTCTTGTTTGTTGTTATAAAGGAAAAGGAAATGTTTTAGAGCATGATAAATCTTTCCAGAGATGAAACATTTTTTCCAAAATGATGAATCATTACAATAGCTTTTTATTTGCTGGGAATGTCAAAGAATTGTTATTAGACTGTATGTCAGGATGTATGTTGTTTTTTATTGTTTTGGGTATCTGAAATCTTTACACTCCACTGAAAAAACTGGAGAGAAGTGCTAATATTAATAGGGTTCTTGTTGAAAATATGGAAAAAAGAAACTAATGTGGCATTCTGTGTTTCAGCATAGCTGCATTGTTTTTTACTTTTGTAGTTCAGGTTGTATAACTGTTGACTTTTACTCCCCAGAGAATTTCCCCCTTTAAATTTAGCAAGAAAGGATAACCTGATGGTTTAGATTATTAGCTGATTTCTGTGAGATCTGCTGTTCCTCACTTGGCTCTAAACTTCCTGGGAAAATTAAGATGCATTACTTCATCTAAAATAATTATCAGGCAACTTGTACCCTGGCAGCCCTGCAGGTTTTGTGTATTTACACCGTAAGGTCTCTGGAGCACAGACACACCACATAACACATGCACACCTGCTTTTGAAGTCTTTTAGGTGGTACTGCAGATCACACAGTTCAGTGAAGTCAAGAAGTACAAGAGTTAGGCACTTGATGATTTACTCAACCATTTGCCCTCACTCTGAGGGGCTGTACAGTAGTGGCTTTATTTCAGCAGGAGCACCAACAGCTCTTTGGTGGAAAGTAACCTATAAATTTAAGAGTTTTATCGATATTTCACTGTATTAGTGCACTCAACAATATGGTGCACTTGCATGAAATGCAAACTCATTTCCCCTTTATGGCACTTTGTACAAGCAATATTTAATGCCATCAGTTTGTATATGCAGAGTCCTGAGGATGACATGATTCAAGTGGCTCATTCTTTCTCACTCCATTTTAAGCCAGTCACAAGTGCAATATTATCTGAAGGTGTCCCTTTGGTTTCCCTGTGTTCTAATAGCAGGAGAAATTCTGTTATAGATTATTTTTGCCTGCACTTTCACATTATATCCATTTCTGGTTTTAATACTGTATCATAGAATCCACTTACTGTATAGTTTCTCTTGTTATGAAACATTACAATTTCTGTTGTTTCTTCTAGGTAGAGAACAGACCCAAATATTATGGAAGAGAGTAAGTAACAAACATCTCTGAAAGTGGTTTATCCTGACATATTGGTTAATAATAGTTACAGAAAAGGTGTCAAGCATTTAGTCTGTGCTCTTTGTTTCTTCTGAGTGTTTTACAGCAGTGTGTCTCACCATCAGATCATTATTACAGTGTCATCACTTTTGTCTGCCTAAAATTACAGCTGCAATTTCTGATGGATATGGATATCACTGAGTGCTACTTTAAGTAAGAAAAACATACATATGTTTCTGTACTTTCAAGAGATTGTCTTTTTCTATCTCCCTCTCCAGCTGGCTTTGCAAAATGTGTTTCTGTTTAGGAAGAAAAGAGACTTGGATCCCAAATGCAATATATGTTCAGTCTATATGTGGCTTCTGTTTCAGATTGCTAATGCAAAGATGGTTAGATTTAGTGTAGAGAAACAAAGAAGATCTTACTTATGTTTACTTTGGTAAAAGATGTGTAGTGTTGCTAGGTTATTACATCAGCAATTACTGAGATTACAGCAACTTGCTAAAATCTCAGGGATTGCATAAAATATCCTTGAATGCTTCAAAATGTTTGATTGCATGCCACTAGCACAAAACATGTGAAGCCAGCAGGAGAAAACAGATTTATTTCTTCATATTAAATTGATAGATGCAGATTTAAAAACAATATACTTGTTTCATAGATATTCTTTCCTATAAGCCTTTCTAAACCATTTGAAGTAACTTCAAGTATAGGCAGAAAGGGAAATTAATTTAAACTGTAGATTCCTGCAAAGCAGTCATTTTTTTGTTTGTTTCTTTTTTTAATTACTATTCTTGGTTGCTTTTTAAAAGAAGACCAAAAGGTGATTTAAAAGAGAAGAGGCATGTGTTTAAAAAAAATTTTTGTTCCTTAGATTCCATGGGATGATCTCAAGGGAGGAAGCTGACCAATTATTAAGTGTTGCAGAGGGAAGCTATCTCATTCGTGAAAGCCAAAGGCAACCTGGAACCTACACTTTGGCATTAAGGTCAGTAATTAATTTTTCATTTTTAAATTTATAAAATATTCAGAAGATTTTACTGTGTTGCTGACCTCAGAACATAAAATTCTTTGTGATTGTTTTAATTTTTTAAAATCATTATACTTTTTTACCCTAGTTATAGATTTGGTATCTTTAACCTTGCCCACCCTTTTTTGAAGTGCTAATATTCCTCATTGTTTGCACCATCAGGATAATAGCAATTGTGGTTTTGCTGTTGGGGCTTCATTTTGCCCTTCTCCCACTGTGATACAGATGTGACCCCATGCAGATGTTGGGAGAGCAGGTGATCAAGAAATAAAAGGCATCTTCCGAGTTCCCCTGACTAGCCTTTTTGTCTGAGCACCTGTGAGTTAACAGTGTTTGCAGATCTACTTCTTCATTCTGCAAAGTTCTGGCATGTGGGTCAGCTATAAATAAAAAACTCAAAAAACTCCAAGTTTTAAATAGCTTAATTACTTTTAAGATATTGGAGGTTATTTTGGCCTATGCTGTACACCTCAGTACTCAGATGGGAGATGGTGATTATTAGCAATGTTGTACATCTAAATGGGACAGAAAAACATGGAAGGAGAAGATGTAGTTACTGAAAAATTTATATGGGTAAAATAAGATTATGATTAAAATAAGAATGTCTTGAAATAATAGGTTGTGATGAATTAGTTTTTCAGGGAAAAAAAGAGTATATTTTCCTAGGATATTTGTTTCTGTAGTAATAAGATTTCAAAGAGAAACACTATTGACATTTACACTGACTTCCATTAACAGTGTAAATTTGGTATTTCTATTAAAATAATACTCAATTTCATCATCTTCTGCTCTTGCAATATTCTTTTAAAGCTAAAACAAAATCAATTGCTGTAACCCCAGGCTTGAAGGCAGAGCTCCCACCCCCTGCTTCCAATGATTCAGAAGACATAGGGCCTGTAGCCTAAGATGAAGCTGTGAGCATCTTGTAGGGGATGTATTGCTAGAGGTTGTTTTTAAATGCACCTCCAGTCCAGCAATTCAAAAGATGGTTTTTTCCCCAGGTTTGATGGTGTCTCTTTCACACTGGAAAGCCCCTTTGAAAACAGTAAAATCAATTTTATACCAAATAGGGAAAATAATGGATAGTTGTTAGTGATCAGTTTGGGAAAAGGTTTCAAATGATAGCAAAGTTGTTATCATTGATTTATTTTGACGAAATTCAGTGTTTGGGAAAACACATCAGAAACGGAAACTGCAGCCTCTTGCAGCCATTTCATGATGTTTAAGTGCTAAATGATTTGTGTATCAAGGGCAGTGGGTCTAGGTGGCTGCTTTCCTTCCCACAGCAGGTGATGTTCTCTTGTCTCACTGTTGGCCTTCAAAGTGTATGAATGAGGGTGTTAACTCTCACATCTTAGGTGGAACTCTGTGAACTGTGGTGCTCTGTCTTCCACACATTGGAATTTTACCACTAGGATTTCTTTTTTATCACTTCTAGGCAGTGTAGCAGGAGTCTATGTTTCCATTGACTGGAGGGACAGTTTTGCTCAGTTTTTATTTTTCCTTTCCCTGGAATTATAAATGCAGAATATAACCATTAGCCAAAATGCCCAAAATTACTGTGTTTCTGACATTGTAGCCTCTCTTAAAGACTAGGTCCTTTCTGCAGTCTCTCTGTGCATCCTGACTGTGAGAAGTTTGCTGTGATTGCCATGATGAGTTTATGTAGTTCTGTCATTTTCTGAGAGCATCACTTGTGTTTGGGTCACTGCACTGACAGATGGCAAAGATAGCCCCATCTGCAGTTCAGATAATCCCAGCAGGAATTTAAGAATGTAATTTCCATGGCCAAAAACAGAGCTTGTCAGTAGGATGGTATGTATGAGCAAAACTTTTCCAAGTGCAACAGAAAGCTTTGATTGAGTTCAGGGTCTCTAATTTCACTCTTTCTCTTCTAGCTGTATGAACCAATTTGGTATTTTCATACTAGGTTTAAGTGCCACTCTGTCTCTGAAGCAGCCATGTTAACTTTAAGATCACTTCAGTATGATTTTTGCTTTTCCTTCTTTACCTTTTTTTTTACCCTTTAGAAAGTGTGGGAGGAAAGAAAACTTGGTCAGCTGTTACATAAAAAAACAGACACAGAACAGATTCCAAGAGTTTTATGAAGTTAACCCAGCAATTCTCTGGAATTAATAACATAGTGACAGAACATAAAATGAAATACTCTTGTTTTCTGATTGGTTTTCAGGCACATTTTGGTAAAAAACTGGAAAAAAGTTGAGTAAACTTTAGTTTCTTGGAGGTACTATCAGCTCTTGGCATAAATACTTGGCTCCCTCTGTATTTCTGTGTACCTACTCAATCTCTCTCACTGTTGTCTGATGTGTCAGTCTTTGACAGTCTGTCAGTTCTGATTAGGGCAAATTGGAAACTGTCTATGGAGTGGGATTGCGTCATGAAATCCAGTTCATCCAGACATAAAAGTCTTGTGGTAGCTCTGGGTAGGAGCAGCTGATGTTGAGACTGAGACAGGTTTGTTTCCTGGCTTGTAGCTGCTGCTGGCTCTGCTGGGGAGGCAGGCAATTCAGTGAGACAGACGGCCCAGCACGTCCAGCTCTGGCAGATGTCTTCTTCCTGTGCTTGTGTCAGCGTGCCTGGGAATCCTGAAAAGCCCAGTGCATCCAGTCGTGAAGAGCAGTTTAGTGAAACAGGATCATACCCCTTCCTGTGGCAAGGTATGATGTCTCTGTCATGGAATGTTTCCAGTCAGCTTTTCTGAAATGGAGAAGAACAAGCTTTTTGTGATTTGTCTTGAGGACTCAAGCCAGACAATTCCTCAAATCATCATGGAACACTTCCAGTGTTACATTTGATTCCATCATTGTAGCTGATGTCCAGAATCTCAGTGTCCATACCAGCCAGGACTGCACATCCTGTTCACTAAGAACTGCACCACGTGTTTTAGTTCTTTGTTCTGTAAACCCTTCTCAATGAGTTTTTGACCACTGTGAAGCATTGGGCTGTGGTCTTTTATGGAACTAGCTTTAGTAGATCTAAGGCTCTTGTTCCTGAGCTGCTATAGCTACAGACATAGCCTGGCACCACCTAAAGGACCAAATATAGGACAGGAGAAATAATACTTTTTGCAAGCTTAAGCAAAGCAGTCAGCTGTTCTTGGTGCAATACTGTGGAATAGCTAATTGAGTTCCAAGTGAAGATTTTTCATATTTTTTCTTTGTAAGGTAGGGAAAGTGACTCTTACCCAAAAAAACTTTTCAGTTTTTAAAGTTGCTGTTGAATTACTGTAAAATCTGCTTTCCACTTATATAACAAGCTGCATTTTGATCGTCTTATGATGAGCTATTTTTGTCTACTTTCATCCATTATTGTGCAATTAATTTGCATCATGACTTTTTAAAAGGCAGACTACCTTTTAAATCTGAATTTGAGACAAATGATGGTGGGGTTTTTTCAGAAAATTTTTTTCAGAATTTGTAACAGAGGTAGAAGTATGTTCTTAAAGAAAAAGAAAATTATAATTTAAATGTTGTTTTAAGTACAGAAGTTTGACTAAATATTCAGAGCTGTCCTTCAAATAAAATTGATGTTCAGAGCCTAAGAAGGTCTGTAAAATTGTGTCAGCTCAGATACCGTATAAAGGAGAGTGAAGCATAAACACAACTGAGAGCAGCAAATCAGCACCCTACTATATTTAATGCCTGTACTTAATCATGGATGCGTTCACCCTTCTTTACTAATTAATTAATCAATCAGAGAATGCCACTGAAAATGTTTTGCAATCTTGAGGCTGAAAAAAAATTACTAACAGGAGAAAACTATCGTGGATATATATCTGTGTCCATACATATCAGCAAGTCTCTGTTAGAATAAAAACATATAAAATACATTGTAATGTTAATTCAATGTTCCAAACAGATTAAAAGAATGAAAATTCCTAATTCACTTCTGGAGCTATTAGATCTGCTTTTACATTTGCCAGAAGAGTAGAACATTACCTAATGTTAAGACTTATAGCAAATGATAGTAACAATAGACATGGTTTGCAATGTAGCCCTCCGTGGTGGAGAGCTTGTTTAATAATTAGGACGAGGATGAAGAGGAAATGGGTAGAGAGTGTACCAGTGGTAGGCGTTGAAGTGTGATGGTACTGCATGTTCTTTTGAGCAGATAGCTGCTGTAGCACATTTAATTGGTTACCATGGTTTCCCTTCCTGCAAATTCTATTGTTGTGATACTGAGAATGAAGTGAAATAAGGTTCTGCAGCATGATTTAAAAAAAACCAAAACAACGGTAATAATGTGAGCCATGATTATGAGTCATGTTCTCTTTATGTTTGGAGGTTTGGGCACAATGAAAATTGTGTAGCACCAGGAAAGAATTCTTCAGGTGAAATGAATGTCAAAAATTAGTAATCCTTATTTTAGTCAACCAATAACACATATTGTGCAAATTCATACATACATTCTCAATCCCTAAATTATGACTTTTTTTAAGAAACTAGCCACTGGAATTTTAAAAGGAGACCTAATTGGTAGGCTATTAGAGCATAATGCTGCAAATGAGCCTTTTAAGTTTCAGAGAATGACTGCTTTGGTCATGCTGTTTATATTCAGTGGGCTCTTTTGGGACACATGTGTAGTGCTGTTCCAGAACACGTGTGGATTGCTGTGGGATTACTTACACATGTAGAATTCAACACCTGCAAAAGGCTTCTGGAATTCAGAGATTGAAAGTGTTGATCTGCATTCTGCTGAAAAGCCTTGTTGTACATACTGGGACATGGGAGAGCAACTGGGGAAAAGAATTGTTTGAAACTACTTTCCACACAATAATAGCTGAATTATGTTTTTTGAATTATGGATGTATCAAAATCTGATCATAGTTCATCCTTCATCTACAGCTGATCTATAAGTAGTCAGAAGGAGCCCAGCAAAACAGTAGCTAACTGCATCTCTTCACTTTACCATGGTAACAGTATTCTGACATCATGCTAGTCAGTAGGAAAAAATGATAAAGACCATTTTAAAGACTAAACTTTGCATATCTTTCTGTGTATTTTTTTTTACCTGATTTGCAACCGAAGTGGTTTGCAGTAGCAAGGGTTGAATTCAGTTTCTAGAATCCTTTCTAAAAGATTCCTACAATATTCCTTGGTTGCTAACTGGGGAAAAAAAAAAAAAAAGCCAAGGGAAAAGGTGGTGAAAAATTCTGGAGCTTGCTTTTCTGCTTCAAGTAAAACAATTGGCCCTCTATTTAAATGATCTTCCATATAAAAAGTTTCTTTCCCTACATAAAATTTCACACTAAATAATTGACTCTGATAGTTTGTCAATAACATGTAAGGTTCAGCTATCAGTAAACACCTGAGGTGTTTGCTTGTCATCTGCCTTATGTAAGTGCACCTGGGCACTACTGAAATGGCTTCACTTAAGTATTTAGAATAATAATAAATATCTACTAACCTTAATGAGTAATTAACTGGCTACCTACGTCCTCCCACAGACTAGAATGCTTTTTTCCTTATGGTTCATGTCTTCTTGCTGTGTTCCTGTTCTCCTTCCCTCCTTCTCCCATCTGTTGTTGTTGTCAGCTCTGTTTTCTTTTGGCTCAAGTGTCTAATTTATCTTTAGCAATTCAGTTTACTGCAGTCTTTCTCCTGCTTGTGTTAAGTTCAGCACTTCTCAGAGGAATACTCTCTGCTTCAGCATGTTGAGAACTTGTCCAAGAGATGCCTGTGCTCAGTGCACACAGCTCATGTTCATTTTATGCCATGTCCTTCCCCCTGGCTGCAGCAGAGGCACTGTCCTTGTGAGGTACCGTGGTGGAGCTCAGGAGGTCTGGGCTCCCTTCTTGGCTTTCATGTATGACTTGGCTTTAGGTCATGAAGTTCTGCAGGCCTCATTTCTCCATTAGAGAAGATGTTTTTTCCTTCTCTATTGTCTCACTTGCTTGTTCAGTACAAAAGTCTAGGATACCTTAAAAATGGCTTAGACAGACTGAAAGTTGTACTCCATCTCTCAGACTAGCCCCAGTCACAGCTCCTGAGTAGGAATCTGTGTTGGACTTTGTGTTTTTATGCTGCATAATGCCTGGCTGGTTTAAAGCTTCTAGGCACTGTTCGAGTTGAAATAATAGTTGGAAAAATCGAATCATAATGCAATCAGTTGATAATCAAATTGTGTATGCAAGTACATTGTGCTCTCCTCTCCTGTCAAAGCATATATATCTTTTCTGTCTTCTGCAAGTTCTACTGGAATGCCTCCTTTTCTCTACTGCTTTTAGAAAATTTTAGGTAGAAATCTGTCTGCAAGTTAGTCCTTTTTATTGGCCTCTTCTTTTGTATATTTTTGGAATACATATTTAGAAATTTTTCTATTTGGAGAAACACCTTTATTCCTGTACTTCATCAGTTGTAGATACTGTGGGTGCTTTATAGACATGTTTTCAAGATAACACACAATAACCTGACATTGTTGTTTATTGTCATAATTGTTTGCACCAAAACATTTATTAATTATTCAAACACCAAAACAACTGACAGCAATAAGTGTTGTCTGGCCGAGTTTTCCTTTTCCTTCTCCCTCCTTTATACTTGGTGAAGCTCAGCTGAGTTGAGTGTGATTCCTCCTGATTTGATAGGTGTTAGAAAGAGAATTAAGCTAATTTTTTTCTTTTATATCTCGAGATAAATAAATGAACTCTAACAGTTCCAATAATAAATTGACATCTGCCCCATTTATTGCTGCACTTGCATGAAAGAAGAAATTGTATTCTAGGAGAAAAGAATATAATAGTAAAAAAGCTATTAATCTTCATTTATGAACTGTTAGTAGCCCCAATAATTCTAACAATGCATGCTATGTATGCAGGACCCATTTCATTTTATGTTATTATGCTTGTTTATTGTTAAGGAATGCAGCTTTGAGGAAAAACCATTTAGAGAGCAGGATGAGTATATTGGTGAATCCCACTGTTTGCAAAGAAGTGATGAGTGAGTTCTAGAAGATTAGAGGTAGAATACACTGAGAAAATAAGTTAAGTGAATAGCAAATTCTGTAATACCTTTAAGTAAGTTAAGTAAATCTGTGTTGTAAGCTTTGAATTAGCAGTGGCTTAAGGCAAATCAGATTTGACAAAATCTCTCTGTAACAGAAATCTTACTGTAGTTTTTTTTAATCTAAGTGAATTTGGGTTTTCTTGAGACCCTTAACAAAAACCTGCTGTGTAACTTAGGAAAAAACCCAAACAAACAGGAACAACAACAAAAAAAAAGTTGCTCTACTCTGCTCTCCAAAAACCCTTTTTGGACTTGCAAAGCTATTCATTTCTTTGGGTTTTCCACTCTAGTTTCCTTGATATACTGAATTAAAATATCCACATTGTTTTAGCAGGATAAATTAAGACCAAGTTGCTTTTAGTGTGAGAAAGTTTATAGAAGCAAAAGAGAAATACAACAGTCATGAGTAACTTTTAAACGAAAATAGAGTTGATTTAGAGTAGATACAAAAGACATTTTTTTATTATGAGGGTGGTGAAACACTAGAACAGGTTGCCCAGAGAAGTAGCAGATGTTCTGTCCCTGGAAAAATTCATTGGACTGGGCTCTGAGCATCCTGGTCTAGGTTAAGATGTCACTGCTTATTGCAGGGGGATTGGACTGGACAACCTTTAAAGCTGCCTTTCCAACCATTTTTTGTCCCTATGAACCTAAGCCCTCGTAGGGAAAGCTGCTCTAAGTGAAACAAAAATGACAAGGAAGTTTGGGCAGTGATGTCTTCAGCCTCTGCTGGGAAGCTGTTATCAGTGATACCCTACAAGCTCTGAACTTTTTTGTTTGATCCAGGTTAGCCAGAGGGAGTCAAAGGCTGTGTCTGCATTGGCGGGGGATAGACACGTTGCAGTACCAGGTCTAAGATCTGTTTTCTCTTTTGAAGGATGCCGTACTTTTTCATGCTGAACTCAAGTATCATGCATTCAGCATGGGTGTTACCAGTTTTAGGGATAACTTTACACTAAATTAATGTTCATCAAGCAACAGTCAGCTAGTCAGTACTGCCCTTCCAAATGGCTCTGGAAAACTGTCCATAGTGACTGTACCCTGCCACCCTTCCCAGCCATATCAGCAAGGATTTTTTGTCTCCATTTGTATCAATCCCTAGTGCATTTGATTGCATTTGTAGATATTGTGTTCTTGTAAAATACTGCTCAGATTTTAAAAACTATGTTATTTATCAGGCAGGTATTCTGGGAAGTTGGCAAGTTCTGCAGTTCCCTGGCCATCGTCAGAAATGTTGTTGCCAATGAATATTAGAAAAAAAATTAGCTTCTCTGAGGAGCAGGAGACCTTCAGGAATAATTGTGTAGAAGAGGTTTTGGCTGCATGCAAGGCTTGTCTTTCTTTGACAAGGAAATGGGCCAAAAGAGGATCTGTGGAATAATTTGTTTTCATTCCTAAGAACACAGCATGATTAAGAGACATTCATGATTGCAAGGTTCCTTGTATTCCTCTGGCTTTTTATGGAGTGTCAAGACTCTAGTTGTAAGTGTTGGTTGAGAGTTTTCAGAAGATAGAACTGAAATTCTGGCACCTAATTTTAAGAAAGGCTTCTGCCTTCTGGCTGCAAAACACATTAAGATTCTTTCTCCAAGGGAAGATTAAGTCCAAGTGACCTTTAGGCTCAGACTTCAGTTTTCCCAGTTCAGCGTATGAAGTTGCTTGAAACTAAGGAGGACACAAGTAGTCCTGAGGGGTATTAATTTGTCATTTGGTTGCAGTCATGCATTCTAAACAATGCCTGTGTCTAGAAATTCTTCTCATCATAAAATAGCCTGTGCAAGTGGTGAATAGCTACTGTACAATTCTGTATGTGGACTATAAAATTCATCCTGTCAGATGGTAAGAGAGTGTGTCTGTGCTCTCAATCCTTCACTTCTTCCTTTTGTTTCTTTACTGAATGCTGCACACAGGTAGGTGGCTGATTCTGAGGCCTGTCTCTCGTGGTATGATACCTAATTCAACCCCTCAGTCCTTTATTATCCTTTATTACCAGCCACATTTGCTCTAATGTTTAATACATTTTCCCACGTTATCTACTCTGCCCCACTGGCAACCAAAGAACTAGACAGTGATTGCTTTTCAGACAACTTGGAATAAAAAAGTCTTTTATCTGTAGTCCTGCTGCTTGCAAACAAATGCACAGTGGACACAATGAGACTGTTTGACATGTCAGAGGTCTAATTCTTTTTCTTGGAAAAACATCTAATGTTCCCCTGTATAAACCAAAAGAGAACATACTTTATCTGTGTCCCACTTTCTACTTATTAAACAAAAAGCAGCTGGTACTAGTACTTGCCTTTAGGAGGAGAGCATCAGGAAGTTGAAATATGAAATCTTGGCTCTACTTAGTTGCCACGGTGATGTATAATTAACTAGGCTGCAGGAATGTTACAGAAAGTAAACATAAGGAAATAGTCTTGCTAATGTAAAAATTTAAACCATAGTTTTAAATAAAACTGAAGATTAAGCCTTTATTAATAATTTTCAATTGAACATGTATGATTGTTTTTATATTGTAATTTGATAAAAATAGTGTCATTGTGTGGTCAGGAGAAAATTGAATTGAGTTTGAAAGCAATAAAACAGGATTCTGAGACACGTTATTGATAGTACAGTCTGTAAAAGACTGGTGTTCCATTGATTTGTGGAGATTTTGGGGGTTTATCCACTTATTACTAATAGGATTCTATTTGAAAACCAGTACCTTTCTCCATAACATATCCAGTTAGATAAGAATATAGAAAAAAAATTGATTTGGAACAAATGGGAAATTAGATTAAGGCAAACCATTAATCTCTTGGAAACTCTATTCCTTATAGTATCTCTCAGTGACACACTTCATGTGCAGCAGTCTGAACAGATCTAGAGCATAGGGGCAGCTCAGTAAAACATACCTGGGGCAGGAGGGTGTACCTTCTGACCCTGTTGGAAAGACAACAAATCTTTTAAGAAGTTCTGTCTCTTTTCTGCATTTGATCATCTTGTTCTTCAGAGCAAGACTTCAGAACCAGACAAGACTGGTTTTAGATTTTGAGGGATGTTGCTAAAATCAAAACACTATGTGTACTTAGTAATAGGCCTTGCAAATGCTTTTCTGTGCCTTATCCTCTCTTGATAAAATTCGTGTAGTACTTTTTCTTCTAGAAAATTAAGAGCAGTAAGTGACCTCCAGCTTGCTTGAAACTCTGGTTCAAGTAGTCAGAGCAGGTGTTACTGATCAGAGCAGCAGTTCACCTGCATCTCTTAGTATAAGTCATTCTAATATTTATGTCATTTAAGGCCCATTATTCTTCACCTTCAAACTTATTTGGTTCTCCTGATGAAGTGAGAACCATCAAGGTGCTTGCATGTGCTCAATGTGCATTATTCCCCCTGACTTGAGCAGATGACAGTGAAGGTTGCTCACTTTGGCACTGCAAAGTGCTGAGCACTCTTGGCTCATGTGGACTTGTTTGACAGTCAAGGGTGTATAAAGAGGACGTCTTGTGGTAAGAGCTTGTCAGAAAAACACGGTGTTGAGTATAAAGGTGCCCTGAAGAGTAAGTCTGAATACATCTACCCCTTCTGCTATAACTTAGGACATTATCTTTCTACTTTCTGAATGGCTTGTATTCACTCAGAACTGCATCTTGTGATGAAATTAACATTGGGTAAAAACGTATTTCTTTCTGTCATTTTGTAATGTCTTGTGTTTGATTCAATGAACTTTTAGTTTGTGTGGCATAAAAATATGCATGGAAGTACCAGTTAATCTGCAGGAAAATGCCCACGTAGTTCCTACATGTTGTGTCCTCTTTCCTTACTGAGCAGGATTCCATTTACATTTGAGTGTTTTGTAGAAATAGCAGCTTCTGAAGTTGCAGTCACTGTCAGACTATTGACAGGGCGATGGGAAGGTTTGGCATTTTGATGTAGAACACAGAAAAAAATACAGATCCCAGAACCATGTACTTTTTGTCCATATTTGCAAGAAGAATGCAATATTTCACCTGAGGCAAGGTCTAAAATTATGCTTTCCCCTGTTTGGTGAGGCCCTGCTGAGAAGGGGAGCCACTTGAGCAAAGTATCATTATTTACTGTGTTCCTTAACATCCCCAACGAAGCATTTGATTGTAAAGTGAATCCAATCCATCCGTTCAAATTTAGTTCTTAATACTTATTTGGCACATCTGACCTCATAAGGGGGCCCAGTCCCCTCACTGCTGTCTGACCATGGAACAGCACTGAGTGAGCTGTGAAAGCAGCTTTTTGCCTCCATCTTCTCCACAGGAAATGTTGCCAAGTGTGTTTTCACGTGCTTAGACTGCTTTGAGGCAGAAAATGGTTGCAGATTCTAAGTGCAGTTTTAAAAAATATGCTACAGTTCAGGTAAATTCAGCATTCTTATGGTTGCTAAGAGGCTGTATCAAAATGCTGTTCCATCCTGATGCAGAATGGCTGGTGTTTGATAGCTTTCGTGTTATATATCCTGTATATTACAAAGATTTGCTTGCAGCTTGGGGCTTAACAAGCATAACACAGAAGGACTTTTGTACAAAGCTTGAAGAGTTAGTCCTGGGCCTTTGGCCAGGAATAAAGAATGCTTGCCCTTGTGCCATTTTGTCCTGTGCTGCTCTGGTTCTGGCAGCAGCTCTGCTTCAGTGTAATTGTTGGCACTGGAGCTCAGCTGAACCTTGAATGGCCTCTTCCTGCAAGCAAGCAGGGGAGCAGAGGTCCCAGACGGCATCAAAACTCCGTATTGATCAGCTGGAATAGAGGACTCTATTATGAGAACTCTTCATATCAGAGCCAAGCAAATTGACTACAGTGATAAAGTAGTGAAGCACTAAAAAAAGCCATAAGGAGTGTGAAGTAATTTGTCAGTTTTTCCATAGATAATGGAAAGGCTAAAAGAATACCAGAACAAACAGCTCCTTCTGGGACAGTAACTGCTTTGGCTATCTATCTGCACTTGTTGTTGTTGACCTCTCCTTCCTATCTGTGCTAAGCAGTAGCTCCCCAGCTCGGCTGGACCAGACACAGAGCGCAGTCACAGCTTTAAGTGATAAAGTGTTTTTAATTGTTTGCAAAGGCTTGCTTACTCTTATTTATTCTGCTTACTGTTCTTTAAAAAAAACAACTCTCCCATTTCATTGAGGCAGATTTGGAAGTCAAACCAGAAACTTCAGACTCTACTACGATGGAAAACACTTTGTTGGGGAGAAACGTTTTGAATCCATCCATGACCTGGTGACAGATGGATTGATTACTCTTTATATTGAAACGAAGGCAGCTGAATACATTTCCAAGATGACAATTAATCCAATTTATGAACACATAGGATATACAACCTTAAACAGAGAGCCAGCACACAAAAAGCATATGCCAGCCCTGAGAGATGAACATGATGGCAAAGAGTCTACAGGAGAGGATGAGGTAGCAGAAAACAGGGTAAGCAATTGTTAACCCATGCTTTTTTTTCTGTTAAACTTTTTATTTTGTACTTTTAACTTTCCCCTCTACTATAAGTACTAAAGGTCTCTGCAGCTATTTAGTCTACCTAGTTATTTCCTGTGTTATGTTAACCAGTTTAAATATTACTGTTATATAATTTTGTAATGGTAATTTTTGCATATTACAAATTTTCATTATTTGGAGGTTAGTTATTTGTCATTGTGATTCTTCAGGTGTTTTTATAGTTACAGATGTTAGCATTAAGCTACTCCTTTATTTCAAATGGGCAAAGAATATTTACTCTTAAAATTGTTCACAATATATAAGACGATTGTGTTTTATTTATTAATATATTCAGCTTTCCCCAAACAAATTCATTCCATAATCTATTCAGAAGTCTGCATATAATGACAGTAAAGTTGTCCACATTATAACTAAGACTGTTCATTAAGTTGATAAAATGTTAAAACATTTCACTTGGCTAAGTTCAGCCTGTCAGAAGCTGACAGAGCTATTTTTGGCCTTAGCCAGACTTAAAAAGAGGGATTGCTCTCTTCAGAGAGTTGCAGTATCAGCTGAGAAGTAATTGCATCCTGGATTATAAAAGAAAAACTAAAAAGAAAGAAATCTTAGAACCATTGAACGTAAAAATATTAAGGGAGGTTGGGAATGTAATGGGCATTACTTTACAAAAGCAGCAGCCTGAAATTTCATTTGTGTTTCAGAGACTAAACATAAAAGGAAACCATAATGTAAATTCCATTATGTTAAGTAAAATACTTTGTTTATTGAAAAATATGACAAATGAAAGTATTTTTTAAAGTTATTTTTACACGCCTGTAGGTGTTAATGCATGTATAATAGTCTGATATGCTTCCCTGTTTCACAAACTTCAGAATTATATACATTAGGACTATCTAATATGCTTACAGTGTGTAGAAGAAATGCTAACCTTAGTTGGGATCTTTTGTCCCTCCAATCAGAAATATGTGATTTTAGTTTTTGTGGATGTGGAGGAAAGGTCTGACTGACAATTTCCAACATACCTGACTATTACAGTGAAACTAAGCTCCATACAGAGCCCACAGAGAGAGAGGCTCATAGCTTTGGTCCTTCAAATCCTCCTTCAGCAGGATCTGTCATTCTGCACTGAATTTGCTGGGAGATGAAGCACCCAACTTAGCTTAAAGTATGAATCTTCACTGTTATCAGATCATTTTGACAAAAGAAATACTGCCAGGATATTGAAGCTAGCTGACCACATTTAATATCCAATTTCTTGCCTGTTAGGTCTCAGTAGTAGAGGGTTGAGTTATCACTTACAGTTCCTGACAGCTGCTGCTTCCAGCATGCTGTTTCAAAAGGATTTTCTTTTGCATATTATCACAGACGGTTTATTATAATGCAAAGCCTGGGTAAAAATCTTCTCTAAGTCTTCTGGAAGTAACCACTTTGGGTTTCTTTGGTAAAATTAACTTTTCTTGCATTTAGAAATTTTCAAGTGACAGCAGAACTCTGTCCTGTTACATTTTTTAGATTGATGAAACTGTTCATAGTAAAGGGATTTCAATGATTAGTGTTGAAGAATGCTGTTTTTTCCATGGATTATATTGTGTTACGTCACTCACCAACAAGGTATACATACTGTTTTGAAGCATTTTTCATGAAATAGCTCAAGGACTATTGGATATTTCTCAAAGATTGAAATTTTATGTGAAAAACCTTTAGACAGGTTAGACATGTAATCTCAGCATTCCACTCTCTTAATCTGAAATTTAGTGACTAAAGGGGCTTCAGCCACAAAACAGTTGAAGAGTAGTGGTTTTTTCAGTCCTGAAGTCCAGGTTTTAACACTCTTCCTTATTTTGTCTTGGAACTATATTCATATGAACACACTGAGGCACACAGACATCACAGGATAATTAAACGTGGAGATTTCAATTTCCTTTTTGAGTCATTGTGCAGTTGGGATTGCTACCTGTGGCTGCATGGGGACAGTACAGTGTGATCATTCCCAACATGGAGTGGCACAGAGGTGACATCTTGGCTGTCTTTGCACCTCTCAGGGTTTTGGTGGGAAAATGGCACAGTTTTTCCTGCATGTCACTGCACCCAGCAAATCACCAAGGAGAGTAAGGCATTTAGGCCCATGACCAACACCTGATCCCTCTAGCAACCTCAGCACTTGGAACAAGCAGCCATTTATAAATAGGTCAAGTAGTTTTTCTTTCTTTTTGATGGCAGAGGTGGCAGGTTGATTCCTGTTGTCCAGTATGAAGAGAATATCATTGAATTGCAATGAACTAAAGAAAATTGTTCAGAGTTCAACATGAAAAAAACATTGTCTTATGATCCAAGCAGCAAGATCTGTGTTCCCATTAGCCCCATGGTGAGGATGAAAATTTTCTCAGTGTGTACAGCATTTGGCAATTAATGCATCTTTATCAGTTTTGTAATGTAGTCACACAGCTTCTCCCTGCACTGTATGCTTCTTCCTCTGTAAAGAGAGAAAGAAGTCTGGGTCTTTAACGTGATCATCTGATCATCCTGAGCCAAAATATGTTCCCAGATTTGCAGACTCTGAGGCTGTTCAGATAGAAATCTAAATTTTGTGCTTGTGACTGTTGCCCAATCATGTGTGGGTGGTGTATGGAATAGAAGTCCTTCAGAAGAAGGACATAAGAGACACAAAACCACAGTCAGAGCCTGTGGAACAGCTGGTGGGGATGGAGTCTCACTTTCTGCCATGGAAACTGGGCAGCTACAGAATGCACCTCATGCTTCAGAATGAAATATTAAAGGGCACTCACCCAGTCTTCAGTTTGGTGTGCAGCAGCAGCAGGAAATGCTGCATTTTGTGTCAAATGCCTCTCAGCAGCCACTTGTAATACTTTATTTGTTCCCTGTTCTTTTTGTAATGTATGATAGAAGATTTCAGTATGTGTTGGGTGACACTTTTCATTTGCAGTATATTAAAAATGAGCCCTAGTAAAGGGGAAAGATTTAAAGACCATAAGGGATGAAAAGTCAAAACTTATGCAATCATTAGATAAGGATTGTAAGACACAAATTGCAATACTCCTGAGTTGTGCAAGAGAGCATATTGTGGCATGATTTAAGATGCAATTTTTAATGGGAAAAGCATGAGAATATAATCCACTGCACAGCATGTGCTTCACTGATAATTAGAAAGAATATGACTGCATGCCATGTACAAGTATACATTAAAAGTTAAAATTCCTGATTAATGATTTAATGCTTTTCATAAGCTGTGAAGGACTAAATAGTCAAGAGATAACTGGAGGAGGAGAGACTGAAAACAGGAGAGTGCTTGTCCTGCTGGAAAGTCCCAAATAGACATTTTAGCTGTTGCGCTAAAAAGGTGATGCTAGTTCCCAAAAGTCTGCAAATTGTTCAGAACTCAATTGTGGGGCCATCATGGTCTGTGTGTTAAGAGAGGGCTAAGAATTATTTAAAAGAGGGTTTCCCATGTGGATTCAATCTGTATGACCTAGTGTGGAAGTGGAAAAAATACTCAGTATCGTAAGATTTAGTATTCCTCCTGTGCTTTGAATCCTGATGGGTCTCTGAACATTCTTTACTCTCAAAGGCAATTATGGCCTTAGAGAAGATGACTTGATTCAGTTAAACACCTTATAAAAATGGTAGCTCTGAGAAATTAGTAAATATCTAGAAACACATCAAAGTCCTTCTTTACAGCCCTGCAAAACATTCTTCTTTCATTTTGACATGCTTTTGATTTCTTTATATGTGTAATGTGCAAGAAGTTGTGTGAGTGATTGATTCAAGATTTAATATTTGTTATGAAAAAATGAAATCATTAGTTATGAGTTATCCTGTCTTTCAAAATGAAATGCTGGGGTAAATGTTAGGATAGCAACTGAATCACATCTATTCATGTTTACTTCAGTGATATGTGCTATTTCTTCAAGAAACTTCAGTGGCTGCAAATCAATTAAAGACCTCTTCTAGACTATACTATGTTCCATTCAATTCCTATAGATGGAAAGAATTGAGAGGAGGTTTGTGGCAGCAGTCACCCAACAAAAGCAATCTTCTTTTTCTGTTTTCAATTACTTTAGTTGGTGATACAATTTTTTCCTCTATAGTGAAGAAGGCTGATTTTCTGCATCTCTGTGCAAGGAGATCTGAAAATGTAAATCTGTATAATTTTAGTAGGAAACATGCTTTTACACCTGCCTCCAAAGATAATCCAGATCATAGTTGCTAATAAATTCATAACAGACTCTGCATACAAAATCAAGGGTAATACTTTCAGGTGTTTGCAGAGGGACCAGTCTTACTTTCCAACCTTAAACTGACACTTTTATTTTCATTAATGACACTACTATTTTTCTACTTTTGGTCTCAGTCAAATCTGTTAGTAAGACCTGCTTAAACCTTTCCCTCACCACGGCTTGTTTTATCTTCAGTGACAGTTCATGAGAAGCTGTAGCCAAGGAAGTTGCAGTAGCTGTCACAGAATTACAGGCACCCTTATTGAGGTCTGTGATAGGGGAAGACAGCTTTGAATGGCACTGTTTGGTGCCCAGTAATGCCAATTCTGGAACTGATAGGGGCTGAAACAAAGACCTGGTCTTAATAATCTGGGAGCAAAGTGTGCTTTGAGAGCTGAAGCAATCTTCATGCTGGGAGTTGTTCGAAGTGTTTCCATTTACTTGAATTAAAAGATGGGTGTATAATGTATACAACATCTAAACAAGCCATGGCTGTAACAAGGGTAATGATGAAGCAATAATGTTTTTAAAAGTGCAGCTAATGAATGTTTACCTTAAAGTACATTTAAAGACGCAGGATACTGAGCACTGAAGAATCCCATGGGTTAACTTGAGGAGATTGTCAACTCTTTTCTCACAAATGTTCCTTTCCAGTCCCTGCGCGGGTGTCCATGACAATCACTCTGTAACTTTAATGTAATTTATAAATAAAACATAACTCTGTGGAAGGCAGAAACTTCTATTTATTTCTTCTGGGTTTAGCCCATCTTTCAGCAGAGACTTCAAAGCACAGACAATTTTGTCAATTCCGAGAAAGTTCTTAGCAGGATGAAAGACAAGCCTACTTTTTAGGTAGCTGCTCCAGCATATCAGCAACATCATGCTCAGAAGAGATTGTCCCAGCCTCAGTCTTCCTCATCTTTCCTTTCTGTGCATTAGCATTTATGTTGGTGGGGAACCAGTGTCATGTATGGTATTATATATGGCACGTACAAACTAAGACTGCAGATGGTTATCATGCATTTTTACCAACATATATGTTAGTAAACATATTTATTTTATTTATAAATATGTGTTTATTAATACCCAGGAAAGGAGAGTTAAGTGCACGTTGCCCAGTGTATAGACATCAGCACAAAGAAAATTCTTTTCTCCAAACTACAGAGTGCTTTTTCTACTTATAATCAACAAGAGCAACCCAAGCCCCTATTTGTGTTCATTATGGCAGTAAAATTGATTCACTAAAAAAGCTTGTATAAACTGATTTTGTTTTAAGATCCAGTGCTTCCAAATGAAGCATGCACTTTGCTAATTTAAACCCCACGTCACACAGAGAATGTCTAGTTTACTCTTATCAGTATCTCATGCTTATAAAAGATAAATTAGGAAGAAAAACTTGTTTTTTAAGGGTCTCTAACTGGATCTCCAGTGTTAAACACTGTCCCATAGTTCTCCTGTTTCTCCAGGACAAATTCTTTCTTCTGTTGGTGCCAGCTCTGGTCCATGCTCAGCTGTGCTCAGTTAATCCTGCAGGTTACAAATGGCATCCTGGCTGATTCCAGTGCGCCCTGCAGGACTTGCCTGCCTGCCTCTGTGTGTGTGTCTGCACCTCCAGAGCACATTAATGTAACTCTTACACCATCATATGGGGGATTAACATGGAGTAAAAGCTGTGTGCTCGTGTTGGTAGCCCAATTGCACGTTGCTGATCCAGAATTACAAGGGTCAGAACAAATAAGGCTCCACACCTGCAGACAGTGAGAAGTGCCTTAGGTCAGCCTGCATTTCCAGCAGAGGCTGCACCTCCCGTTGCTGTGCTACTCCTGTAGAAGTGTTCCTTTTGTCATGGGTACAAGTCGCTTCACTGCTTGCCGAGATGACCTTTTAAGTTACTTCCTGCTTTTTCAGCAAGTATGGGTCTTTTGTGATCTGACATGTGAGATGTGTACACAAAGATACAGTCTTCAGAAAGTTTGGTGTCAAATTATACTGAGACAGGCAGCTGCCATGTGAAATGGAGTGTGCCCAGTCTTTGTCACACACATCAGCAGAAGTGTGGTGAGCAATTACCGTCAGTGTATGCCCTGTGCCTGATTGAGCCTCGTAAGATGAATAGTGTGCAGAACTGTTAAAAAGGCTGTAAAGCAGTACAGTCGCTGTGCAATTAATTCTGAAGTATAATGCTTGTGTTGTTACTGATAAAATGAAACCATTTGCCATGAATAAACTGTTACTCTTTTCCTGTGTTTCTCAGTGTTGTGAGGTCAGTCAGTGTGCAGCCTTCACCCTAGTTCTTTTCAGGGTTTCTAATGCTTGATGGTTTGGATCTGACTACGTTTTTAATGCCCTTCAAAAAGTATTGTATAGCCCTAGCCTCTCTTACATGTACTGGCAGAAGTTGCCTTGCTTTGGAACTGGGATAGGCTGGTACAAGACACACAGGGAGGGAGGGAGGGCTCTCCCTTTGCTCTTGAAGAGCAGAAGAGCATAGCTTTCTTTGGGCACTCTTCAGGGTGAGAATGAGTTTTCCCACCCTAATGGACCTTAGTAGTTGGGACAGAAATTCAGAGGTCCAGCTCAACTCCGGATGAGCAAAGGAGAGCTGCTGTGACTTCAGTCCTAGCATGCTGTAGGAGTCTGCTGCTGACCTTCCCTAAGGGCCTTACACTTGAGGCTTCCAAAAAGGCAACCTAGAGGTACAGTGGGGAAGCCACATGGACACACATATAAGTAAATGACAATCTTCTTTACCTACCCCTATTTTTAAAAAACCCCTGTAGCTACCCTTGACTTTTTATGCCTTCTCACAAGTGAATAATTCATGCAGTGGCCACAGTAGGAAAAAGGTGGGTCTCTCTCAGAGCAACCTCTAAGGCAGGTGTGTGATTCTGATTTATTGCCTGTGCAAAGGGCTTTCTGGATGGTGAGGACTGCGGTGGGTTGCTAGCTGGCAGCTCCCTCGTTTGTTGTTCTCATTCCTTAGCTGTGTGAGTTTGGGGTCTTTTTTTTTTTTTTTTAACTCCTCCTCCCATCTGGCATCTCCTAATTATTTTCTATTACTAATCACTTCTACAGGAAACAGACTGGACTGTTGAATTAAGAGCCCTATAAAAGGATAATTTCGTTATTTACAAGTTTCTTACCTCACTTAAACTTTATAATGTGACATTGTATAGCTGGTGATAATCACCTTGGGCTATGGTTGTGTCCAATCTCATAAACTGGGCAGGGTCAGGTCTGGCCATTTGTAGAATGTGAGAGGCTCAAGGAGAAGCTGGGGCAGTGCAGTTGGTAGCACCTTTGGTTGTGAACTAATATCTGAAATATCTTGCATTTTATGCCTTCTGCAGCTCTGTGTAGCCAGCTCAAACCTGTGCTAGGAGTCTGACTAACAGGGATTTTCTCCAGTGATCTCTCTCTTTATTCACATAAACTCCTTTCTCTCCTTACTGTTTGCTCTGTATGTGTCTAGATGGGAGTGGGGAAAGCATTTTACATGGGTCACTGTTTACATGCTTCCAAGAACAAATACATATCTTGGCTTCTGTAGAGATGGAAAGGATGTGGAGCTGTGGTGGTCTGATGTGTCACCTCCATCCAGTTAGAGAATGCCCTGATAGGCAGGCACATCTGCTCCACTAATCATTGCCTATTCATAAGTGGTTACCAAATGCTTAAGACCCATGGTGAGTGAAATGATTGCTTTAGAGGTGGCAGCAGAAAGAGAAGTAGTTAGGTATGCCAAAAACAAGTATTAGACTGGGAAAGAAAAGAACAACAACATTTTTCCTGTGGTTAATGCTACAGAAGCTGATCTGTTCTGGTCCTTGTTTCTTTCTTTTTAATCTTTCACAAGAAAAAATATATTTTCAGCTAAAGCTTCTCATGTTTAATTTTAGTCTCTAGCTGAATGTTTTCTCACTGAACAAAGTAAGGAGAGCAGTTTTATTACTAAGCTCAACAAACTACTTGCTCCTATTATTTCAAACCTGTCACACTTGTCATCAGCAAAGACAGCAACTCTTGACAGTTTTGCAAAGTCTTCCTTTGATCATTAACTTTTAGAACATGAAACTTTTCCATATTTAACCTTTCTTGTGCATGGCATCAGCAGTTAGAAACAGCATTGCTTCTGGCATTTAGTGCTCCTACAGTCCTAATGTTTCAGTAGGGTAAGAATCACCACACTGAAAATTCTGATTCTCAGTTCTCAGTTGTTGCTCTGATCTTCATCATGTTAGTATTGATATTCCCCAGTTTCAACTTCCATACAATTTCCAAAATAAGTAAAGGATTATGTGTCTGTAATAGTGTTCATATTATAATGCACTTCGATTATATTGCTGTGTAGTGGGGATTATTATTGCATTTTCTTAGAGCTTAAACAGTTAGAAATAAGTTGCCTAAAGAACCTTAGAGTTAGTATCACAGAGTATAATATCTTCTATTAAGCCTTAGACAGATGTGTATGTGATTTAATAATTTTTTTCATGTTTTCCAGTTTGTGAATTAGATCAGTAGCACTTAGAGGCAAGCAGCTTTTACCCTTTTTGAGAGAGGATTGAAGGAATTCTGTGAAAATATGAAAAGGCTCTGTTCCCATTTCCATTTTGCATGTAATGGTGAAACATTTTAAAAGCTCTATGCTTTATATCATATGTCAAGTAGTTTATTGGTAGAAGATTTCTGATGATTTTACATTGCTGGAAAAGTCTTGAAGCCATTTCCCAAAGTTAATGTGATAGTGAATTACATTTGCATTCAGGCGTTTCTGTGAATTGGATGATGATTAGAGTAGCAGTATGTTTAATGCAAATGCACAAAAATTGCAGAAAGTATCCTGTGCTGTGTTTCAGAGAATTTCAAGTGCTCAGTCTCTTAAGTGACAGCTTCTCATTCCCTCCAGCTTCCATCCAAATCCTTGCTGGTGCTGGTCACAGCCGGTGCCTGGGAGCTTGCAGTCACCTCTGCCACACTGCAGCTCTCAAGGCAGACTCACTGCTCAGTAAGCTGATCATGCTGAGAGCTTACTGGACATTTTTTCACAGAACTGGTGGGTCAATTCTCTTGGGCTGTTTTTATTGTTGAAAATTCACACAACTTCAGTGTTAGAAATCTTATAAGCAATGTCATTTTTAAAGTGCTAGTTGATGGTGGCAGTACAAATGAAAAATTGCCCTGTAAGGTAAGATGAAAAGCACTCTAAGAAAGAAAGAAGAAGTTGTGCTGGTTTAACATTTTGTTTATTTCCAATGAATTTAAGTAATGCAAATATACCCTAAAGTTAGTCTTCTAGCTTTGATGTGACCTGTACTCAAAAGTTGTTGGTCAAAGACCACAAAGCATTCTGAAATCCCAGGTGTAGACCGGGACCTGGGACTAGTGTATTTCAACTGAAAATAGACATCAACTAAACATTATGTTGTAAGAAACCACAGACATGCTGGGGGGAAAAATAAAAAGCCCTAGAGTATCTCCTGTGTAACAGAGGTTGTATGATCTGTCCACATGCCAGTGCTTCTCCCTTGAAAGGTAAATATTCTGTATAGACAAGATTTATGGTAGGGGGCTATGTTGCCACCCCATTTTGAATCATTCAAAATCATTCCATTTTCAAATCAAGTAGTTACTTAAATTTGTTTCAGAGATGCTGTGTTTGACCATTTGAGATGATGATTTCTTGAGTGCCTATCTCAAGAATTTTTAACTCTCCTAGCTTTCTGTAGGGAAATTGGATGTTTACTGCCGTTATAGGAAAATTTTTCCTGACAGAAGCATTTTAAAATGTTAATTAGGAAACTTAGAGGGAATAAATCAGAAAGATTAACCATATGTGTAAAAGCACAGAGGAGAAAATTGGAACACTGGTCAACAGAAGTGAAATGGGCCTTTTCTGAGAATGTGATCAGGGATTAGAAGACTTTATGGGTGAAAATAAACTGATAATTTGTTAATAATTGATAATGTGACTTTGGGAGCAGACTAATTCCACTGCCAATTCCACTCTGGTTTCATTCATTGCAGGTTTCAAAGCAGTCTTGATTTAAATAGATATTTATGCAAGGAGTGGGAGTCCACATGAGACTCATTTGAAGGATGATCAGCCCATCTGATTTTTCAAGTGTGCCTAATTGCACTGTATAAAATGAACAGACCCTGACCCACTGGTGCAGCTACACCCATGGACACGTGGACCACAGAGCTGTAATCAGGGTCCCTGAGGAGTGTTGGGGAGCACTGGGGGTTACCCCATTGTTTCATTTTTCTGCAGTAAGGTGGTCCATGAGCAGGTTTTCACCATCATAAATTTTGCAAGCACGTTGCATAAAGCCATTTGACAGCTGTAGTATTCCTTCAAGTTAAACATTGTTTTCACCTTGACTCATCAGTTCAAATCAAATGGTAATTCAGGAAGGATTAGGAGACTCTGCATTCTTACTCTTATTTAATCTAAGTATGATTATGGACTGAAAGTATGATTAAGAAAGAAACTGTGGCAGCACATGTACCATAGCAACATGGCTTATTCAGGAAGAAGTGGATGGATTCAAAATAGAGGCTGTGCCAAAGGAGCAGGTGTAGTCTGAAATACAAAGAGTATTTAGAAATTAATGAGCTGCAGTTTTCAATTATAACATACATTGAATTAGTCTAAATTGAATTACCATGTAGAACAAAGGAAGGCTAATATTAGATGCATTAGACTGCCAGTCAAGACTAATGTGAAATGAGTATTATACATCAGGTAAGAAAATATTGATGAGCCATAAAAAGAAATTTCCACACCATTTGCCCATGTTATACCAGTAGCCAAAACTTCTATTCCACAAGGAAAAAATTAAAAAACACCTAATAAATTTATGAATAGAAAGACCTTGTGGATTACGTGATTTTCATTATCCCTAAATGTATACATTTTCAGTCACAAAAAGGTAACAGAGGTTGATCGTAGATTTATTTTATCTATAAGATTCTTAAATGGATATTATAAAGAAAATGTAACATTTATTTCCTTATCAAAGGGTATGGTTAAACTTCTCTTTTATGTTTATCTTTCCTTTTATTTGAGGAAATTCTTATAACAGTATGGGTCAGATGAGGAATAAAACCACCAGTCCCTTGTGGTTTCAAACAATTACTCTTAACAACATGTTTTTTCTTACAATACTTTTATTTAGTATATCAGTAATAGAGAGCATTTGCCAAAAGAGGAGCATTCATGCAGCTGCCAATTTGCATTACATTTTAACTGCTATCACTCCTATAGAGCACATGGCATTTATAAATTACTTTTAAGGTCTTTTTGGAGTACAGTCTGCCTTGACAGGTCATGAGTCAAGAGGCTTTTGCTGGAGTGACCCTTCACTGCAATGAATGTCACTCGAGCCTCGGTCACAGCAGCACAGCTCTCTGCAGACCAGCAGGGAGACATATCCCAGACAAAGGGGTGGGAAGAAAATGCAATGCTCTCAGCTGAAATAGGAAATGCTGACTCAATGACAGCAAGATGGAGAAGCTGCTGAGGAGCAGTCTCTGTGTTGCTGACCAGGGTGAGGGTTGCTGCCCTAAGCAGAGCTCCTTGTTTGATCAGCTCCTCTTCCTGAAGGCCTTGTAGCTGCAAGACAGATCTCTTAGCTCTGGTTTAGTAATGGTCATGGTGTAATAATTAACTTAAACTGGGTGAGTAGTCCTCCCAGTCTCTCTGCTCCTGCCTTGCCCAGGGAGAGGAGTACCTGACCAAGGCATATGCTTTAACTCACTGTTCAGCATACCACCTCCATGGCCCAGGCTCCTGGCAGGAGGGAATGAAGATAGGATGGACCAAAACCAAAACTATGAAGGATGGAGGGTAGATGGAAAGGACAGAAAGCAAAATTCTAAAGGACTGTCTTTGGTTGGAGGATTTACTGGAGACAAATTCCAGTGTTTAATGATGCTTTTCTTCTTTTTCACAAATCATCTTGAATGGTTTGCCTGGGGAACAGTGATGCTGCCAGCCCCTGAGGCAGGGAGGTTGGTACCTTCTGTCCTCTACCAGTTCTTGGTCTCCTTCTGTACTTCTCCAGATTTGCTTGGGGTTGGCCCCCTTTGAATGCAGATTGTTTTCAGGCAGAAGGATGGGACTGTGGTAAGGAGCTACTACAAACAAGGAGAGTTTCTGAGGCTGACGCCTCAGCTTGAACTCATAGTCATGGGAACTTCTTTCCTCTCCACAGTCAGAGTTAGGAGCTCATGTCTTGGCTTTTTGGGTAGCTTTTATCATGGTGTTTGATTGGCATCTCCTGCCTCAGTGTCACACAGCTTGGTGGCAGCTCTCCTTTTGTCAAGCAGTCACATCCTGCCTCTTGCAAGCAGGCTGGTAGTCTCTGTCTTTAGGGAAAGGGCTGGAGCAGTGGGTGATTTTAACAGCTGGGGCCATGGGGACATCTTGCACTGGTGGCTGCAGGGAAGAGCCCTGTGGCTCCTGCTTGTCCTGGGCTGAGGGCAGGACTGCACTTCCTTATCCACAGTGCAACTCTGTGAGGACACATATCACTATTTGTGCCGCATAAAGGAACTTGTAGCTATAGCTTATAAAACCCAGTCAGCACCATAATTGATTGCAACATCACACCCCTACCACGTGCCCACATACACCCCTGTGGTGGGATTTGTACCTGTGGAATGTGGAGGAAACCCCTGGAATTACCTGTACACGGTGGGCCAGGTGCTGACCTCCGTGAAAGCTGAGTCACTTGATAGTAGCAAAGTCCTCCAGAACCAGATCAAAAGCAGAACTTCTTCCTGAAGGTACTGAGAAAATTTTATTTTTGCCATGTCTAGATCCATAGTTACATACCAAAATGTATCTCTCCCTAAGGAAAAGAATGGGTTGTATTTGCCACTGAAAAGTGCCTTGTTTTTGTGCCACTATCCAGAAAAGTAGATGTTCATTGTTTCTGCCTTGCCAGTAACTCAGAGAGGAATAGTCACATGGGTGCTTTCTGCTGGTGCACAGTTTGGAATTGTTATTCCAAAGGCCCATATCAGTAACTGCCAGGAGCAAATCTACAACTACTAGAAACAAAATAAACAGTGACCAGTAGGTTTTAGGAGTAAAGCTACAGAAAAATTTTTCTGTTGGCTCCCCTTAAGACTTCTCTGCTTTTTTATGCATATGCTCTGCATAGTTAGCATACCACTGGGAACATACAGTCTTCCCAAATAATGCTAATACACTTTTATTGTATCACACAGTACAGTACTGAAAGAACTCACTTTTGATACAGTAATTTCTAGCAGCAATATCAGGCAACATTTTTTCCATAATTTTGGATTTTTTTTTTTTTTAATTTAACAGCCTTACTTTAAGTCAAGCCAACATTTTGGCTGAATTTGTTTAATTAATTTTTTAATTAAACATTTTTTAAACCTTCTTTTAAAATGCTAGATATAAAAATGTTCATTAGCAGCTATGGAGATCATGTATGCTTTTATCAAAAATAGAAATAGCCATTTCTTTAGATTTTGCCATAGCTATTTCACTGGAAGGGGTGGGGAAGGTCTGATTTAATTAGAAGTCACTCCATTTGGAAAATTTTGTTATAAAAACCAGAACTTTTCTCAGGAGTAAGATGTCATCATTTAACCATGACCCAACTCCCCTGCGGGTAACTGGAAGCGGGGCTGTGTTGCCTGAGGATTCCATTCTGCCTGAGCACTGTGGGAGCCTGAAGGTGTCCATGTGCCAGGTAAATGTGGCTGTGTTGGAATGGCAGCAAGAGAAGTCCCTGGTGGCTGAGACTGTGTGATGGTCCTTCCCACCCACCCTCTGAGATGTCATCTTTCAGACTAAACTTTTCTTTTAATAACATTCCTACCCTCTGCTCACACCATGAGAGTAATGCCATTGCCTGGCATTAGCAATCTGCAAGTGAAGAAAATTCACTGAAAGCAGATTATCACCACTTCTATTAAAAAGTAAAATTTTGGGTTCCTCTTTCCCCTTCAGAATCCTATGAAAGATATGACTGGGAAAGTTATATTTAGCTTGGAACAAACTTCCACTAAGAGCAACACTGAGGAAATTGGGCTCCGTTTCACAATCTGACTGATTAGCTTTTGAAAATCATGTACTGAGGCCATAAAATATGCTCATAAAGTGTGCATACAAGCAAGGATTTTCTGAGCATATGCATTTGGCCAAGTTAGCAATACAGTGGAACAGAATACTGCAAAATGTACAGTGGCTCACTGCATAGTAAACCAAATACCTTGTTTCTTGATACATGTACAATAGGGCATCATCTTTGATGGTTTTTAAAAATGCATGTAATATAACTGCTGGGTATTATTAAAATACAGGGAAGGGATCGTATTATATATAAGTTCTGAAACAATAAAAGTATATTTAGTCATAACAACATGAAAATACCATTTGAGAATGAAAAGCCTGCAGTGTATTACACATGCATTCTGAAGAAAACATGATTATGTGTTTGAGAGTGGAGCCAGGTGCTCAGAAAACCAAACATTCCATTGTATTGGAAATGCATGTGGGCTTCAGGATCAAGTGATCAATTCTAATCTGGTTATTCTAGGACCTGTGATCTTAACCTGACTTGAATTTTTCTCTTTTGGTTTGCATTTGGTTTTGTTGGTTTTTGGTTTTTTGTTTTTTTTTTCCCGAAGTAATTTCACTTTATTACTCAATAAATGGGAATGCATTGATTTCCCTTTTTAGAAAGATAATTTGTACAATGTAGACTGAACTGTGTGACTGGATTAAACTTACATAATGTGTCTTTCAGAGAGTGACTAATTGGAATTTACTGCAAGTCGTGGATGACTTTTAAATCAATTCTGTGAAGGCTTCATAATAAGACTTACTGATTGGGAGATTAGTACCAGAAAATATGCATCCATTATCCAGCTAACACTAAGAGCAAAAAGTGCTCCAGAGAACAGCTGTTTCTCCTGCACCCTGAAGGACTACTCCAGGGAAAAGTAAGCAAAGTGGAGTCCCTAGCAGGACCTAGACTGAACCATTCTTACAGCTGAGGTTTTATAACAAATGGGTACATTTGAAATAGCACATTACAGTCTTTTTTTCCTTTTTTTTTCCCCCTTCAGTGCATTTGTAAATTGTAGAACCTCTGAACAGATGTCGTGGTTTAAAGGCTGTTGTGTTACTGGGTTTGGCTTTTTAGTGCTTAAATCACTAAAATGTGCAGGACTGAGGCTGCTCGGGTTGCATGCTCTGCTGAGAAGTTGCTCGGCTGTTGTTTCCAGTCATTCCATTTTCAGTTCACCTCAGTCCTGTGAAATCACGTCCTGAAATTAAATTTAAGAATGACAGCCTTGCAGTTTCCTTCCTCATGGAGTCTGCACAGCATATTGCTCCCTGCACGTGTAATCGTGATTGCAAATGTTTGTCACACACAATTACTAAAAAAATAGAAAAAATTAAGACCTAGGAATTTGGAAAGGAAATTATTTTCCTTTTCAGATTTTTACCTCTTTTTCATTCAGTACATAGCAGACAGTATCTTCAGGCAGAGCAAGTTATAAAGATAATTTGTTGGAAAATGAAAGGGCTCTGGAGAGGAGACTCTGCTGGCAGGTGGGAGTGCAGGAGCCACTGGTGGAGAGCAGGCATTGAATCAAAAGCCAGCCAAAGGTGTAAGAAGAGGAGCAGGACCTGCAGGCTACAGGCAACAGAGAGCCTGGAGCAGGAGGGTGTCTTGGGAGTGGATAGCCTCCTGCAAGATTTGAGTTAAGCCCCAAGTCCCCCTGACTTCACAGGTTTGCTCTTGGGGATGACTCATCTCTGCAGTCGCTGGGGCTGTCTGAGGACAGGGGCTTGCTGTCTATTTTATTATCTCACATACTAAAAAGTTAAAGATCTGGACCTGCCTGATCACCAAAACTGTTGTCAGGAAAGTGTGTACAACAGAAATTTCATTCTTCAGTTTGGTTTTCGAAAGAAGGGATTTGGTCTGTGTAAAGGAAAGCATTACTTTGCAAAGCCAAACACCCAAAGTTAGGCAATGGCAGAAGAATGAGCATACACATTATAAAATTGTGTAATCTGAAAGCAGTTGTATAAATTTAAATTTTTCAGTTGGCTTTAACTTCCTTTCAATCTCTGTTTCTGGTGTACACTACTGTAGAGCATATAGTCCACGTGAATGGGTGTAAGGGTAGGTGGTGAGCCCAGTATTCCTTTTATTTGTAAACAGCAGAAAATGCTTTGCATTGAACAACAGGAAGCTGGTTTATGTGAAACCAAGAAGCAGTAACTTTGTGTTACTACTGTAATACAAAGCAGTGTTAAAATTAAAATTCATAATCAAATAACTACTTTCCAGACTATAATGCATTTTCATAATTACAACCATGAGATATGACCTTTCCCTGTTGGGTAGTTTTGCTTACCTTTTTATTGACATTCTTAGATTTAATTTTCCAGGATGCAGAGATCTGTTTCTACTAGCATGACTCTAAAGTGTCATTGAAAATAACTCAGTTTGTCAGAATTAGGAAAAGGGAAGCTGACAATTAAGGAGTAAGTATGCCAAAACCCAGAAACGTGCTCTACTAGCGATTGAAAGGGAAATCCAGCCTGCTTTACCTTGCTTCTTAAGTGGAATTATACAAAATAATAAGAGTTGATTCTGATAGTAAATTTATTGTTGAAAATCACTGCGTTTTTTATTTCCAACAAATTCTATTTTCAAATAATTTACTTCCAATATGAAGTTTTGGTGATGCATTTTTTTACCTTTAAAAAATAAGAGGAATTTTGGGTTTCAGAGAAGAGTGTAATGAAATGTTTTTAGAATTCATTACTTCCTGAACCTGCTGTCACTCAAAGTTTTTTGGAGAGGATGACTCTTCTGGAGCAGGTGTAGGTGTACCTTGTTCCATGAGGACTTTTCACCTGATGTAGTTCTTGGGAATTAAACCATGGAAATGACTATAGGTAGGAGGAAAAGGAAAAGGGAAAGGAAAAGGAAAAGGAAAAGGAAAAGGAAAAGGAAAAGGAAAAGGAAAAGGAAAGGAAAAGGAAAAGGAAAAGGAAAAGGAAAAGGAAAAGGAAAAGGAAAAGGAAAAGGAAAAGGAAAAGGAAGGCTCAAAAGCCTGCTTGCCTCCTCCTTCCCTGAGTCCATGCCATTTTCACACTTCGTGTAGATAAAGTGGTCAGTTTTTGTCATCTCTTACTCATCATCTCAGTTTTCTTGATCTCCTATTGCCATGGAGTGTTAATACACTTGCAAAGAAAAATGCCAGAGGAGCATTCAGTTGCAGCAGAAAGCAGTGGTTAAAAGCAAGACAGGCAGATTGAGGGAGTCGTTGGAAAAGTATTTCTTGATAGGATGGATCAAGCAGCCTGTATTTAAGCCGGGAACTGAGTCAGACCCCTGTATGAGCCAGAAATGCCTGACAGCATCCTCTGTATAATCTGTAGCCAGTGTTTCAATTACTAGTTGTATTGCAGATTAGTGTTTAGTGAAGCACTAGCCTTGATCCTTAATCTCTGCACCACGACTCTATGCTGAAACCCGGCAGATATTTAAAACCTGTCGGGAAGGTACGGGTGGCCACACAAGAGAACAGAAGAGGGGCTCGCAGTGAGCTCTGTTCTCAGCTGTATTGGCAGGACCGAGCTAAACTGGAACACTCTGATCCAGCTGCAAAGCACATACCGATTCCACCCAGAAGCTTGTGACAAACTGTGCTTGTCGTCGGTTTCTGACTCAGGAGAGATAAAAATACCTCCGCTGCAGCAGGGGAGCGGTTGCAGTGCGCAGCCGGGGAGGGAGGGCTGCGGCCGGCTCTCTGCACAGGCAGGCGCTGCGCAAGGAAAGGTCCCCGGGACCTGCATCTCAGGAGTGCGGTCAGCTCGGCTGTGGTCACATCAAGGGTCCGTTTTTGCTGTCTCTGGCAAAGACTGTTCACAAACGCCTGGAGAGCAGCCGGAGGCAGGGGCAGAGCGGCCATCGCGGTGAGCCCTTCCGGCTGTCAGCGCTCAGCTGGGGAGCCGCCTGCGCTGGGTGCCCCGGTGGGTGTGACACAGCCTGCCCTGCTCCTCTGTGAGCCCCTGGGCTCTGGCTCCTGTGCCGTTGAGTTCAAGGCTTTAATGGTTGTGTGAAATAGTTTGTGTGAGGGCTGGCCAGGACCAGCCTGCCCTGTGCACATTTCATCGTCACTTACATCCGTCCAAACTTCAGGTTTCGGTCCAGTGGGAGATTGTGGTCATTCACCTTCTGTTAGGATCTGTACATTTCTAAAGAGAGGCGTCCCCCGCATTTCGGGGTTCAGGTCTTTGCTGGATGGAGCGCTGCAATGAACTTGGGGTGATATTTGTGTTCGCATCCCTACAAGATGTGAGACTAGTGAACATGTTTTCACACGAAAAGCACTGAAAAACGTAATTTTAAGGGAAGAGTGGTGCCCATCAGCGGTCACATTACCCGCTCCTGCCCGCACCTCCTGGTGCACCGGCCACGTCCGACAGGGGGGTCGGGGACAGCCGCTTCCCGCCGTGTCCCCCGGGGCTGCAGGTCGCTGCCCTGCCTCCCGCGGCACCCCGGGAGCGCACAGGTGCCATTTTCTAGTGGCGAGGGGCTCACGCCGCGGGNGCCCGCCCCCGGCCCGCAGGCCGCCCGCCGGCAGCGCCGAGCCCCGCGCCCCGCCGAGCCCGCGCCCTCCATGGCCGCGCCGCCCGCCCCAGCAGCCTAGGCTGCGGCATGGTCCGCGCCGCCCCGCCAGCCCGAGTGTGACACAGCCGGCAGCATGCCGGCCAGGGAGCCCTGGGCAGCGCACCGAGCCGCGGGGCACCGCGCCGGGCACGAGGGCCGGCAGCGCGATCTGCTGCTCGCAGCCCTGGGCATGAAACTGGGCGCTCGGAAGGCGTCTGTGACAATCTGGCAACCTCTTAAACTCTTTGCTTATTCGCAGTTGACGTCGCTCGTCCGAAGAGCAACTCTGAAGGAAAATGAACACGTTCCAAAATACGAGAAGGTTCATAATTTCAAGGTAAGACGTTTTCCTACCTAATTTATTTTTCAGGCAAAGGGACTTTAGCTCGTGTTTTGAAATGGGTCTGGTATTGCAAGGCAATCCTGTGTATGCACACTGTCACTTTCTAGGAACTTAAAAGCTGCAAGTAAACCTCATTGCCGGTCACATCAGTCAGACACGTTTAGAACATACCGCAGAGGAACTGGGATTTCGGTGTTGGCTGCTGGTGTGCACGCATTTGTTTCAATAAGATTTGCCATATCTAGTTATCCCTCTTATTTAGAATTGGTTTATACTGAGAGAGATGCTAAAGGTGAGGAAAACAGCAAAGTTTTCTTTCAATTCGAATGTAGTTCAGTTTTACTTTCAATGCAAAAAAATCTCTTAGATCTATAGTTAGATGATTAAATTGATCTTATCTCAGTTTGTGGTGGTAAATAGCTTTGGAGGTAAGAAGCGTGTTCTGCTGCATCTGGATTGAGCAGATGGTCTGCGTTTCCCTTATTTTCTGGCTTTTCTCCTGTGTCAATGAATTGAGTGTTGAAACCAGCGAGGCTGTTGGACATGCTGGCATCGGCAACTACCTTGTGTTTTAATAAAATTTACTTAGTCTCCTGTGTAGCTTCTAGTTATTGTTATAATTGCTTTAAATAACCAGTATTCTTTGGTTAGAGAGATTCATGTCTGTCTGTAATAGGTGTCCAGTAAGGACTCAGTAATGTAACCTTTTGGTGGTCAAATTTGATGATAGGCAGTCTTAATTTTAAGACTACGTAAATTGATGTTTTACTGGATTCCTGTAGATGACAGTACCAATTTCATATATGTAATTTGAGGGCCAAATGTTGTCTTTAATGTAAAAAAAAAAAAAAAAAAAAACCAAAACCAAAAAACCTACTTTTATTTCTTTTAAGCAAAGGGCAGGTTGTTAATGTAATACAGGTATCCAATGATATAAGCATCCATTAAATGTCTCCTGTTTTCAGTTTTGATTTCCATCATGCACACATGTCGGAATGTGGGAATGTCTACATGCATGCATGTATATTAATTTACCTATCCTCCATCTGATTTTTTTAAATCACCTTCTGGCTTCTGAGTGCAGATAATCACCAAAAGTGGAAACTTTATGTGATCAGGATGTATTGTTTCATTTGAGTACTTCCATTAAGCACGAATTTGAATGTACAGAATGGTAAAAAGTGTTTAATACGAATGCTTGGCATAACATAATCGTTCTGGCTGACAGTTCAATGCAGAGCATTTTTTCACAGGCTCCTGAGATGTCCTAAATATCTGCAATGTCTTGCAATTTTCATTTGTTCCTTAGAGTTTGAAGATAATTCTTGCAGATGCCAGCAGCTCATGATTTTCCATGAACTACAGTGTATGTAGGATAATAAGTATTTAATTTTGCACATCTGTGTTCCCTAGTTGCTTTCCTTTAACAGCCTGAAACACATCTGTTTTGAAAATAATTTGATAACCTGATTTTCATTCATTCAGGTTTGTTTATTTCTTTTTCTTCCATAAACTGTTTATGGAAAGTTTCGGAGCTGTGGGTTTTCCAGTCTTTTCCAAAAACAGACTGTACGTCTGCTCCAAGGTCATAGCCATGGCACAAACTTTCCACACAGATTGTTTTCTTTAGAATAGTTGTACTGTAGTTCCTTTATACATACTATTGCCAGAAAAATATACCTTGAGGAGTATTCTCAAGTCAGTGGGAATGGAGTCACCTTTCCCAGATAATTTTTGCTATAAAGGACTAGAAGGGGACAAGCCCTTTACAGAGTGTGCTGCAACCAGCCTTCCCACGGAAGGAATGCTGCTGGCATTCATGAGCTGTAAATGTGTCCACTCTCCCATCAGAATAAAAAGCAAAAATATAAGCTCTTAGTAAGTATTGTGTTATGGCTCTAAAATGAATGGCCATCATTAGCTTGTGTGCTTCTCCCCTTTATCATTTTTTTGTATCTGTCAATTTTTTTCCTTCACATGTATAGATGTCATCATTTAAAATGTCTGCATGAGCCTCCTAGATTGCTTGCCAAATAGCAAATCTGCCACCCATGTGGAGAGGAAGGAAATGTCAGGCCCAGAGTCTTCAACCTAGACTTTTGAAACAAACCAAGAAAAAACAACTGAGAAATTAAATAAATTTATCCAGTTCAGCTAATCCACAGTGACTGCTGTCCCCAGAGGCTCCACAGCAAACAGGAGCGTGTCTGCTGCTTTGTACCTCTGCAGCTAATCTGCTTTTTGTGCTGCAGGCACAAGGCACCAGATAGGGACCCCTAACCCTCTCCCAGCAGCTTCTTTGATCAGTCACATCACTGCTCACAGAAATTAAGGGGTCTCAGTCCTTTTATACTGGAAATACAATGCATCCCAGTAGAGAGGGGAGAAATGGAGAGCCGCAAATGCGCAAGAAGCAGCGATGTTTTCTTGGAGAAGGGAGGATGACAGCTGCAGCCACTCCACAGGCAGGCTGGGGTCAGCAAACATCCCAGAGGCTTGACCACAGGCTAAGGGACCCCAGCTCTCCCTGGGCCCCTGCACCTCCTGTCTCTGTGGGGTGGGTGTTTGGGGACCCAGGTGAGTTTGAAGGCTCAGACTCTGTTGCCTGCAGCAAAGCTCAGGTAGAGGAGCAGTGTGGAATCGCCATTACAGGAGTGCAGTGCCTAGGGCAGGGGTGAACACAAAAGCTGCTTTTAAATAATCAAGAGGTCTCCTGAGTAAATCCATTAACCTGTGTTTTGCTCCAAGGGTTGTTTGAAAGAAGAATGTAAAGACACTTTTATTCAGAGTGCTGACGTGGCAGGGTTTTTTGAAAGGATTTAATCTTACTTAAATCTCCTGGAATGTGAGTTGTCTCCTGCCTGAAGGGAGCAGGCTGGGTAGCCAGGGTGACAGGGAGCTCTGCAAGCAGAGCTGGTTGGTAATGATCTCCAACTCTGTAACATTGTCCTGGATGGGAGAGTCTGGTCTCTCATGAGCACATCTCAAATACAAATACAGAGTGCCTGAATTCTCTTTAATTAATCTCCATAAGTAAAGAAAGGGATGATTATTTATAAATGTCAGTTCTGAGTTTTAAATGCGTGTCCTTCAGGATGAAAGCTAGGTGTGAAAAGTATTCTACTTTTAAGCATATTTTTGCCTTTTCCAATTTATTAAAAAAATTACATTAATATTTCTGTGTTCTTCTCTATAAATCTAATATAAAAGACCCATTTTCTAATAATTCAAATATATCAGATTAAAGAGGCTTATATTGTTTGGTACAGCATTTTATTTAGCTCTAATTGAATAATAGGATTTGACGTGAGTGTGACTTGACTGGGTCTGTCTTTTTGCACATTTGGATTACTTTTGCTTTGCCTTTGTTTACGGTGCTTTCTGAAATCCAGCACGCTGAATGAGATCTCTTGTAAAATGAATCATCAAACCAAATAAGGACAGTCACTTCACCATCCTCAAAATTTCAGCCCCACCTTTTCTCACAGAAAGTCTTTTTATTTCTTTCAATTCAATTACACATTATGGGGAATAAATCTCCCCAGAGTCTGTGGTACAAACATATCAGTATGGACAGGGGGGAGTGTGTGTGATGGATATCAAGCTCATTCTTCCACCCAGTGTAGATGAACAAGAGCATCTTCTACTTGGAAGCTCTGGGAAAGCTGTGCTTTTGGAAGTGCTGACAAGGAGCACAGCTGAAGCCAGTGGGGTTATTTTCTTACAAAAAACTTATTCAGAGGGGAAAGTTCTGTAACAGCAGAGTTTACGAAGTTATGTAACTTCATAGAAGTGGACAGTCTGGATTCATACCTAATTATTCCCTTAAATTTATTCTACCCCTGGATCCTACCAATAAGAATGCTTTTTACTGTGCCTTACAACTCTCGTAGTTGCTTATATTGTCCCCGAAAGGCAATAACTGTGATAGCTTGTAAATTAAAATAAATTTTCCTACCCAGCTGCCATTTCATAGGTTTAAGGGTAGGAAGCAGCTGGGCACTTCTGGGCAGGCAGATGAAGGAGGAGGTTCAGGCAATAGAGGAATTGCAGATCTGAGGGGAAAGGGGGCCTGTGGCAAGGTGCCATGTGGATAGAAAATGAGAGGAGGAGCAGGGGAAGCTCTGGGTTGGAAGGTGTGAAGTGGGCTCTAGGCCAGAAGACTTAGCTGGGTAATCCAAGTTGGGTTTAAGGTTTTCTCCATCTTCTCTCTGGTGAGGCAGTTTATTAGTGTAGTGAACATGTAGAATTCTCCTTGCTCAGTCCTCTGCACTTCCCCGCTCTTCAACTTTCCATTTCTGCTCTACATCCTATACTTTTTTATTGATAAAGAGGGTACATCTAATGAGGTACCTTCTGCCATAGGTCCACCCTGTCTGACATGGAATATCTTCTGCATCTCCTCACCTCCTGGTGCTGTGCTTTGGACTGGGCACTGACCTCACTCTTTCATCTCACTTGTGTGGGGCTGGGGAAAGAGGTAAAACTATGCTTGAAAAATGTTCTTAATAAGGAGGGCAGTTGTGGAAGAAGGAGCTGGGATTTATGGGATGATAGCCTAAAAGGAAGAGGAAGGTGGAAATCTGAGATTAACAGCAAGAAATCTCCTGGGTTGTGAAATTCGTTAGTCAGTGCAATAACCTCCTCATCACTTGACAAATTTAAAATAAGCCTGGACAAAACACCTTAAAGGTCTTCACTCCCCTTCAGCTTTTGTGACTCATAGGCCCTGGGGAAGTTTTAGCTCCCTTGGCTGGTTACAGGTATTCCTTCAGACATCTCTGGCTCCTGATGACTTGAGCCAGCAGAGCACCCTGCAAGTGTTTTCTTACTGCCCATAGTCCACGGCACAAACCCACTTTCTGCTCAGATTGGTGCCATGGTGCTTCACTGAAGCAGGAAGGTGTCTGTGCCTGTCAGGGCTGGACTGAAATCTGTGCTTCCATGCATCAGTTTCCCTAGGATATTGTCTTGTTTCTCTCTTGCATTTCACAAAACAGATCTATCTCCAGAAGACTTATTTTTTGCTGTCTCTCTGTGCAGTGCTGTTTCTCTCATGCTGTTTCCTAGCCACTCTCTTACTAGTGCTGACAGCGCAGTCAATTAATTGTAATAAACAACTGTTGCAAGACTGCCTGTTAAATCAGTCAACATTAACAACATCATTCCCTTTCAAGCCAACAGCTCTTCCAGAGAGATGGTTTTCCATGGTTGCTTAAACTAAGTCAGCCAAGGTGCTGATGAGCCTTGTTTGCTGGGATTCTTCCTCCCCTTCCTCGACTGAAGCAATATCCCGGCTTTCTCTTTGAGCATGACCCGCTTGAAAGGCCAAATGGGGAGCTCCAGCCCAGAGACAAAATAACATGCTTTTCCAGAAGTAACTGGAGGTACAATATAACCTTAAATATGCACAAGGAGTGAAGGCTTAGGTGAGGACCATTCCCTGGAAAGACTTTGCTAGTAATAGACAGACTGAAGCATCACTTCAATGAAGAGACTGCTGATATTAACAAGAGTTACTCTGCCAGTGAAATTTGTATCACATCTTGGAAACAAATAAACCAATAAACCCACCTGGCCCTGGCCCAGATTTTATTGGGTAATGGCATCTGTGCTGTGTGCTTTGCTAGTGTAAGAAGTCACAGCAAATTACTTCCATGCAACATCTTATTCTAGAGAGCTTCTCAGTAGTGCCTAAACACTGGGAAACTGGGAGATGGAAAATGCAGAAATGCTGCAAAAAGTCCAGAAACTGTAACAAACTCTTACTATATTAAGCAGAGCCATTTTTCTGTGACTTCTGACATGAACTCATTTCTATTTCTGATGTTCTGAAAACTGGGGCAGATGCTGATTTGGGGTAAATTGATCTAGTTCCACTGAAAAGAGTATGCTGGATTTTTTATTAGGAACAGAACTGGCACCGGACATATTTTTGAAATATCTTTTATTGAGCCACTGCACTAAGATGAATATTCAGAGAGAGAGCTGGGTGCCTCTAGCATAGTTCCTGGGGAGAGTCAGTGTGTGTTCCCACAGATAAGAAAATTTAGGAAATTTAATGTTTCTATTAGACTCCTAGGACTCGAGGGGAAAAAATGGTTCAAAGGCAGGGAAAATACCTGGAGAACTGGAAAAAAACTTCCACAAAACTTCTGAAAAGACCTCATCAGCTCTATGTTGTTCCTTCTGAAACTCATAAGACAGTTCGATCCAGAAAAGCTTTTAGGCATTGATGGAGTTTAGTCTCCTAAAGTATTTATTTCATGTTACTTGCACTTTTTTTTTCCAAAGCAAATTCCAAGTAGCACAATGTTATTTAAACCTTTCTGGTTTCCTAGTGCTAGTCCTTGAATTCAGGTTTTGCCACTGATTAAAAGAGAGAGAGAGAGAGAAAGCTTTTCTACTAAGTACTTAATTTATTTAGGCTGTAATTTCTTTCCACCACACCAGCAGTTTTTTCAGTCTGCATGTGTGGATCCTGTGAGTTTGCCTTGTGCACAGCCCAAAGCCAGACCAGCTCATTTCTCTGATAAGGCTAAGAAGTGCTCCTCTGGGGAGGACTTGGCCTCTAGAAGCTTCTAGTGCATGTTATGCTCTCTCATCATCAACAACTTTTCCTCCAAATTAGCCTTAGGATCATGACAAAAGCGTTTATTTAGCAATCTCTCAGGGGTTTATATTCTATTTATATGTAAGGTGCATATATATATACAATTTTAATTCTAGGGATTTTATTCAATTTTCACCTCTAGTTTCAGAATTTTTTGTGTGGAGGCATGTATCAAGTAAGTTGGACCTGGAATAAAATACAAAATGTTCCCGTTTCCAGACGTCAATTTAAAGAATATCCGCTATTCCATCCTGAAAGAAAGGTGGCCATTTTCACCCAATTTACAAGCAAAAAAGCCAACAACCTGCAATTCTCATTTTTCCCTTTGGCTCTTGTAGAGCACAAACTAACCTCAATTTCCAGTTGTTCCCGTCTCTGGTGACACAGGCAGTGCAGACCAGGGAGTAAACGAGATCTGACAGCGCTTGTGGCTCCAAGTGGGTGAGGATGTTGAGGGAGGCTGTCCTGCTCCACATTCCCCGTGCCCCACCGGCGATAGCGATGCTATTTATACCCGTGCCCTGGGCGAGGCAGCGCTCTGACAGCATCTCTCCTCTCCAGAACTGCTGCACAAAGTCATGGGGGAGGTCCTAGGCTGGTTTTTATGGTTGGCACCCCAGCTGGGCTGAGCAGGGTCAGCTCTAGTTCTGGAGAAGGTCTGTTCCACTGCTCTCAGTTGCACTCATTTCTGTTACACCTTCCCATGAAAGCAATTATCTTGCAGATAGCGCTCTGCTGTGTGGGTTGTCATGGCAGTCTTCTTGCTTCTCAGATTACTTGTCAGCAGCAATATTTTCCTCACAGGAGAATTAACATGTGCTGGGATATTTGAAGTGGTTTGAGACCCTTGTTTTAGAGGCACTATCTAATAATCGTAGTATATAAGAGGATAAATTGAAGCATTTCCCAAACTGATGGTTGAATTTCTCACTCGTATCTCTTCTTTACCCTTCATGTCCAGGCAATCTCTGTCTGGACCAGGATGGATGAAGAGGACATGCCTATTGGATGCCAGCATGGGTGTGCTCAGTGCCTGATAAAATCAGCTGTGACAGGGAAAACAGATGTTAATAATACAGGCTGAGTTCATCGTTCTAATTGGGATTTACAATGTCTCCCATATTCAATTAAAGGCTTGGTAAAGCCCCAATAGGCAGAATTCAGCTGATGGAATTGCAAATCAGTTAGGACCACTGAGCTGACAGTCTCCATCAGCAGTGTCCCTTCATCCTTGGGAATTTGTTTGAAGGACAGTATAGCCAGCAGACCCGAACCTTTGGAGTACCATGTGGTGCAAATGCTGGGGGTGTGCCACGTGTTCAGTCCCTGGTGGACTTGGTCTCCTCTCTGAGCACCAACAAGGCCTCTGCCTAAAGTGTAAGGCTCTGGCATCCCAAGAGTATAGATCAGCAGTACTTTTTTCCATCCTTTTTCAAGGTGATGTATCCCATCCCACAACAGATGGTAATGTCTGGATTTTCCAGACCCCGTTACTCTGACCAGCAGTTTGTTGTGGAGGGCTGGGAAGAGGTGCTTTGTAAGGAGCAGGGTCTGGTGGTACAAGTGTTCAGTGAGACATGGCAGCAGCCTCTCAACAAAGGAAGCCTTTTTTGTATACTGTCCCAGACACTTCTGTTTTGTGTGCTCAGTGTTGGTTTTCTGTAACTATAGTTTTTCCAAATCCAGCCCTGTTTTCTTCCTGTCAGTGGCTTTGCTAAAGCTTTGTTGAGCCACCATCTTCCTCATACCACGTTTGCACAGCACTTCACTGATATGCTCTCATTCTCTTCCTCTCTGCCTTGACAAGTGATAAAATGTAAGTCTCCCAGTTAAGAATAAAAATTATCTGCTGGCTCATTCCTGGTCTTCAGGTAGCAATCAAGGGTAGCTGAATAACTGCCTTGGAAAAACCAAAACCATAAAAAATAAGTGGAGTAACAAGATGCATGGGTAACTAACTTCAACAGTGACCTTTATAGAGCCTGAGAAATAATGGGGAGAGATCTGCTTGAGGAGTTCACAGCTTGTATAATCTGCTGTCAGAGCCACTGCGTCATTTTTTATTTGGTTCTCCTAAAATTTTGTCCTTTCTAAAAAAATTTTAATTAAATGCAAAACAAAAATAAGTGAAATTTTCTAACACTCAGAATTGTTAATCACAAGAATTAAGCTATTTTTCCTTGTGTGTAAGAAAATACCTTTTAAGTTTGAGCAAAAAGCTTTTCCTACATAGCTCACAGTAGTTACATGTTTTCTATGCCTTGTTGATCATGCAGGAGAGTTCAAAATAGGAATGCCTCTTACATGAGGCTCTCCTCTTACCTCAGACTTGCAGGAGAGCTTAGTAATAGTATTTTACATAGTTTCTGAAGCAGATATTTTTCTTTAAAGTTATCTAGACTTTTCTTTTAAATTGATTTTCTTCTCTGGGAATTTTACAAATCAATATTAAAACTAGTTTAATTTGCTCTCCCACTCACTCATTTTCCAGATTCTTTTAGAAAATTACTCCCATTTGGAAAGAGAGAAAAGAAGATTTTTGGGTGGGAGTGAGAATGGAAGGATTGGGAGATGTAAAACCACGGTTGGCAATCCTGCTCTCTCACATTTTATAAGACAGTAAAATCTGCATATGGCAGATGCTCTTTTTTACAAGGGGAAAGAAACCCCTTGTAATTTAAGTCAGGATCTCTGGGACTCTGCTGGGTGTGTTTTTAAAAATTTTTCTGGAAAGAATCTTTTAGTTTTGAAAACAGACAAGTTGCTTGGCTAGTTTTTAGACTGGGGAATTAAATGTAAAAATCAGAATGCTGTATTAAACAGTGTCATGTGATAAATGCAGTATTGTTTGCAGGTGCTGGCTCTTGAACTAGCAAAGGGATGCTAAGGTGTTTCTTTTTAGTTGCTATACCCCACCCATCCTCTAACTAGGATTAGAGGCTGTTCTGACCTACCTCAGAAGACCAATTTTTCAGTATTTCCTGGCATCACTCACTGTGTCTGATTTAATTCCCAGAGAGGGTGTGTGTTCAGACCAGTGCAGGGTTAGGTGTCCAGTTCCACTCCACAGAAGTGGGAATATTGATGCTGTGGCACTGCTGAGCTCTGGGAAAAGAAAGCACTGCTCAGAAACCCTTGAGAAACAGAGGCTTGAGAACTGATCTTGTGGGGTTGTACACAGCAGGCTGGAAGGACATTGTGACCTTTGGGCCTCCTGTTTAATGTTGCCAGAGAACCACCTATCTCATATAAAGGATGGAGCAAGGCAGAGCTTCATGGGACACAGAAAAACCCACCCTCACCTTTTAATCTGTTTTGAGTTTGCAATCAGAATAATGGATAAGAACTAGTCATTTGGATGGGGCAGCATAAAGTAGAGCAGGCTCTGGGTAAATCCAGCTGATGATATGGAAAAGCATTTCAGTATTTGGGTGAAGCCTGGCTGCATAGGATGAGACAGAAGTGCTAATGCTGCTGCCACAGTGGTTCTGAAGGGCAGAGTCAGTCCTGGTGTTGGCAAGGGTGACCAGCACATGCAGAGTTGGTAGGGAAGGGGAGAGTCCACCTTGTCCTTGTCCTTTTTAAGTTGATGATGAGTCATGTAAATTCTTCTGAGGAGCAGGCTGAGAGCCAGGGTGATAGCAGGGGAACTGGCTGTGGGAGAATCTAGGTGAATCATAGTTACCACACGTAAGAGAAACTGAGCTCATTAAAAACATTCATAATGTTAAAAATGGAGGCAGAAGGTTGGAGGGGCAGATTTGGGATGTGATAGACCCTGTAGAAGAGTTTCTAAGGAGAGCCAGGAGGAGATGGAAACATGCAGACCATGGCGGGGAGCAAGATGCCAAGAAGGAAGAATGTTCACTGCTAAAACAGCCAGTTAGAGATTGGACATCTGGGGTTTAGTGAGTATCAACCCTGGGGATGGCTCTGGAGAAGCCAAGTTGGGACTCCAGCACCTAAGGACAGCATTAGAAATGCTTCAGCAAATAGCACATTCAGTGATTTGATGTTTGATGCATTGAAATCAGCAACCACAGAGGCACAAGGTAGGATAGTATAATTATTTTTATTTAGAAAGAACTAATAATGTGTCAGTCAGCATTCTAAGGAACAAAACAAAATTCCCCTCCTTTGCGTAATCAGAGATACTAAAACCCAAACAACTTATGGAACTGAAAAATATTGTGAAAAGAAATTATTTTTTGTCCAGACTTCTGAAATTTCAATTTTGCTCAGCAGGATTTTTGAGAAGTATTTTAAAGAAGTATGTTTCAGGGGGAATTCAACCCCCCCTTAAAAAAAAGATGGTGACTGAAATGATGCCTTCTTCTTTTCCCTGAAAAAGTTCTGTTAGTCCTCCAGGCATTAAAGCCTGCAATGCTTTGCTTGAGGATATTAGAATGTACTTATTCTGGGAAGAGAACACTGCCAAAAACCTGGATAAAAGCCAGCAGTCTGAGGAAGAAAGTCAAAATGATGTGGGTGGTGCAGGTGGGTAACAGAACGAATGGTGTGAAAAATCTCTTTGTGGTGAGAGGAGAAAAGAAAATGGAGAGTACAGCTGCTGACAGTCTTGTCATCGTTGGTTTCGTGCGAGTCAGACAGAGCTGCAGGGAGAAGAGGAGCACATGTCACCTTCCAGAGGTGTGGGATGGGGGGGGACAGAGCAGGCAGGGCAGGGCACTGGCAGCTTATGCTCACTTTGCACGAGGCAGTCAGGGGCCTCACTTCACACAGACAGGCATGAGAATTACTTGGTGAATCCAGGAGAGACCTTCCAGACTGTCTCAGCAATCTCAGTGCTGCTCCCAGGCTGCCAAAAGCCCAGGAGGCTGCAGACCTTCCCTCAGCAGAGCTGAACTGCAGGGTGCTGCTCTGCACTGTCACTTGTGGGGTGTCAGCTGCATCCAGTGCCTCTTACAGCAGTGCCGAGGGGGACACTTACCACCTCAGTCAGGCCACTTTGCCTTTCAGTGTTCATAGCCAGAGCTGTGTGCAGATGTCAGGAGCAAACATTCCCACTCCTTTCCCTCCTGGTCATTCCAGCTCCTTCTCTCTCCCGCTCCGCACTGATCCGACCGGGCACCGCACACACGTGAGGTCACTGTCTGTTCCCATACCCACTCAGTAACTGGGGAACTGAGTGACTTCAGCCTAAAGCATTCTTGCTATATTTCACTGCAAATTTCATTTCTTTATGATCATCAGCTACTAATTTTATTTTCAGCCTGTCTCTTCTAAATAGTGGCTCAAAGTCTTTTACGCTGGCTAAGGAAGTAATGATTTACTCTGTAAAGAATCCTGTGGTTTCCTACAGCAGGAGCTTTATCAGAATAAAATCAGAAGCAGTTAAGGGTGGCTGCAGGATTTGTAACAAGCATGTGAGCCAGGAATGAAAGCAGCATTGGGGTTTTATTCTTTAGCTTTGAATTTTTTCCTGGTTCAGTGGATTCTTTTTTTTCATTTTGTATTTTCTATATGTAGCATTAGTCTGAAGAAAATTAATTTCCTGTTGGAGTTATTCTAAACTGGAAAGTCTCTAGGCAAATTTACAGTATTTCTGTGTGGCACTGGTATTTTTGCCTGGCAGGACTCTTTACATGCGAGGTGGAATCTTGCAGCCCCCTACCCATTTCACACAGTGCCTTATGAAGGGGAGCCATAGCAGAAGGCATTTGAAATTGGAAAGTGAACTCTTGCACAGTTGCTGCAAAAGCCTTGCCTTGTGGCCAGACCCCTGCCCAGACAGAGGCAGGATGCCAAGAGGTGGGAAAAGGGCTATGGCTGCTTCTCTGACCTGGTCTTGGAGCAGACCCCCACAGACCCAGTTCTGCTGCTCTGGATGGCTCAGGACAGAAGACTCCAGTTTTCCACAGGTCTGCAAGAGTCTTGGTTGTTAAATCTTCCATAGTTCCTTTCTTCCTTTCCTGCAGTGAGAAAGGGAAGCTTCCAGAAACTCCATGCAGTGGCTTCAAAGAAGAAGAATTCTGCACTGTTTACATGCATTGATACTGATGTCTGTGAAATGGTTGGGTCATTTTCTGTAATTTTCCTTTCTGCTACTGTCTTCCAGGTGCACACGTTCAGGGGCCCGCACTGGTGTGAATACTGTGCCAACTTCATGTGGGGCCTCATTGCTCAGGGAGTAAAATGTGCAGGTAACAGTCATTCCGTGTTCTTTTCCTGAGTCATGGCTCATGCTGTAACTCTGTGTGTGCAGCCTGCTCTGCCCGGGGCCAGTCTGCTCCCTGCTCGGGGGAAGGAGGAACTGTATCCACTCTGCTGCTGATGGTTTCAGGTATCTGTTTTGGTAACTCACTGGAGTGATGCAGAACACCCCTCCAGTGCTCACAGAGAAGACACCATCATCATTATTAAGAGATTATTTTTTCCCCCCACCCTTTTAGAAAATAGATGCATAGTTAGCTTTATTTCTTTTATACCATTCTGTGTATTGGTAGCTGTGGGAAAGTCATTGGGGATCTTGATGTGCAAGGTGGACTATTGTTGTTGCTCAATAGTGAATCAGGACTTTTTGACTCTAGTATCAGAAGGTTTGATATAATTTAATAAAATTACTCTATTGTTCAGAAGGATTTTGAGCTATAGGTGCCCAGATGCTTTCTTCTTCATGCTCAGTACAAGAATGCTAGAATGTTTAGAGTTCAGTGATAACGATTGTCCACATCATTGGTTAAGAAAGAGAGAAGGCTCCCATCCCCATATGGGAGACAGGGCAGCCAAACACCACCTGTCCTTGAAACACAGCTCAGAGATATGTTTATCAAATCCTGTGCTGAGAAAATGAACTTTCCCATGGAAACAAAAATTCAGCAAGTTTGCACCCAAGAAACTCATAAAATATCAAGCTTACAACGACTACAGTGGACCTCAGCAAATTCCATGTTGCTTCTGTGGAACAGATTTTCAGGTTAATTTTATATATAAACCACCTGACTCCCAGCATGCCATAGACCCTAAATCACATCTCCTACTTGCAAACTGAAAAGAAAAGGGATGATGAATAAGCGATGCCTACTGAAATATTACATAAACATTCAGGTGCTGGTAGAAATGTATTACATGCATGGGTATCACTGCAGGCATTTCTGGGATAAAGCCTCTCCAAAGGAAAACAGTTTGACAGTTTTATTGATAAGGTTCTTCTGAAAGGAAAGGACAGTCGACTTTCTTTCAAAGGCAAAGAAAAGGATCAAAGTGTTCAGAATAGTTTGCTGTATTTAAAAAGTATTTTATGACATTCTAGCAAACCGTATTTATAAAAATGGTGCAAAGAGATGATGATGTATGAAGACCTGCTTACGTTGCCCTGGAAACTGAATTTTCAAGCTAATTTAAGAAAATCTTCTCTGTCTAAAGCTTTCTGAAGTCTTGTCTCAAGCAAATAAGGAGGCTTTTTATCACAGAACTGCAAAATAACATAGTATTTAAAATCATTTATAGCCACATGGGATTGGAATATTTTTAAATTCTTCACCCATAGCTATTTGAATGCAATATTTTGTTGTTACCATTACAGTCTGCACTGTCCAGGATGCATTAAAGAGTGCAGCTCTGTTTTAAGACATGATTATGCAAAAATAGCATTTTCTTCCTCAGTATTTTTCCTCTACTAAGAATACAGGATTACAGCCATGTCCTCCACTTGTGACTGAAGATTGTTAGTACTTTTTACTGCTCTTGATTTTATACAGGGTGTACAGTGCTAGGAGAGGAAAAGGAAGCTTGATTTTGGTTTTCTGATTAGTATGTTTTTGATGACACTTGAATCAGTAAGTGTGCCATCTTTATCCCTTGCTTTAGATTCCTCCATTTGGGCATTTAGGAGAGTTTAGGAGAATGTTTAGGCATTTAGGAGAATGTTAGGTAACTTTGATCCAGAAAAACAATAACAATAAATTGTATGAAGGCTTGAATGCTGCATGGCACTGTGGAATTAATACTATTGCTTTTACAATTAAATCCAAAGTGCTTATTATTTTGTACTGCCTTTTTTTTCTTTTAACTGAAGTAGAGCTGATTTTCTGGATTTATGCAGATTTTTCTAAACTGGATTTCCAAAAGCTTCCAAAATCTGGTTTTCTTTCCTCCCTGTGAGGATGGTGATAAGTACTGCATACATCCCTTCTCTTCCTTGCAGTGTAAGGAACATATGTGTGTTAGATGACTTCATAGGTTCAGAAACTATAATTAGGGCTTTCTGTCTTGTGTGAGGTTTCACATCAGTGTTGGTAGCTTCCAGCAGTTTCTGTGATCTTATTTGTATTTTAAGCTCCCATGTTTGCTGAAGTGTCAGCAAGAATTTGGGGTGGGGCAGGGCTGCAGCAGTGTCTGCCCATTCCCACAGCTGAGGCTGTGCAGCCTGCAGAGCCAGAAGCTGCAGATCTGGGCATTTCAGGGAAATATTGGAGGTGCACAGCCACAGAAGGAGGTCCTGCAAAGCCAGTGCTAATGTACTAATGGAGGGGAGCTCAGGCTTGAGTGGTGTGAATTTGGCCAAGTTTATATGGTCTTACAGTGCTTTAAAAAAAAACAAAAACCTTTTGCTTCTGAACTGAGTCATTTTAATATGGAAACAATGAGGCACAGTAAATCAGGAGCCACATGAGGCCATTGCTTTTCAGAGTGGGTTTGTACCCAAAACAAAAAAAAATTACAGCTTTTAGCAGGATGCAGCCCACATGAATTCAGGTGAGGTTCAATGCCACTTCAGGGAAATCCATGAAATCTGTTTGGTGGTCTGTAAAATAAAATAATCATTTTATTGAAAGTACTTGAAAGCAAAACTGCATGGATCATATGTAATTTTATACTTTTTAAAGCGTTTGCTTTTTTTAGCAAACAGTTGCACATCTCAAGAGGATCTATTTGCTGTACAGAAGTGATAAGTTTAACAAACAGAAATGGATTACTGCATGGGCTACTCTCAACCATTTAAAATCCTATTCTGTGCAGAAGCACAAAAACATGCAAAAAGAGAAGTGTAGGACAGTCCAAGACTGGACAGCAAAGATAAATGTCACCCATTTCAGAAAGGAGGAAGAGCCAGTGGAAAAAACAGAATTTCTTTCTAATGGCTGATAGTTTATGTTACACAAAGTAAGCCAATCCTTTAAAAAATTATCAGCCAGAGCTAAACATTCATAAGAGTACACATGGCATAGCAAGCAGCAAGGATGCCTGAGCGAATTCAGCTGGAGTCGTGCTTTGTTTCAATCCAGCGTGGCTGAATGTGTCTCTGCCAAAAGACAGACTTGAGTGTGTTCAGGATCTTGTCAGGTGCAGTCCTGTATTATTAGTTCCTGGAAGGTGGATTCTGCCTAACTGATCCTTGTTCAGGTTTTGTGGTAGATAAAGAAGGAGGACCATGTCTTTTCCTTCCTTAAATATGAGAGGTAAACATAGGTACCACATTGGACACCTGATGAATGGTTGTTGGTTGAAATGAGATGTTGGTGTTATCTGGACTGCAAAGGTTTGGGCATTAATACAAACCACCAAACATGAGAAGAACTTCATTGTCTTCCAAAACTAGAACCTGGGGTAATGTCTGGGATTTGGATCCTGTAGGAAATTAATTGGTGGGTGTAATATGTATTCTGACTTCTGCTGAAGGAATCTAGCAAAACAGAAATAGTTTCTTTTTCCTTAAATATCATTCTCTCAAATTTGGTCTTAATTTTATCTGCATCTTTAAAGACAGATTTGCTTCCCTAGAGGGAATCCTTATAATACATATTTCCCCTACTACTTCAGAGGGTCATACTTCCAACTTTTGCACCCAAGCCACAGGCCCTTAAAATTTTTGTGAGATGAAGACACATCTGTGTGCGAGGAATCTGCCTTTTCTGATGGCATGCTCCATCTCTAGTGTGCTTTCCTGCAGGCTTCTGCCATAAGTAGAAATGGCTGAAGAAGTATTTGAAATTATAATGCCACCATTTTGTGTAAACACTGAAGGTCAGTAGAAGTTAATGAAGACGTAAGATTTTACCCCAGAACAAAATCCAGTGTATGAACTTAGAGAAATGTATTCTTAGTTACAATCCTCCTATGTGAAGCTCTCCCTAATGTTCACAGGGCTCATCCCAGTGCCCAGAATGTGTTCAGAAGAGAAACTGTAACAAGATTCAAAGAAAATTCGCAGATGTGCACCGGGGAGTTTTTTTATGAATGATACAAACATATAACAAGCAGAATAGTGTGTTCTCAGAGACTAGAGCATTGCTGATGCTGTTCCTGTGCTACCCAAGTGACTGGCAGACCAGCAGATAAGTGGATTTGTCAACCTGCCACATGTCTCCAGCCCATCAGAACTCTGAGTCCTTCCTCTGTACCCTTTTGCTTGTTGTTCTTCATGAATAAGCAATTTAATCAGAAGATTTTTTGGACAGGCTGGTTACAAAGCATGAATTGTCTTATCTTAAAGATAATTTTTTATATATCTATTTCCCTGGATGCTTTTGGTGGTATTTTGGGCTGCTCCTAGGCAGCAGGACCCTCTGAGGCTGTACACCAAGCACCATTTTTACAGCCCTCATAGTTTTCCTCCAGATTATCTCAGCCAGCTACACATGTAGCATTTCCTATCTTCTGCTTTCCTTGGAGCAGGTAACTTCTGTCTGAAGAACTGATAGAAATTAAATTGCAGCTGAACTATCAGTGTGCAGATAACCAGCTGCCACTGGCAGAGCCCAAGCAGTATTGCTGCCAGCCCTGACCACAGTAAGATCTGGGAGTTCATTTTCAAGAGTTAAAGTGCAGTCTCAAAGCAGGATTGTTTTGTGAATTACCACTTAAATGTTTAATTTCCCCATTTCATCCATTCCTTCTCCAGCAGTTGAAAGATGTACAGCTGCCCCATTTCCTTTGCTATTTGTTTTGCCTTGCTATGAAATCCTTTGTGTTGGACAGCCCAATGTTGCTCCACTGGGGTGTAAGGATGAAGGAAAGCACAAAGGAGCCTGTCCATCCTCAGGCATTGATTGTGCAGGCAGAGTGCTCACACTTTCTGTGCCTGGAAAAACAGCTGATGCTCTTGTGACTGAAGTCAGCAAAGGGAAAGGCAAGGTGTTCTCATCACATTGCCCACTCTCAAGGTATTCTGCATGGCTCAGTCATGAAAAGCTTCCCCTCTGCCCACGCTTGTGCTTTAAAAACACCTCCAAGCTCCTTCTGAGATGAGCACCCACATTGTGCTGCTTGTAGAATGCCAGGCACAGACAGCCCAGTGAAGGCCCAAAAAGCAAAGCAAAGCTGCAGAGGTCAGGGCTGTGGAAAGGGGACTGGACAACAGCCCCTGCCCAGCACAGCAGGTGCTGATGCTGTTGGAGATGTGTGCTGCCTGACAAGCTGTTCCAGCAGCTCAGGATCTGGTGGTGCTCCTGTGAGGAATGAGCTCCAGAATTTTGAAATGCTAATCAAGACAGCAGAGCCTTGCTCAGAGCCGTTCCCAAGCGGAAGCTATTCTGGAGAGATATATTCCTGAAACTGTAAGTCCTAAAAGCAGCTTTATCTCCAAGCCCACACAGACCTGGAAGCCTTGAGCAAGCCAGTGGCCCAGGCAGGGAGCTGGGAGGAGGTAGGCAGGTGTTATGGCAGGAAGCCTGGGGAGTTCTTGAACAAACTGACTGTAATCTTTTCAAAACTTCCATAAAATGAAACCCTTGTCACTAAGCATTTTGGAGGCACAAATGTAAGTATTCTTTTGATTTGAGATAAGGGAATATTAGTTGGTTTGATGGGCTTTTTTTCTTTTCATCAGCCCTGATTTTTTGGTAACATTAGGTAATTTTGTTGCCAAGTAACTAGCTGCCCTCTTGAAATTTCTGTCTTAAAATAATGTACCCTGTAGTGCATCATACAGTGATGCAGATGTAAGGAGCAGATTTTAGGGAGCATACTCATATGTTTGGAAGCAATTTTTGCCATAGGGCTGCTTAGTGAAGTGGCTTAAGGCTCTGGTGGGACCAGGGTTGCTTCCAGATGTGCATTGCAGATGAACACGTAGCACATCTTTGAGGCACTGTGGCAGCTCTGGTGTGGCCACCCAAGTTGCAGCCATGCAGCTGAGGAGGAAGAAGAAGCTCCCTTCACTTGCCTGTTGGAACACGCTGCATCCCACCAAACAGAAAACATTGCTCCCTCTGCTACACAAAGAGAGTTAAATTTCTAAAGAAAAGCTGTGAGCTCATGAGTGATGTGTGAGAGCAAATGGCTTTGTAACTATTCCCCCTTGCAAGAAGGAACGATGCCAGTACTTTGTGCTTGTGTAGAGCCCACTGTCTTCCTGTGTCAGCTCAGGTGTGAGGGTGTTGCCCTGTCTGGCAGGTGCTGCAATGGACCAGCCCAAGGCAACACGCGGTGCCAGCACCACAGCTCCAGCTTCCCACCCTCCTACACTTACCACAAACCTCAGAAGAGTCTTTCAAGACTTCTTGCAGATAATGTAAATCTACCCTTTAGCTCTTAAAGCTGCTCTCCAGAGTGATAGAACACATCAATTTTTGGGGGAATAGTTCGGACACATAATTGGGGTGATGTATGTAATAGCACGTGGTGTTGTTCCGATGGAGCATGATCAGCAGCCATGATAGTCAGTAAATCATAAACCAAAGGAAATCTGAAACTGACTGAAGTCAAATCAACAGTATAACAACACATGACAGCTCAGTATATTTGAGTCTCTGCAAATATTTATAATGTGTGCTCATGGGGCAGTAGTAACCTACATCTATCTTTTGGCTCTGCTCATGCGTTTAATATGAACATGTTATTTGTTCTCTTAGCCCAGTGGACTAACATCAGTATTAGCTGTTTCTATAACATTACCAGACCTTCTTCTAGGCATCATAGGAAATTATTGTCAGGCTGGTTTTAAATTTATTACTTCTCATAGAAGTAATGTCACAGCCCATCTGAACTGCTAGATCAATATGCTGTTAAAGCAGGGCAGCTTATCACCGACTTTCAAACCTGTCATCTCAAATTACTTTCTGCGCACCCTCCTTAAATTTCCAAACTTCCTATAAACTCTTGAATTTATGACTGCCTTGGTTGTGGTCCATGTGGTATCTTTGAAAGTAGCCATAGTTTGATAGCACTGTAAAAGGAATAGTAAGAGTGACTTACAATTCTACTTCTGAGAAATCATCTCTGTAAGGTGAAACTGATTCACCGAAGTCAGCAGAAGTTTTACTCTTGACCTACAAGAGCTCATGACTACATCTTTTACATCTGCCCTATATTATTCTAGGATTTATCAGCAGATACAATGCTTTAGGGGGATTTCTCTGAAGCTCCTCACCAGCCAGCATGTTCTGTAAGAAATGGGTAAGGCTCCTGGTTACTTTAGATCCATAGTAAAGCTGCTATTCTGGATTTACTTTGACATAATGAAAAGTAAATAGACCCTCAGTTTTAAATTAAGTTAATCCTCTTGGTCTTAATGAACCCAGCCAAATTATGAAGTTCATGTGCAAGCAAGGCAAGCAGTCCTAAGACTTTACCCCACGGCAGCATGCGGGGAGATTCAGGACTTGGCTTTCCTCTTCCTTCCCACTTGATTCTAAAATAATGGATTTTGAAGCTTTCAGAGCATCTCCAATGAGAACAGAGGACTTCTTTTAAATTTAACAACTAATTTAATATTATTTAAGTTTTAAATGGAAATATTATTTCAGTTATTTCAGTTTTAAACTGAAATAATAATTTCAGTTTGCAGTGCAATTCCTGTCGTTGAGTACTAACAAGTAAGTTGAGTATAGTTAAGTACAAAACTGGGACATTCCCAGTGCTCTGTGGAGAGGAGGACTGACCTCCTGCCATGGTGCTTTTTACCTTGGTGGAGTTAGCAAGACCTCATCCTTAGTTATCAACTGAACCTGAGATGAGTGAAGTGACTGAGACATGGATGTTCTGCCTTTTATGAAGCATTCTCAGCTGGGGCTAGAATCCCACTTGGTTCAGGAAGCACAGCACTGGTGAGTTTCAGGTTCTTCATTGGAAAAAAATACCATTTTCTGATGCAAATACACTGAAATCACCTTGATATATTTACTGATATGAAACTGCTAAAGTAAGATGGTTTTCTGTGCTTACACAAGAGGCGGGAAGCCTTAGTTATTACAAGGACACCACACAGCCCAGTAATACCGAACGTAAGGCTCACATGTTTTCTAAGCATTAGGTATCTGAAATATTTCCAGGTTTTAAATGTTTCTCAGGAGTGTTGATAAGCCCTTAAGCAGTGGGTTGGTGTATAAAATCTAATCAAATGCAATGGAAGAACAAATGAGAGAGGAGAAAAGTTGACTTCTGCATTTGTAATTATTTTTCTGGGATTAATGAGATCAGATTCAAAGCCTATCTGGCTCTATGGGATTAGCAGTAACACAATAACTGTCAGAAGCAAGGTTGCCACAATGAAAACATCTCTGTAAATTGAGATTTTAATGAATTGAAACTTTTTTGTATATAAATATAATTAAGATGATCTCAGTCAAGGCAATAATTGGTTTAAGTCAAGTGTATGATACTTGGGAGTATATATGTTTGTTCTTTTTTTTGTGTATTTTATTCTTAATGATCCTTGGGCTTCCAGAAACGTAACTCTGAGCTATACTGCTGTCTGTGTGAAGCAGCTAATCTGCACTCACAGAATCCTTCATGAGTTCTCATGAGTGAGGCTGCCATTCCAGTGTTGTGGACATAATTTTTGATAGATATTTCATGCTTGTTGGAAGAGGTGCTTCTTGAAGCAGTTCTAGGAATTGTATGTACAATAATTATATTTGCATTTCTAAATACTATTACTGCAATGTTAAGCTTTCTTCCTAAATAAAGGAAGTCAAGATTTAACATTTTCTACGTGGTCTCAATTTGCTTCCCTGTGTGTGTGTGTTAAGATGTTGCCTCTAATTATTTGACTATTCATGATTTTTGACTTCTCAATTTTGTCTTTATTTTGAAAGCAGACTGCTTTAATAGCACCTACTCAGTATTTTGTCTTCTTGTTTTTAAAAGTGCTGGTCTTACTAACGAGACAGTATTCAAACTTTACACCAAAGAAGAGTAATTTTACCTGTGCATTTCCACAAACACTTATTGATTTGGTTCTACAAGACCCAGAGGAGGTGAGAACAGCTTCTCCTTGCCGTGTTACAGCTGGAGCAGTGACTCACCAAAGGGCTTGGGTCACCGGTTTCAGTGAATGTGGGTTCCCTATTTAAAGCACAGAGAGACCTGGTTTTTCAATGTTCGGGCAAAATGTGGCACAGGGCACAGATATTTAAAGCAAAGGAGGAGCTCCCCTTGCCTGTGCTGGCTGGCAGGCTCAGAGTTTCTTTGTTCTGTGCCCAAAAACTACAGGTAGGGAGGTGCTGGGCGTGGGGTCACTTTGGGGTCACTTTGGGGTCTCGGAGCGCTTGACTAAATGTGGGATTTAGATAAGTGCTCAGTGAAAGCACGGCCGCACCGTTCCCTCTGTGCCAGGAAGGAGATGCCTTTGCCAGCACTGAGGAGCCCGGGTGGCCACCCCACACTTGCCCACAGGGAGGGGCAGCAGTGGGGTCTGCCCTGCCCAGGGTCCTGCCCAGCCAGCTGTGCCCAGGCAGCTGCTGGGAGAGTCGAGGAGAGCTGGGGCAAAGCAGCCCACCCAGGCTGGGCCCCTGAGCCCCGGCACCCAGGGGGTGTGTGCAGCCGTGGGGGTCGCGTGGCGTGTCCCACAGTGGGGTTCTCAGCTCAGAATGGCATCCAGGAGGGACATTCAGCACTGCAGCTCCCTGCCCGTGCATCCCTGCTCCTCACGAGGAAGGGAGGTCACTCCTGCACAGAAATACCTCCAGAGAATTCTAATCAGCCATTTCATCTGGATCAGGATCTGAGCAAGTTTTGATGGATTGAAGGTGACATGCCAAACTTTAATTGCAACCAGAGGATTCTAAGTGACAAATCTGGTTGTTTTACAGGCCATTTAAGTAAACAAAGTGCTTTTAGCAGCAGGCTGCAGCTGACTTGGTGGAAGTTAAACTTAGCCATGAATTCTGGAGTTTACTGTTTTGTAAAGAACTAAGTAAAATAACTTGGAGTTTTAATGGAAGTACAAGTGTTGGCAAAATCAGCAGGAACAAAATACGAAGGCATTCTCAGTAGATAGATACCCAGTCCTGCAGTGAGAGAAGAAAGTACAGATTTTCATCAAGGCATCGATCCTTCAAGCTCCTACACCCCTTAGTCCTGTGACAGTGCAGGGCACTCTGCATGGCAGGGCAGCAAGGTGCAGAAACACTGGCAGAACAGGAGTCCCTGTGCGTTCCAAGTGCAGCTGCCCTCACTGGGCTGTGGTGCTGTTCTCACTGGGCTCAGCTGTTTCCTGACAAGCACCTGGCAGTCTGCACGGCAGAGTGGAGATGGCACTGAAAGCAGAGTCGCAGGGTCAGTGCCAGGGGTCAGGTCCCCTCCAGGCAGGGCAGGGCTGCCACACCCCTCCCTGAAGTGGCTCAGGTTTTGGCACTGCCTTACCAGCTCGCTGCAGAGGGGTTGTAGCCTGGGTTTGTTACCCAGTCCCTACCTTTATCTCCCCCAGGAGGTGTCTAAAGTGCCAGATCCAGGGCTACATTGAAGATGGAGGTGTTGGGAAATCCTCATAACTTGGCAGAAAAGTCTTCATTGTGACAGCAGTGTATGTAATAGTGGTGGGGAGCATAATTGACCCCTAGCTCCTGATTTGAAAAAACATATGGAAAGCTTGTCACTCTGTGTTAGACCTTCTAAAAACAGAAGAAATATCTTGGGTAGGAAATCCTTCGGACTTCAGGGCTGTCCCTACCTCAGGTACTGGATGGTTAAGGGCCCTGAAGAGATGTAACTGTTGTGAGCTGAGGCCAGATCCTGCAGGAGCCATTTGTACTCCACAGCACTGATCTCAGAATACATTTTCAGCAAACACCAGCCTAATCATGTTTTCATTTTTTCCCTCAGATTGTGGTTTAAATGTGCACAAGCAATGTTCCAAGATGGTCCCAAATGACTGCAAGCCAGACCTGAAGCATGTCAAAAAGGTGTACAGCTGTGACCTTACCACGCTAGTAAAAGCACACTTCACCAAGAGACCAATGGTGGTAGATATGTGCATTAGGGAAATTGAATCTAGAGGTAAGGCATTGTTAATGGACTTTTGTTGCTTTACTGATAATCCATTTAGATTGATCTGGGTCATCTGGGTTTCTGCTGAATGTATGATTGCTCAAAACAGTTTTCCACAAGACATTTTATGACTGCCAATTACCCTGCACAGCTAATATTATATTGTGCATTATTTCATGGTTCATACCATTTATAATTTTTATAGATTCTCCTAGAAATTGCTTAATGGGAAATTACTGCTTTGTAGCTACATATTAGTGCCTGTCTTTCCAATAATACATTCATTCTAAAAATTAAATTAATGTGGCAAAATAAAGGGGGTTCATATGAATGTGTTCACTCTTGCTAGTTTCCCTAGCCCATGCTGTGTATCCTTTTCTAGAATTAGGGTATTTGTTTTTATTCTGAAATAATGACTGATCATCAAGTGTGTCGATCTGAGTTATTTTTAAATGAGTCGTAATTGGTTTAATACGTTCCTTCAGCTCTGAAGTCATTTTTGTAAATACAGTTCAGTGCTGATAGAGCAAGGCATCTACTGCAATGGTCAGGGTTAAAAGCCCAGGATAAGGTTTCATTCTGGAAGAAAAACCTGATAAGGCTTTTAAAGCATGTCTTTTCCTACCTTAAATGAAAAACTTGCCAAGGGAAGAACCAGGTGGAAGGCAACTGTAAAAATCAGGACTAATTTTAATCTTGTTAAAATGTTCATTGCAGGTCTTAATTCTGAAGGACTGTACAGAGTCTCAGGATTCAGTGATCTTATTGAAGATGTCAAAATGGCATTTGACAGAGGTACAGTCTTTCCTGCATGCTGGAACTTGGTGCTGATGTATAAAATATTGCCAGTTTTTCTGCAGAGCCTGTGTCTCACGCTCCACTGCACCAGTGGTCTGAAGGAGTCCGACGGCTGTGCTGGCAGGAGGGGAGACGCCCCATCAGAAAAGCACATCAGCTTCACTTTGGCCTTTATTACAAAAATCTGCTTTTCTCCTTCCATCAGTATCTGTGCTCCAGTAACCATGTGTGTAGGAAGGACAAAGCCTTGTGAACTACTGCCCTAGTTTGCAAGTCAAACTGTGCTCGGAGGGGTGGGGGAGGGATAGAGGCTAAGTGGTGAAGTGCCTTAAGAGAGCTGTGCAACTCAAATCCATCTTTCTGGATAAAAGCTCCAAAATAATAAGATGAATGCACTAGTGCAAACAAAGTTTGAATTATTACAGACTAAAAGAAGGTCACTGAGAACAAACTCTTCTCTCTGAGAAAAGACAGTGGGACAATTAAAGGCTTTCCAGCTGCAGTCCCTCTATCCCAGTAGAAATCAAGTCCAGAATCCATGCTGGAAACTCTCTTTCCTGTTTGTCTGGAGGACTGGACCGATTTGGACAACATCTGCAGAGTTAGCAGGGTGGGGACGTGCTGGAGAAGGCAAGTTCTGGATCTGTGTCCGCTGCAGTTTGGAGTAGGTAGTGTGTTGTAGTTAAATGGTGAACACATGTTTTTCCTATAAAATAGGGGTGCTGTGGACAAAGCTGGTTTTCTGCCTTTTACTTTTTTTCCCCAGACTCCCTGATTTCTCATTCAGTGCTGATGAATGTTTTGCAATGCAGTGTGTTCAGAAATAGCTAAACGTCCACACCTTAATACAAGACAGATACTGCAAGATCAGGCAGGGTTTTAAAAAAACCCAAACTGTATATTTTAGTAATTACTTGAAACAAAGAAAAGACATGTTACTTTATAAAATGCTTGAGGTTTTCACCCTGAGACCATGAACATCACAGTCCAGTAACTGTTTTACGTACAAAAGCCAAAATTCGTAGTTTCCTTTTCAATAATGTTTGCTTAAGCAACTTATTCTTTTTCTTTTGAATGCTGCTCTATATCAAATCTACATCTGATCTACATCTGTTTACATTTCCAAGACTTTAATAATGTGCTTTCTTCACACAGATGGGGAAAAAGCTGATATTTCTGTGAATATGTATGAAGATATCAATATTATCACTGGTGCACTTAAACTGTACTTCAGGGATTTGCCAATTCCACTCATCACATATGATGCCTACCCAAAGTTTATAGAGTCTGCAAGTAAGTGTAACACATTTTTTGTCTGCTTTCAATTCTTAGCCTTTTCTCCTTTTTGTGCAGGACTGTCCGGTTCATTTTATAGCTGTCCCATCAGCTCTTAGCCTGCATGCCCAATTGAGTAAGGATTGCAGGACTAAACATGCAGTGCACATTACGGCCTGACCCCGTGATGCTGTGTGAGCATGGATACATTTTCCTTTGCCTTTGTCACCAGGAATGTTTCCTTTTCTTCACACATTATGGATTACATCACTGGTGTGTCTTGCATAAGTCCTGGGTACTTGACAGTGATTACTTAAAGTCTGTTTGGTTTATGGTGCCAGAAAGAAGGCGATTTATGGAAATGTTCAGAAATAAGATGTCGCTGGTTTCTGGTGTTGTTCATTTTGAGTGTTTTCATAAGCCGGTGACCACTCATTCTCCCAAAGCCACCCTTGGGGCTGGCCTTGCAGAAAGTAGGTCTACAAGCACAGCAGTAAGCCCAGCTGGAACATCTCTCCCAAACATCCTGGCTGCCTGGAGCATTTCTGTGATGTGTTCACACCAGCCACACCTGGAAAGGTGTGAGGTAGCTGTGGGTAGAAAACAAGGACTGCACACTGGCCTTACAGCTCCTTCGGAGAAGGCTTTTTCCAAGTCCTGTGGAGACAGCCAAAGGCACTGATGGCAAAGTTCCCAGTATCTTCTGCTTTCCCAGAGTTGCACCTGTAGATTATTTGTGCAAAACCAGTCCAGTCAGCAAGATTGCCAGAGGATTTTTTTTTTAGTATGCTGCAGGGAATCATTCAGCAGAGTGCAGTTTGCTTTGGGGAGTTTTCTTTGTCCAAAACCAGTCACATCCTTATGGTGCTCTAAGCACCTCTTCGGACAGACAGATCCTCCATGAGTAACCCAGCAGAGCTGTGAGACCCTATCTCCTGTGCAGGCCAGGTTGTTGCCTTTCTGTGTGTGAATTCTGGCTGTCCCTGTGGTGACAGTTGAACATCTGTGTTTCAGAAACCACGGATCCGGATGAACAGCTGGAAATTCTCCACGAGGCGCTGAAGCTGCTGCCGCCTGCACACTGTGAAACATTACGGTATCTCATGGCACATCTGAAGAGGTGGGTGGAATAGCTGCAAAGAACTCTAAGCCACACTCATTTATAGCAAAACTCCATGTTAGCACCTCCAGAAAAGTCTGGTCAAGGCCCACCAAATCCTGGAAGGGGCCTGTGGCAGGAATGGTGCTGTGCACAACAGCAAAACTCAGTCACAGGGGATGATCCCTTGCAAGGCAAAACCAAGGTGGCATGTTAGGGTGTCCATTTTAGTTTCTCAAGAAATACGAACTTACCATCAATATGTAAGAATCATTCCCTTTTCTTAGAAAAACTACTTTATTTTAAGCTCTCTTCTGCCTTTTTTCATTCTATAGTTCTTCTACAAGTAGGACTGTGTTGACTCTGCTGAGTGCCTCAGGCAAAATTCAGCTACTGAGTTTCTGCCTGATTTGTCCCTTTATTTCAGTGACATTTCCAATGGGTGTTTTAAAACGGACAAAGGGATGACAGACATAGGAACAAAAAATTCCACCTTAAGCTTGTGAAGTGTGATGTTGATTTTTCCTCACCCTGTTTAAGATTAGCTGTTGCTGCTCTACCTAGCAAGTTGCTTTTGCATTTCATATTTCTTGCATAGGTAAATGATAAGGTAGAAAGGTGACAAAATTCAGTATTTTTAAACTTCTGTTTAATACTTTAATTTTTAACCTTCTATTTAATGTTTAATGCAAAGCATTAAACAGAAGACAAAACATTTTCTTTCTGCTGAATTCAGGTAATCAGACACAGCTCCTTTATTTGGAATACTTACAGACTGGAGACACAGCAACTTGGTGACATCAGTTTGACCTGTTTTCAAATAAAAACTAAGGCAGAAAGGGAGAAACAGAAGAAAACTCTTGAGTTTGTAGATTTTGTATACCAAAGGACTTGTTCATGCAGTGCAAGTGAGCACGGTGTGTGTGCTCTGAGGACAGACAGTGACTCACCACACACCCACAGAGCGTTTGCTTTCACTCACTCCCAGGTGTTTCACCTGACACTCCCACGTGCGACCTGCTGGGAACAGTGGCCTCTCCCTGGGGAAAGGCACACATTTCTGTCCAGTTTCCCTGATTTTCAAGTATATGCAGGCATGGTCTGGCACAGAAGAAATGTGAGAATCACTGGGGTTTTTTTTACAGAGTAACGCTCCATGAAAAGGAAAACCTGATGAGTGCAGAAAACCTGGGCATAGTTTTTGGACCAACTCTCATGCGAGCGCCGGAGCTGGACGCGATGGCTGCACTGAACGACATCCGCTATCAGAGACTTGTGGTGGAGATGCTTATAAAAAATGAAGACATTTTATTTTGAATATTTTGGGGGTTTTGTAATAAAAAAGGAAGCAACAGTGTTCTATGGATGAAGGAATATTTTAAAGTAATTTAATGGCTCTTGTCACTGAATTACATATTTGCTAGAGCTTTCGATGTATTCAGGATAAAAATGAAGGAACTCTTTGTCGTTTCTGTAGTGCCATTCAGCTGATGTTGAAAAAGGTTAACACATACTTTCCAGTACTAGTAATTCTGGGTGTTTATCATGTTAAAATAAAAAACAAAATGCCTAAAGCTATTGCATGATTTGCTCCCTGTTCTCCCTGTTCTGGTGAGACTCATTCCATGAAGAAAACAACTGAACTGGTGCAGCATCTTTGTTCTGGATAGTTTGTGATTGTAATTCAGCATGTTTCTCCGTGTAAACCTGTTGTGAATTTGCTTTTTTGTTCTATGTAATTGGTTTCTGATACTAAAAAGAAAGCAGACTTACGTGAAATGGAGCCTCTGGCCATTTATTGACATTTCATATTCTTCTCTTCCACGTTAGGGGCTGATTTCTTCTTGGGTTTCTTTCCATTTTTTCATCATATAGTAATTTGTTTTTAACAGAAACAAAATTGTACTTTAAATGTTACTTTAAGTAATTCTCCATGATGTTTATGGTGTTTGCAGTGAAATCTGCAATACTGAACGGTGTTCCTTTATTATTATTGCTATTTCAATTGTAATTTTGTATTTTTATCTGGCATGCATATATTAATTTATTAAATTTTGCTTTTAGAACTCTAACATCACGCTATTTATTTTTACTTACTGAACTTATTTCAGAAATACTGGTTGTTTCATTTCTTACATTGGCACTTTAACGCCGAACTACCTTTGACCTAAAGAAATGGGTTAGAGTTTTACCAGTTTTGACAAGACTATTCTAAATATTTTGGGTGCTGACACATTGCTAAGGTTCCCACAAATTCCTTTCTGCCTTGAAAACGCCTTTCTTCCTTGTCCAAGATGCCTCTCAGGAAGAACTCCAAGAAAAGTATTGTCAAGCCATCTACTACTTCATAAAATATATCTATTGTTATAATTGCCTCTATGTGAACTGGAGTGGCAGTTTACAATTACACAACTGTAGCTGCCCCCAGTAGATGGATACACCACCGAAATTCAAATGCAGACACATCCCAGAATGTTTGCTTTGCACTTCAAAGGTCCAGCTCTGGTGCAAGCACTTTGGTCTGCCCTGCAAACACCTCCTGGAGCAGGAGGAGAACAAGGAGGAATAATCCCCCAGTGATCAGGACCAGCTGTGCTGTCAGAATCCCACTGCATGCCACCCTTGCATGTCTGGCTAGGAGAGGAGAGGTGACATGGTGGCCCTTCTGCAGCTCTCCTGACCTGGGGATTGAAGGATCCCAGGAAGGAAAAGATGAAGCTGGGATGTACAATGGTAAGCTTGTGGGGAATGCTGCTCTGCCCTGGGGGCTGCTGGGGACGCAGAATGGGGGAAGTTTTGAGGGAATCTAAAGTACAGTTTGAGGTTTTTTTCAATCATCTGTAATGTTGAAAGTGGCTTGCTGTTATAATTCCTGTACTAATTAGTGTACATCATCACTTTATTTATGGCAGTGAACTGTAACAGATGGAAAACTCTGTATCTGACCATAGCCTTGCCTCCCTCCCCCCAGCCCAAAAGGAGTGGCCCACATGCTGCTCAATCACATCTGCCTTGCACTCCAGCACCACACGTTCACCACTACCTTGCTCCAAGCCAACTCCTAAACATGCTGCATCTCCTGCTGCTGCCCTGACACTTTATCACGCATTTCCTCGCTCAGCCCTGTGTTTTGGATGGCTCCTCAGGCCGTCCATCACTCCTCCTGCCCTTGGGGATCCCTTGCAGTGGCTGTGGCTGGCCCTGTGCGGTGTCCTGCCCGCTCAGCCCCTGGCCGTGGCAGCACTCGGAGGTCCTCGGCTCTGTGATCAGGAGAAGGGATGTTTTTTCCAGGTAAGGCTGGTGGGGTGTTGCAGTGCGGTGTTTGCAGTGCCCGTTGTGTGCTTGCCCTGCCTGCCGGAGCCATGGCAGCCGCATCCCGTTCCCAGAGCACGGGCAGGGCTGTGCCGCAGCAGCTCCGGCTGCGGGGCTGGCCCCGGTGTCCTTCGGCAGCTCCGGCTGTGGGGCTGGCCCCGGTGTCCTTCGGCAGCTCCGGCTGTGGGGCTGGCCCCGGTGTCCTCCGGCAGCTCCGGCTGCGGGGCTGGCCCCGGTGTCCTCCGGCAGCTCGGGGGGCCAGAGGAGCCCTCGGCTTACCTGAGCTGCTGTTCCACCTGGGCTGGGGAGCTGTAGTTCCCCTTTCTAAAGCGTATAGCAGGAAGCACGTAGTAAAGAGCAATAATTAGGATAATTACCTTTTCTTGGGGTGTGAAATACCCAGCTCCTCGGTCTGGGTGCAACAGCAGGCGGGTGCTGCTGGCACAGCTGCTCCCCTTGCTTTGCTGCCGGGGCTTTCGCTGCATTTATGGCAGTGGTGGCCACCGAGAGGTGGATCTGTGAGAGAAAAGACTGCCGAAAACAGCAAGCCTCGGTTTGCTCTGGGGATGGTCAATGTACACGGGGCAGACGAGGTTTTTTAGCTACCAGTGAGCACCAGCCTCCTGCTGGAGATGCCCCCTCTCAAGCTCCGTTTAACAAGTGATTATAATAATGGAAGTTTCTGCGGGAAAGGAGGAAAACCTAAAAGGGGAGCCACCACTGCTGAAAGAAAAAAACAAACAAAACCCTCAAACATAATACACACAAAAACCACAGCAAGCAAAGGCCCCACAACCGACCACACCCAAAAATAAATAAAGCCACCCTCCAAAAACCCATGTAGAGAAAGGCAGCTTTTCCCTGATGCTGGCCCTGTGAGCAGGGACAGCAGCTGCAGCACAGGGGTCAGGCAGGCAAGCCCTGCTGGCATCAACACCCCCTGCTCTCCCCAGCTCCCACATTCTCATGGGCTGTGAAGGAAACTGCATGCCAAGGGATGGTAAAGCTTCAGAATGTGTTTAGCACAGATAATATCAATAATCAACTAATTAGGGCTGACACTGTCTGCCAACCACCCTGCTCACCCCCACATGGAACAGAGCTGCCCCTACAGAGCACACATCTCTTTGATTTATGTGGGTCACATGGTGTGTTAGGGTCAGGAATATGGGATGGAGGACCCAAACAGTCATTGAAGTGCTTTCTTGACTTGGAATCCCAGGAATCTGTATGCAGTGACTTTTCTTTATTCTCTTTAATTGCAATTTTTTATTAAGTGTGTAGGCAAAAGCCTCCATTTTAGTATTTTTGTTACTAATGTAACAAAAAGATTGTATTATATTTTTGGTTTTGTTACTATTGTAATGAAATTCTGATCTTTCCTGAGTGGTAATCATTTAAAAAGGTAGTGCAGAGAAAAACGTTATCTTTGCAGTGAATTTGATGTTTCTTTTTGCTAATCAGGAAGATGCTTTGCCGGGCGTACAAACAAATTGCATTATTTAAGTTCCATTTATTAGATTTTTTAAAATTAAACACAGAAATAGAATAGAATAATAGAATAAATAACCTATGTCTATGAGAAGCAAGGGCTGTCACCAAGTTGATTTGTTGAAGGAATTGATTTCCATGAGAAGTGCTGTCTCTAGTTCAGCTGACCTCCTTGTCCCCAGTGCTGTGGGGTACATGTGGACAGCTGGGCAGAGACACTGCAGCCAGCCCACTGGCAGCACCTTATCAAAGGGCAGCTGGACACAGAAAATATGGGGGGAAAGGGATTAAACTACAGCTCCCCACCGGAGGGATGTGTGGGCATCTCCATGTCAGACTGCAGAGCTCAGGGAAATGCTGTGTGCACAGGCTGTAGGCAGGGAGCCTCTGGCAAGGCTTTGGAGAGCTCTGATGAGGGAAGCAAGCTGCCCTCTGAAACAAGGACATGAGCTACTGCTAATGTCAGGTTAGCTGGCAGGATGGAAAAAACTATTATTTATGATTTGATGCAATAACAAACTTTTCTGCTCCTTCCCCTCCAATGGCAAAGGAAGGAAAAAAGGCTTCTAAAAGGCATATATGATGTACTCACTTTGTTCCTGACCTAATTTTTGCATGCTGATGAATGTTCTGCCATGTTTTTATTATAGCTGTAATTATATTGCAGTTGGGGAAAAAGCCATTTAGTGAACCTAGCAATCATGGGTTTCTTTTTTAGTCGTGCAAAATTACTGCTTAGCAACTACACCTCAGCCTGGAAAGCTTATGTAATGCACGAGCAGGAGGGCCAGGACAGGCATGTGGATCAAAGGGATTGCTGGGCAAAGCAGCTGAGACAAGAGAGCCTGGTGCTCTGGCCACTGGCACCTGCTGCTGGCAGCCTGCAAGCCAAGGGCAGTGCCTGACATGGGGTGTGAGGGGCTGGGGTGGCACTGCCACTGCCCCCCTCTAAATCTCAATTTGGACAGCATGATTCAGTGATTATCCAATGTCCGTCGCTGATTTCATGGTCAGAAGAACATTTTTCTTTTATCTCTCCCAAGGCTGATGTCAGTAAGCTGCTCAAGGAACTTGTTTAAGAGCTTTTATTTAGATGTCCTTTTGTATTTCTCATGTATTTTCTCTCAAGGACATGTATAGCTCCTTACATTACTCAGGTGTTTATCAGTACTCTGCCTTGGTCAATTGGAGCAAATGGTTCTTAGGCCTTTGGGAGCCTTTGATTAATGTATTGCCTGAGGCAATTAAGCATTATTTTGAAATATAAATTTGGCAGCTAACCAGGATTTATTTTCAAGCATTATGTTGCCTCTAATTTTTCTTTCTTGCTAGCAAGCCTAGAGATTGAATGCTAAGCTTTTTCTTTTTGCCTCTTTTTTTTATGACTCATTACTAACTCTGTCACTAATGCAAGTAGGATTGTACAAACTATTAAAATTACTCATTTTGTAGATTAATATTCGTAAGATAGTGTATCCTAAAGCTGGCTTGAAGGATCACTCACTAAACTCAAAATAACACAGCACCATGCTGTTGCTCACTGCTCAAATCCAGCACCTACTTTGTTCTCAAAAAATGGAAGGTGAGAGATTCCTCTAATTTGTTATCTGTTCTTTTATCCACTTTCATGTTTTTCAGCATCATGATGCTGGACATATGTTGTTTATACCATGCCACAACTCTCATATGACATCTTCCACTAAACTACTGGAATTCAGGTACTCTGAGATTGCTGCAAGGTGAGTTAGGCACCTCCAATGTGGTGCAGGACAAGATACCTCACAAAAAGGGAGGTTTGAAGTCCAGCTGAGTACTTTCACTCCAAATAGACAGAGGCCAATAATGAAATACCTGTGGAGGAGGTGGAACATCTGTTGCAAGCTGCTGCAAGCTCAGTTGCATTGACACTTGCAAATCCCTTCCTCATGGAAAACTGTGAACTCCTGGAAGTACTTCTCCTTGCCATTCAGAGAAAAGGTATCATTTCCAAGTGTGTTACAGTACAGTGGGTACATTGGATTTAAATTGAGTTTAAAAAAACCCCAAACCCCAGCAGTCCATGTTCAGCAATCCAAATGCTCACTCTTCTCAGTCATTTCAAATACAGGGCAATGCTGAGTCTCTACAGCTCCTTCATGGCTCCTCATTGAAGGAAGAGTTGTGATCTTGCTCACAGCTTACTTTTAAGTTTTCTCTCTCTGTAGCCTAAATCAAGAAGGGTTTGTCTGAAGCTGCACCACAGAAGGGACTTGGCATTGACTGGTGAGGACATGGGCAGTGGAGGAAGCTAAAGGAGGAGTCACAGGTACTGCCATGGGAAGTGTGGACTGGCTTGTTCAGTGGTGTGTGTCCATCCTTGGTTTGGAAATCTCCCCCAGCATTAGGAGGAATCTGACATTCTCTTTCTCTTGCACTGGTGGGAGGAAAACCCCCAGTGATGTTCCCTTTTTGACCTGCATCTCTGATGTCAGGTTTAGCCTCACACCTGAGCTATTGTCACTTTGGTGTTAGTTAAGGATGAGGCTCTTGCTGCTGTCACAACCTTCCTGGATAGCAAGCAGTCAGCACAGCAGCTTCCCAGTACCCATCCCAGTACCAGGGACCTGCAAGTGCAGGGGGCACAAGGAGAGAAGAAAGGGAAGACAAAAAGTTTTCAGAATTGGTTACCTAAAGTAGCCAGGAAAAGTGACCAAGGGAATTGGTCACATGGAATATTCTTTCTAGTGAAGGCAGTATGGTTGGGCTGGATGTTGCATGTGCATCATCTGGACATGCTAAGCTGCTCTCACCACAAAGCCACTTGCTGTGCTGAAACCTTTTATGTGTGAGCACAGGCTGTGTGCAAACTCCAGGGCTGTGTGACAAGTCAGTGTAGATGTAGCCTTTGTCTGGTAGGAGGATGAACTTCACAACCAGGCTAATCCATAAACCAAACTTTGTTAAGAATCATTAAACTGGAACTCTCTGTTTCAGTGCCAGTTTCTCTTACGGAGCTGCTCCTCTGGCTCCTGCACAGCTTGGGTTACACTCACATTGCTCCCCTTGCTGTGGAATGTGTTTACCAAGATATTCCCCCACCTGCCTTGAGTACGGTGTTTTGAACTCCTGTCAAATCCCAAATATCGGTGAGCAGGGAAATCTGGAATTTGTCTTCATGTGAAATGCAGAGCAAAAAGTCTCTGGAAGTGTCAGAGGAGTGGGAGCCACCCCTGACTCCTGCCCCGTGCTCAGTGTCCCACCCATTTGTGCCTTGCCATTGCCAGCCCCCACCCTCCTGCAGGGACCCAGTTGTCACTCTGAAAGTGTTTCTGGAATTTAGGGAATATTTTCGTTTTCTGTTTTATCAAAGGTAAACACAAGCTTGTAAGTTCCCTGTTGTCTAACACAGCCAAGATCTTGCAGGCTGCCAAGGAAGCAAAACAAATTTTGTGTGATAGGTGAGAGCTACACACCAGGAGCCACAGAAGTCAATTTTTTCCACTAATTATCAAGAAAATTCTGTGTGTGTTGGCAAAGGTCCCGACATAAGCAATAAAATGAGTATTTGGCAAGAGGTCAGTCCCAGGTAAAGCACATATCAACAATTCCAAGTGTGTCATGTGCAGGAGTAGAAATCTGTCCCTGGGAGCATGGCTAGAGGGTGGCATTTCCTGCTTTAAAACACTCTGAAGGCTCAGGTAGCACAGTGAGGTAGATGTTGACTTTTTGAAGGCAAACACTGCAGCCCCAGGTGAGAGGGATGCTTTGCAGAGATCTGTGGTGTTTTCCAGGATCAGCAAGGGCTCATGGAGGGGAAGCACCATGCGGGAAGGGAGAGGAATTTGCCACTCAGCCTACTGGCAGAACCAAAAATCAAACAAACTTGTTTGATCTGTGTTTATCCAGATCATACCAGCAAGAAGAGAACCTGCACCCCAAAGGTGGGCACCCTGAGGCTCTCACAGGGTTACAGAGGAGTTCTCAGGATCACAAAAGTTGATCCTAGTTGCACTCACTGCAGGTGTGATGTGGAAAGGTTTAGCATGTCTGCCTTTCACCACGGCACAGTAGCCCCACGGGAAGCAGGTGACATCCAGAGGGATATTTATGCTCTCATCCCATAGCTGGGGTTATATGGGGAATATGCCGTGAGGTGCCCATGTTTCAGGATTTATTTTGTATTTGGGAGTGACGACATTGCAGAAAGGTTGTAGTCAATGATATCCTTGTGGGCAGCAATCAGAGAAGGGCTGTGTCAGTTAATCTGTGCAGCAGCTTTAACCATTAATGTACAATCCTGCACTGCCACCTCTTCTTTTCCACTGGCTGTTTAGTGGAGTGCCCCTCAAAATGCCTTCAGGAAAACTCTGAACTATGGAATACTGGCCAAAATATATCAGACCCCATGGGAGCTGAACAAGCAGCTTTTATGTGAAGCTAAATTTGAAGTCTGCTCTGCATTTACTCCAGTGGAGAATCATCTGCCTTTAGCAACAGACAGATGTATTTAAACAGGTAAATGTGAGCATCCAGAGAAACACTTCAGGCTAAATGCTCCTGTGGTCCCACTCATGAAAGCCACTGTATGGAATGGGACAGGGATACAAGTATAATACATGTATTTCCAGAAGTCAGGTAATGCTGAGCCCCACTTTCTGTACTGGTAGTAACTCAATTAAATATTTACAAATAGCATCTGAATATACACTTTAAATATAATAGTGTCACCTCCAGAGGCAGACACTCCTAGGAGAGCACCTGGGTGCCTAACAGTCATTTAAACTTTGCTTTGGATGTCTCCTCTGTCAGGATGCAGCAGAACTGGTTCCCAGCTTTGACATCCAGGCCACCCTTTCTGCCCAGTTTTACTACCAGCTGCCAGACTTTAGTGTTTTCTGGAGGTTTTTTGCAGCTGCAGAGAGAAAACTCATGGCTGGCGATTACAGACAAAGTTCAGAACAGGTAGCAGCAGTGGTGTGTGACAGATGAGTGCATTTTCCAGCTTGTGCTGCTGAGGAAGGGCAGAGCCTTTAATAAATACAGAGGTCACCTAGCTGCATCTGGGAATTAATGAGATTTTCCTGACCACAGAAGGAGAGCCGCTCAGGAGTCCTGCTGTGCAGGAAAGGCTTCCTGAGGGGATGGACCAGCAAAGCTGCTCCTTTGCTGTCCCCACCACTCTGCCATGGTTCACACAAACTGCTGTGCTGACAGAGGCCCACAGGAGCAGGCCAGAGCAAACCTCACACCTAATGGACTTGTCCTCTTTTGTTTCTTTTTTGTCTCTCCAGCATGGCTCACCTTGGCCCCAGAGATAAGCCTCGTATTTGGATGGGAGCCTGAGAAGCAACCATGTCAGGGGTGTCAGCTGGAGTTAAATTTGCCACTGCTCTATTCAGTGACTTTGTTCACCTCCAGGACTGATTTCCTGGTGTGTCCATTGCTGTAGGCACACAGTTTGTGGTAATTGGGAGTGGGGCTGTGGCTGAGCCTCCTCCCTGATGGGCTCCAGCTGTGTGAGACAGGTGATTGGCATTGAAGGGAATGAGACATGGAGTGCTGAGGGCACTGACCAATGACACAAGGGTGGAGAGGGCACACAGGTGGAATGCAGGTGAGATCAAGAGTTTAAAAGGTTGCACCGAGCAACAGAGAAAAGCAGATGCCTGAAGTCTTCTCTGGTGTTGGTTGTGGCTTCACTGTCCCTCTGTTGTAGTCCCTCACAAAAAGGCAGTGTGATGCTGTAGTCTGCTTACTGATTCCTTGGACACTTTGGGGTTGCTCAGCTTGTGCCTGTCCCCTCTCCTGATTCTGTTTTTGCTTATTCCTGTCTTCATTCTTGCTGCTTTGGGCACTGCCTTGCCAAAGTAGGTAAATAAGTCTCTGTTGGCAGTGTCCTTTCTGTCTGAGAAGTGTAACCATGAGGGCTAGGGCTTGTTTAAAGGTGAGCAGTGTCTCTTCTCACCTGCATTGGATTAACACTTGTGCTGCTGATCTGATGATGTCTTTTGTGACTCTGGTTTCCCTGTTTGACTGGGGACCTTTCCTTGTTCTTCTCTTTCTTTCAAGAAGCATGCTTCAGATTAGGTAACTGTGGACCACATCTCTGCCATAATATGGAAGTTCTGTAATTGCAGAGGCTATAATCATCAGTTTTGAGCAAGTTTTTGGTGTTTTCAATTCCTTCGGGTGATGTAATAGAAAACAAAGAAAACATGTGCTGAAACCAAATTTGCTACAAACATCCGTGGGGATAAAACGTATTTGTGGGTTGGTGGAGGTGTGTCTGAGTATGGGAAAATGCAACTTTGGATTTCTTGATTTGGGGAATTTAATCTTGTCTATCAATACATTTTGACATGTATATTAATGCTTAGCATGTTCTTATGGGCACTGGAATAAACCGGGTAAGTATAATCCTACAGGATATCAAGACTGTCATTAATTCCTTGAATGTATTTCTTCTGGAAAATATTTGCTCCCCGTTTTCCCTTGCCAGGGCCGGTTTGCGGCTGCGCTGCCTGTGCCGGCTCATGCCCCCATCCAGCTGTTGCCATCTGGTGGCCACGGAGCCGAGCGGCCGGGCTTCCATGGGAGCGGGTGCCGTGACCGTAACCAGGGCAGGCTGGGGACAAACGCACGGCAAACTCACAGATACTTGTCCAGCCATCTGCCTGATCCGGTGCTGCCATCATCTGCTGTCGCCAACAATGCCATTTTCCTGATACAAAAATGTATTTTAAATGGTATATACTGAATTTGAAAACTAAAGCTAAAACTGCTGGACAGTGCTATTATTTTCAAGCTTTTGTTCATTTGATTTCCCTGATGTACTATCTAACCTTTCTCTGTTCTTTTTATTAGTTTTGCTTCTGCTTCCCACCACCTCCACCCTCCCACAGGCCCTGTCATCTCTGTGTCTGTTGGCACCTGCTCTCTTCCATCGGGCATTGCCTCTCTGCATGCGGTTTTGTGACAAAAATTTCAGTTTAAATCTCGTACCCCTCACTCTGTCCAAAGCATTGGGTATTCTGCTCACCTTCCCCGTGTCTGTTCAGTACCACTCTGCCAAAGCCATTTACCTGCAGGAGTATTTGTTCACGGCCGACTTCCCCCAGGCAGGAGCCCTTGCAGGGCCTGTTCCTCGCACATGGATGGAAGGAGCAATGTCCTAAATTCAGCAAGCTGTGAGTTTGCTGCTTTCCAATCGATCTGAATGAGGCTGGTCTGCCATTACTGTGGGGGGTGATGGGTTTGTCTGAAGGATGGGGAGTGGGCTCATAAAAACAAGCCAAAAAGGTTGGAGTTAAGATAGATGTAAAAAAGGGGTTTTGTGTGGGAATGAAACATTTGTCAAAAAATTTTCTGAATACTCTGAAGGAAAAAAGAAAAATACCCATCCTAGCAATGGATCAAATTCAGGCATTCAGTACAGCTCAGCCCCTGCCCTTGCTTTTTCACCTCGGTCATGATGGGTCACATTCCCCAGTTTAACAACAAGCAGCATTCACTTCTCTGTCCATATTTAACTGCAGTAGCTCAGGTTGCCTCGGGTTTTTTGCGAGGTAAAAGGCTTTGTGCCTCTGCCAGAGAACATTTCTCACAGCCAGGCTGTTGCTCCCCAAAGGCCTTCTCCAAATACCTGCTCCTTCCTCTTCCAACAACACTGACTGCCAGCCAGCGAGGGAGGCTGGGTGCTCGGCTCAGCTGCAAGACAAATAACCCCTTGCTGGGGCTGCAGACTTTCTGGGGCCCCCACACACTCTGCACCCTGCCAGCTCCAGGGGACAGACACTGTGGTTAGCCCAGAGCTGTCATGTGCCAGAGTGCGGTAACGCTCTCCTCCGTCCCTCTTGGAGCGAACCTGGCAGCCCTGCCCGGGGTGAGCAGGAATGCTCTGACACGCTGAGAGGATCTGGAGGGCCGTGGTCAGCATTCCCACAATGCCTCCATGCAATTGTATCTCCACGGCAGCTGCCTGGCCTGGGATAAAGGCTGGAAGCAGTCAGGCGCGGGTTTGAAATCAGATCGCTGCAACAATGGGAGCTGCCGGCCACGAACAGGCCAGGAGCAAGGCCAGAGTGATGTAGATGGAGAGATTTTACTGGAGAATAAATGTAAATGCAGAGGCTGAATGCTTAGTGGAGGGGGGTGGGTGAGGGAAAGTGATTAAAAATATAATTAAAATAATAATAAGGGCATCCAGCATGAAATCCAAGCCAGCTGGCAGACAGCACAAAGGATATCCAGCAGAAATAGAAAATGCATCTGGTGTCACCCAGAGGCAAAGCTAAGGAAGGTTTCTGTGGGGAATGTTTTCTGGAAAAGGGAATTTGGAACACTGTGTAAGAAAGGACATGGCACTGACTGACCTGCCACAACCAATCTCCACATGGCAGTCGCCTGAGAAACATGCAAGGACAGCATTAGCATTAGGCAATCCATCCCCAGGACACCACCCCAGAGTCCTGAGACTTGTGACTCTGGGACTTCAGTGACAGACTTCTCAGGGGGAGTGTGTGTGTGTACATTCAAGACTATAAAATTATTTATCAGAATATTTTTTTCTGAATACAGAAGAGCCTCTGCAAACAGACACTCCTGTGGCACCAAACTTCACTGCAGGCAGGGTCTGTGAAGAAGCGTCTTGGTTAAGCCTGGCAACTCTAATTTTACCTCAATGCCCTCTACTTGTTTGCATGGGGACAGCAAGTGACTCCAAATCTGCCTTCTCCAGACCATTTGGGATTTTACAGACCGACCAAAGCTATCTCTCTTGCTTCTCTTTCAGACTGATGGTTCATACTCTCTATCTGTTCCAGGTACAGAAGCCAATTTGCACTGTGGATGTTGTTGTCACTTTCTCCTGGGCCCCTTCCAAGTCTTTTGAAACCAGATGACCTGAACTGCAAAGAACGTTCATGGATTTATAGTGGCATCTTTGCTTTTTGCTTCATCTCCTGTCCTAGAAACTGATGGACTTGCTTTTCTTATGCTGCTGAACACTTCACAGGACTATCTCTCTCAAGGTCTTGCTCCTGAGTGATATTGTTGAGCTCAGAGTAGATAATTGTGTATATATGAGGTAGATAGGTGTGTGTGTATATATATATAATTATCCACTGTTTCTTGCTTTCTTTGCTAGCCTGAATGGCTGAGTATTATTACCATCACTTTTCTCTCCTTTCCTGGCCATTTATGGCAATAAAGAACAAGGACTTGCATACTGTACAGAAATCCACTGGATCTGCCCTGCTGTAGAAGCAAACCAGTCATGTTTCTACCACTTGACTTTCTCAGTTCACTAAGTGTAGAGGTGGCAGCAGGAGGGTGGGGTGTTGTCTCTTTTTTAGTTAATAACATTCGAGGTGGGGACTCTACCAGGAAGTTCTGGTAGACTCAAGGAGATGGATGAATATTTGTTTTGTTTACTTCTTCAAAGGTTTCCCATCCCTCTGTGAAGCCAAGGGAGCATCTCCTCCTGGCATGCTGGTATGCTGGTGGGGGTGTATCAGAAATAATGACTGTGCTCTGTTTTGTCTCAGAGAAACAAAACCTTAAACCTGGCAAGTTGCTCTTTTCACAAAAGGTTTCTGAGATCTCACTGTGATGTTCAGTCACAGATAATTCTTTCTAAGTTTATTGGTGTGTGTATTTGTTTAGTAAGTCACAGACCACATTGATACTTATGAAGAAAAGTGACCTTCTGTAAACTGCAGAGAATATTTGATGGCTGAAGCACAGTGTGCTCCCATTTCCAGCCCGGTGGTGCCGTGGCCCTCAGCTGTCATTCCCAGAACAGCTGCTGTAAATCAATACCCTGCTGGGTGTATTTTGGCAGCACCCTGGTGAGGCAGCACAGCCCCCTCTGAAGAGACCTCAGAGGTGCTTTGTGTGTGCCTCCATCTGCGTGACTGCGGCCAGAGGATGATGAAGGTCCATTGTGTACTCCTCTTCCTCATCTCCACAGGTAAAGGTGTTCCACCATTGCCTTCAAGGGAGGGTGTCTCCTTCCAGAGCATGTGGGACCAGGGCTTGGCATACACATCAGCATGAGTGAATGTGTGTTCCAGGAGCAGCCTATCCTACTGGTAAGGCTTTAGGAACACTCCTAACCATTTAAAAGAAAGCTTTGGAGTGCACCAGTAGCAACTCAGATATTTGTAATTTCAGGCACCAGATATTTTGAGTGGAGAAGTTTGTGTTTAATTGTTTTTCTCTCTGCAATCTTTATTCATGCTTCCATTTGCCCTAGTGTTACATGTATTTCAAAAGACGTGAAAGGATCTAGTAAGCATGACCTGGAATGTGAAAGATCATTACAATAAGTTTCATCAAGTTGTGGGGTGACTGACAAGGAGGTAGAATTGATTGGCAGCTGCATGTGTTGTACTGAGCTAATTCTTTTTAAACTGTCCCTTAAAAGAATAAATATTTTGTGATCCTAAAAGTTTTTCAGAAAATTCAAGCAGTATACTAAATTCCTACCAAGCCACACCAGAAGAGAGCAAATGTGAAGGATTTTAATTGGATTAATAAAGCATAGAGCTTCAATTAGATGTGATGCTGTAATCATAACTTAAAAATTGAAAGATGTCTCCTGCCTACCCTCATTCAGCCTTCTGCCAGAGGAAGCAAACAGTGCCTGTCTGCAACAGACAGCTTTTCTCATTGGCATCCAAGTATTTTAATATAATCCTATGGCAGGACAAGGCCAAGGCAGAATGCTTGGCAATATCAGCACAGCTATGTAAAACAAGTTGTTGAAAAGTCAGTTAGGAAACCAGCAGAAATCCTAGCTTAGGTTGGAGTCAGCAGCAAAATTCTTGTTGACTTCTGTGGCCCAGGATTCAAAGAAAGGGGGAGACAAGGGTGCAGTCTGCCAAAAATGTTTGCAGCGAGGCTCAACTGTTCTGTTCCCTCTCACCACCTTTAAGAGGGGAGACATACAAAACCAACCCTTCCATTTGCCTTCCTCGCCTGTAACAGTGGAGCAGCTACAATCTGAGGACATCCTGTGCCTGCTTCTTCTGCCACAGGCTCTCTGGAAATGGGGCCCATCTGTTTTCCAGTGCCCTTGCCTCTTGGCAGTGCAGTGCCATGCACAGGCACTGTGCAGGCTCCACTGGAACAGGGTTGCTCCCTGTTGCCATTTTCACTTGTGAAATTTTTCTTTCAAGGCTCTTTGGCACAGCAAGGCCAAGCCATGCTGGGCAGAGCTGTCTATGGACCTACCCTGCACAGTGAGTGGTTTCCTTCTCTCACCACCTGCACAACCTGAGCAACTCATGTTGTAGAGAGGAGCTCTTGTTCCACTTAGGTTGTGGATGCAGCGAGTGGGGTGGCAATGCCTTCTCCATGACTGGTGTGCTTGGCCCTCACCTTTAATGTGTGTGTCACAGGAAGGTCTGTGGAATCGAAGGTGGAGAAGGTGACATTAGAAATCCCTGAGACTGGATATTTTCTGTGTTTGACTGCCCATAAATACTACATGCTAGCACAGTTTCAGGCTGGCAGGCTCCTAATGTTCAGTCTGATGTTGATGATCCTGCCTATTTGGGTTTGTTCATCTCCTGGTTGGAGGCCATTGTCCCAGGAGGACTCGGTGTCATCCCCCCACCAGCAGCTTGCCTGGCAGCATTTCCTCCATGCCAGCCTCAGACTGACAGTGCTGTAGCCTGTTCCTGCCCCTCCTGACCGGTGCCACCCCTGCTGTTCTGCAGCTGGGCTGGCCCTGGGCTATGAGGACGAGACTCGCCTGGTGGAGGACTTGTTCAGTAACTACAACAAGGTGGTGCGGCCCGTGGAGGACCATCGGGACGCCGTCGTTGTCACCGTGGGGCTGCAGCTCATCCAGCTCATTAGCGTGGTACGGTATGAGAGCCACTGGCTCCTCTGACGGTGCCAAATGGTGCTGCTTTTCTAAGGAAACAATTTTTATCCTTTAATCCTGATGCTTGCTGAAACTTCCTTTTCTTTTCCTTTCCTTTTTTTTAAAGGATGAAGTAAATCAGATTGTGACAACCAATGTACGCCTGAAACAGGTAACTGTAAATACTCTTAACTATTTAATCTAATTCAAATAAACACACTCTACAGAGTCAGGGATTAACTACACTGTCATACCTTCAGGGGCAACTTGGACAGGTGGGTCAGATAGCAGAGCATGTCTTACTGAGATCTTAAGAATAAAGTGCTCTAGACACTAAGTGTCCTAAGAAAAGCATTTGGGGTTGTATTCCAAAGAGTAGGCTTCTTTGTATTATTGATATCTTTGTATTATTTTCTTTTGGGGTTTTTGTTTGTTTGTTTTTTAATAAGCTTCTTAAACCAAAATTTAAGTTATTGTAAAAAATGAGCTGGGGGTGCCACTCCCATATGTTTATGCTTACCTGCATGTCCCAAAGCAAGGGAGGAGCTGCTTCTGGGAAGTACTCAAACCAACCCCAGTGCTGGGAGAGGCTCTCAGGGGCTGAAATCTTCCCTCTTTAGCAATGGACAGACGTCAACCTCAGATGGAATCCAGATGACTACGGTGGCGTCAAAAAAATCCGCATCCCCTCAGATGATATCTGGCGGCCAGACCTTGTTCTTTACAACAAGTAAGGGGTGCCAGCTGCCAAGGGAGGGAGGGAGGAGGAGCTCTGCCTTGTGGCACCACTCTGGTGGGACAGTTTTCCCATGACATCTGCTCCAGAGGGTACAATTCCCCAGGGTAAGCTTCTCCAGGAGCAGGCACTGGGGAGTCATTTGACCTGCAGCCAGAGAAATCCTTTTGTGACTGTGTTGATTATGCTGCCCATATTGCCTTTAATGTCCTTGTTCCTTCTGCAGTGCAGACGGTGATTTTGCCATTGTAAAATACACCAAAGTCCTCCTGGAGCACACAGGTCTGATCACCTGGACACCACCAGCTATTTTTAAGAGTTACTGTGAAATTATAGTCACACACTTCCCCTTTGACCAGCAGAACTGCAGTATGAAGTTGGGAACTTGGACATATGATGGTACAATGGTTGTTATTAACCCGGTAAGCAAGGAGTTTGTAATTGGGAAAAGCAGCAAAGACCTGTTTGTGTTTTTAAGAGAAATCTCAGATTTAGAATAGAATATTACCTAGTTTTGACTGGAAAAACAAGCAGAACCTATCTGTAAAAGAAAAAATTCTCATTTGTAGCTCTAGCACAAGATTTTCTTGGTTTGGCTCCTAAATTCTGCTTACATATTATCCCTGTGCCCTAACAGTCTCCTGTCTGTTCTCTGGCAGCTTTGCACCACGTTTTATGGTGCTGCCTGTGCTGCTTCTGTTTTTTTCCTTGGGTTTAGGGTTTTTTTGAGGGGGTACATTTTCTCTGCTCATTACTTTCCATTGCCAAAGACTCCTTCCCTGTCCCCTCAGGTATTCTCCTATCTGTAATATTTTTGCAGTCTATTATCCCTGACTGTTTCTGTAAAACATTTAGTTGAACGCTGTGTAGAGGCTGATATGCTAAGGAAAAATAAGACAGATGAGAGCTGTTTACTCACAAAAAAAAAAAATCCCACAAAGCGCATGAGTTATTTGGAATCGCGTTCCTGAGCCAAACATCTAAGTTTTGATCTGGTTCAGAATACCTGGTGTTAGGAACTTGTTTGGGTGTTTTGCTGCCAGGAGAGTGATCGTCCAGACATGAGTAACTTCATGGAGAGTGGGGAGTGGGTGATGAAGGATTACCGTGGCTGGAAGCACTGGGTTTACTACGCCTGCTGCCCTGACACCCCTTACCTGGACATCACCTACCACTTCCTCATGCAACGCCTGCCTCTCTACTTCATTGTGAACGTCATCATCCCCTGCCTGCTCTTCTCCTTTTTAACAGGCTTAGTTTTTTACCTACCCACAGATTCAGGTATGTACATTTATTCATTCTACTTCCATAGAAATTGCTCTTCTAAGAAGTTCCTGAGAAATTCCCAGTAATAAATAAATGCTCTCTGTACTGGATGATAGGAGCAGCAATGATTTTGGGGGGCTTTTTTACGACAGGTGAGAAAATGACTCTCAGCATCTCTGTGCTGCTGTCTTTGACTGTGTTCCTGCTGGTCATCGTGGAGCTGATTCCCTCCACGTCCAGCGCAGTGCCTCTGATTGGCAAGTACATGCTGTTCACCATGGTGTTCGTCATCGCTTCCATCATCATCACCGTCATCGTCATCAACACCCACCACCGCTCCCCGAGCACGCACACCATGCCCCCCTGGGTCAGGAAGGTGAGCTCTGGGCCTTCCCACACTCGCTGGTTCCACCAAGTGCTCCGTGTTTTATTGGCAGGTTTTCTGATAAAAGTCAAAAAGAAATGGGGAGTAAATGCATCATGTTAAAGGTCTCTAGGCACAAGAGCCAGTGTTTACTACTTAGCTGTGCACAAAGTCAGACAGATTGCTAAGGTACTCCTTTAAGTTAAAAAAAATGCCCACTGGGGTAGAGTCTTTCAGGGAACAGATGAGACTAAACATGGGCAGCTAAAGGTAGGGAATGGGGAAAAGAAAATGTCCATCTGGACTCAAATTGCATATCCTGGTCTAATTCTCCATCTGACTGCAAGGCACTGCTGCCTGCCAGTGACGAAATCCACCGGCCTGCATGAGGGCAGAGCAGAAAGGCCACTGGGACTACCTGAGTTCAGCATCCCATTTTGCAAAAGATGGTTTAGCAAAAGCTAGAAAATCTTCTCTGTACTTTCCAGTATACAGTTGCTCTGCAGCCCTTGGAGATCCTTGCACAGGAGTCTAAATAGTAATCATAAGATGGAGAAAAAATTGGTTGGCTGTTATTACAAGTTCTTTGCCAGGGAGATGGTATTAAAGATCATCTGATTTATTCAGTAATCTTTGCTGTTTTGAAGCCTGCCTGGGTTCCTACTAAACCATGACACGAAAGGAGGTTTCTCTGTGCATTTCTAATTATGCTTTTAAGGTTACAGCTTATATTGGATTCCCTCTGCAGCACAAACAACCCCTGCAGAAGGGAAATTTCAACAGGAAATGCTGCATGTGCTTAACATTGCTCTGGCAGCAAGTTTCTGTCACTCCAAAGGAATTTACTGTAAATCTTATATGCCTGTATAGCAAACATTCATAACAGTGAAATCAAACCTAAGTAGCCAAAAGAGTGTCTTTGTAGTCCATTCTTCAAGTCAGATTTGTAGGCAACATGTTTCAAGTTAGGTGAGATGGCTCGAGCTCTGTCAGCTGGTGCTAGCTGAGGATCTGCTCCAAGGCATCACTTCCCGCTGGATGTCGGGTGTACGGCAGGGGAGGTGCTGCCAGAAAACCTGCGGGTGAGTCCCTCTGTCCCGGGACACGAGGCTGCCAAAAGCCCCAGTGTGACTAAGGCGTGGGCTGTGGCATAGCCGGAGAGGGGATGTGTAGCAGCCCCAGCTCGGGAAGCGCTCCGGGAGGGGAGAGGCTTCTCTTTGTTCAGCACACAGCTGCGGCTGTAGCACAGCCCCACACACCAGCAACTGTCATCTTCTCCCTTTGTTCTCAGATCTTTATCGACACCATCCCAAACATCATGTTTTTCTCTACGATGAAACGACCATCAAGAGACAGACAGGACAAAAATATTTTTGCAGAAGATATTGATATTTCTGACATTTCTGGGAAGTCAGGTTCTGTGCCTGTCAACTTCTACTCCCCGCTTACCAAAAATCCAGATGTGAAAAACGCTATAGAGGGAATCAAATACATTGCAGAAACCATGAAATCGGATCAAGAAGCCAGTAATGTAAGGCATTTTTTTTTGTGCATGATTCATTTCTAACTTCCAAGTTGCTACAGCTTACTTTTTTGGCAAAATATCCCTGCCTTACAAAAACACTCCAAGCCCTGGTTTGGCTCTAGCAGTGGACAGTCTTCTCCACTTAATGGAGTCAACAAGGAGCAATAAATAATTGTCACAGCTGTTAATTGAATGTTGGCTTCCCAAAATAATAGAAAAGGAAAAAGTGTCAGTGCTAAGGTTTTCTTATGTGGTATCTGAAGCCACAGAGATGGAGTGTCTGCGAGTAAGAAACCAGTTTCAAGAACTGTAAGCAAGTTCCAAAACACATTTCTTCTTGTCTCCCACTCAGGCATCTTGCCCCTGTGGTAAGTAAGATCCTACTGCTTTTGAAAGCCCAGGAAGCAAGCCAAACTCCAAAAGACTAGTAGTGTTATCTGAGAAATGTTAAATGTAACTTACAAATGATATTTCCAATTTTAGTAAGATTTTGTTTTATTCCTGAATACTACAAGTAGTCCCTCCAAATGAAGTATGTATGAGCTACTCTGATTACTTTTTCCACATTGCAAGCCAAAGGAAGGATAAAAGCATATAGAGTCACACATGGCAGTATTCCCTAGGAAAACCTAGCTCTGCCTCCTTCTAGCACATTCAGTACAATTAACCCCTCTTTTATTTCAGCTTTCACAGCTCACACAGCTCTTGCAGGGGTAATTCAGTCCTGGTATTTCACCTTCCTAACTGGTCATAGACCTCTCCTGTTGAGCTGCAGGCTGGTCTGAAGACCAGGGAGCTCTCTGAGAAAATAATTTGACCCACGCTCTTGGAAAGGAGGAGCTTCCTTCACACAGACAGGATTTATACCACGGTGTTTGTTCCTGTGACCAAATTCCTGGAGCATGTGAAATGGCTCTGGCTGTAGTCTCATGTTCCCTGTGACTCCTTTGCTTCTCTGCAGACAAATTGTTGTCTTCAGCAGGGCTGGCATGGCTTCAACATCTCCGGGCTTCACTTCCTCCTTGGCTTACAAGGAGGGTCTTCAGGTTACCAGTAAATGTCCCCTTCGGAAGTGGAGCCCAGCTGTTTGTGTCATCTGGGCACTATTGATGTATCACTTCCAGGGGGTTTCAAAAGCCAAGTTCCCTAAATAAACTGAAGGTTGTGGCTTCTGAAGGCTATCACTTCACTGCATTCACTTCTGAACCATCTCAGAACAGTATTCATGATCCGTGTCCTTGAGATGAATTACAACAGCCTCTTCTCCTTGGGGGAGAACCAAGGCAAAGCAGAGGCTGCTTTAGGCCAGCACATGTCCCTCCTTAAGGTGGAGTTGTAGGGTGGGAACCATGAGCCCTGCTGTACTTGGTGCCTTGCACTCTGCATGCTCTTCCTGTGCTGGGTTCCCACCAAAAGCATCCAGTGAAAAGGTACAGAGTGAGTAGTTCATGGTGTCCCACAACTGGAAAAAAAGACTAATGGAGCTACCAAGAAGGTTTTACAAGACATTGGAGAGTATGGAAAGCAGGGATTAGGGTTACATTCATAGGAATTGTCTAGATATCCCATGAGAACAAGAAAGCAATGGAAAAACAAAAGTCATTTGGGTCAAACTAAGAATTTTTCTTTCAAGATTTTAAACTCTCTTTCAGAAGCAACAAATGGCCTAAAAATTAAGCTTTTCAACATTTTTTTAAATGAAATTGTTCAGCAAATGCCAGGGTTTCTGAAACTTGTATTTCTAGGTTGCTTACGCTGTCTTAACCATTGACCTGCTTTTGAGAAGAAAATAAATATTTTTTGCATAGCAATAATGGCACTTAGGGAAGAACCTTTCCCTTGTTGAAGACAGTAAATTACAAGAATGCTGCAACAAACAGGGTTCTGCAGAGATTTTACCATCTCCTTTGTTTCTTTCCCAGGCTGCAGAAGAATGGAAGTTTGTTGCAATGGTGCTTGATCATCTCCTCCTTGGCATATTTATGCTAGTTTGTTTTATAGGAACATTAGCTGTATTTGCTGGTCGCCTTATTGAATTAAATCAGCAAGGATGAACGTCAGCTGGAAACTATTTGCTACCCTGAACATCTGAAAGCATCATAACAATCAAAATCTGGCCAGCCTCTGAAAGGTTCACTGACAGGAATCAGTAACTGCAGGGAAAGAGCAGGGATAATAAAACGTAAGGCTCCATACTTAGCACTGCTGAGCTGCTGCTCAGTAGCATTTAATTGCCAGAAAGAAACACTTGCATTACTGGTAAAACTTGAATGGCTGTCAGCCAGGTTTTGGTCTATTTTACCCCTTATTAAAAATGTTAATGTACTAATAAGACTGTCTGACTTTGTAAGCAACAGATACTATTGCAGTGAAGTCAATAGCTGTGTAATAAGCTTTAGCTGAGCTGTAAATCTGTATCCAACTTTGGCATTCAAGCTGGTTTTAATATCTGCTCTCTGGCTTTTGTATTAGCAGGGTCACTCCTCTGATAATACTAGATATAACCATCAGAAATGTCTGAAACTCCATCCTTAAGCACTTGATTTTTCACACACAAATCTGAACTGACTGTCATGCACGACTGTACCCATAGGAGCTCTTGCTTCAGCAGAGAGGAGAGACTTGTTCTTTACTGTGGGAAGGATCCAACCTGTTCCTAGGATAACCTCCATATTCAGCCTACTCTGGTCTTGGAAGGTCTCCACTCTGCATTTGGAGTGATGACTGATGTGGGGGCACCTCCGACCTTGAGAGTGTTATTTAAACGCAATTCTCTCTGTTGCCTGAAAACTCTTCCCTGCCTTGTGCAACAGACCGTGAGCATTAGGCTCATTCCCAGGGAAGGCTGGGGTCGCGGCCGTGGCGGTGCCAGGAGCGCTCCTGTCCAAAGTGCCCAAAAGTTGTGCAGGAGCTCGCTCTGGCGGCTGGAGCGGAGCGGTGCTGCCTCTGCCCGACACCGCCGCGTTTGTTCGCTCCAAGCAGGGAGCCTCTCTGCGCTTCAGTAATGCCGTGTGGCAGTACCAGCAGGGCTGCCTCTTCTTCTCAAAAATAAATTTACAATAGGTGGGGCAACTGCGACAAGTTACTCATCTTTTCCAGCTGGTTGTCCAAGCCGAGAGCGCTGCTTTGCTAACAGCTGTAAACAATTCGTGCGTTTAGTGAAATAACTCCTATCATGTTAATGCTCCACAGAAACGTGTCGTGCCTGCGGAGGACAGGCATTTGAAGCACTGCAGGGAAAATGAGGCACTTGAGCAACACTCCTAGCATTGCGTAGTGTTTGCTGGACAATGTTCTGGTGAGCTGCAGCCCTAAGCAAACAGTTTGTCTGGGGCAATAGATCACTTGTAGCACTCTGCTGCACTCTTACGGTTTAAAGAAGGTAGTCTTTGCCTCCCTGGCTGATCATTAACCCTGTAAGCAAGGCCAAAGATGCATTGCTGGGCGACACCTCTGCTGACAGAGGGAATGTTCCCTGCAGCCGGGTTTGTCTGCGGGGGGAGTTCCCAGCTCCCGGCCCCTGGGGAGTCAGCAGCTCCCTGCCCATGATGAGCTGAGCTGCAGCGTAATGGTGCCTGGAACTTGATTTGAGGGCCTCTGATTGGCACTAAAATTGACAAACCAATCCTCTTAGAGCAGCATGTGGTTCAATCCTAGCATTAAAAATAAACATCAAGTAACAAGATTCATTGTGAGCATCCACAGTATCTTCATTCAGCTTCCCCAAGGCAGATCTGAGTCTTGGCCTCCAAATTCCCCCTATTTTTGTGCCAGAGTGAATGTGTTACGTGTGTGCCTGCCTGCCTGCTCCTCCAGCTCTCCTTATACACAGCTAGGTACCAGGGCTCTCCTTCCACTACCTCAGAAAAAGGTTTGAAACTATTTATTCAATTATTCAATTATTTCATTTGTGATTGTTTGACCTGTCTTATAGGCACAGCAAATCATCTGCCTCTCTGTCACTTTGACTCTTGATTAACTAGCTGTGTCTCAAAAGATGTGACAGGCAAAAATAAATGCTAACAAGTTCCCTTCTTAGGCTGCAGATTCCAGGTATTGTACTCTGACTCTCCAAACAGGGCTCTCCAAGCATCAAATAAACACGTTTTCCTTTTTTTTTCCTTTTTTTTTGCTTTGCTTTGAATACTTGGACTGTACCAGCCTCTATTTTCTCTTCCTAGATCACCTTTATGATACGTTTTTCTTGCACACCACTTGTATACCACTAAGATCCCCTGTTACCAGTACCCATCTACTGACAGAATACCCTTACCTACCTGCAGACTACCTCTTCTCAACTGCTACTGTCCTTTTAATGTCAGCCCCTGCTAAAATAGTAGCTTTGGAGGTTGTACACAGTCTGTCACAGTCACAGAAAATCCACTGTACATATGTAAGCATGTCTAGTCTAATGATTTCTCATTTACAGCTCTGTAGCCCCCCCTTGCAACCCCAATACTAAACCCTCCTCTCTCCTACATGGGTTGAACCAGCAGTCCCAGGGGGATGGCCCTGGATCATACTCTGCCACCCATGCATGCATCTCTGCTGCCTCATTGCCTTGAACAGGCATATTTCAGCCTGGAGCTTCAACTAACAAATCTCATGATAGGCGAAGCAAGAAACAGGTGTCACACACTCGTTGGTAAATTTCTCTAATAAGTATAAAAAATAATGGCATGCAAACATCATGGTGCTGAAGTAAGCAGGCCTCATTTAAATGAAGGCAGACCAGAGGCTTCTGGGTGGGAGGGTGTTGCTTTTATAGTGATAGTACCTGGAGCAGTTACCTGCCATCTTCTTGCTACTAAAGCTGCTTTTGTTCACGTTGAGATTTTGGATAACACCATGTTTATGTCCTCAGTAGAACAGCTCCCTGGAATGTCTCCATCTTTTTCAGTTTGATTCTCTTTCCAGTTTTCAAACCATTTGGCAGTTAACTTTCCCCTTCCCATCCATTCAGCTGATCTTAGCTACTGTCCACTGTGCCATGGGTATGTTGCTCTCAGAGATGCAGTCACTCCCAATCTCTTTCCTCTTTGGCACTTGTGCTCTTCAGGAGACCTCACTCTTCTGAGAGGGTTATTTGAATTTTCACAGTCCCTTGTCTTGTACCAGGTGCAAGGGAGTGGTTTCACCTCTGCATGAGTCTGTAATCAGAGCAGGCTGCTGCTCTCCATCGTCACCAGACAGCTGAGCTGAATTCAATGTCCTTATTCTGTCTCTTCAGCCAGCTGGATCTTGGCTTTATGAAATGTAGTTGAGCTGATCAAGAGAGAGAACAGAAAAATGACACTTGCTGAACTCCAAGCACTTGACTATGAGCGTGTGTATGCCAGGTGTGATCATTCATCTGCCCCCAGTGCTTGGGTCCCACAGCCTCCTTCAGTTTGAGAGTTTTTTTTAAATCAGATTATTGTTTCAGGCAATTGTAAGACAGTTCAAGTACTCAATTTTTTTTTTTCTTCAGGATATAAGTTGCTGCCAACCTCCCTGCTGTGGCAGTCTCCTCGGAGAAGTGTGAAAGCAGTGTGAGTTTCATCAGCGTGCTGACTCAGCAGTTCCTGTTTCCACAGCTGAGGCAAGCCACAGCGGGTAGGGACAGCAGGGCAAGGGAGAATGTGTAACACGGGACCCACATAACTGCACAAACACTGTGCTGCTGGTGGAAAAAGGGAGTACATTACCTCCCTGAAAGGTTTGTTTTCTGATGTGGTGACAGGCAAGATACCACCTTCAAAGTCACTGATAGTTTAGCACATCAGAGATGCTTTTGACTTTGGACACTTGTAGAAGGTTGCTGTCCTTGGCTCCAGTCACAGGACCTCACATTTTCACATGTTTACTAGTGCTAGATAAATCCTAGCACGTCCTCCAGGCCCCTAGGCATGCTGCTGGCTATAAATTACCTCTCTCTTTCTTTTGTTAAAACTTGTGAAACTGATACAAAGGCTCCCAAGCTTTTGTCACCTGAAGTTTGCACAGATACTATCTTCTAAAGCTCTGCAGCACTCATCTCTTTCTGGAACTCAAATTCCAAATACAGAAAAGGCAATCATGCACTGCTTTGCAAAAGACTCTTTAAAATGATTGTACTTCAGTCCCCAGTACAGTGTAAGAGACTGACACAGCTATGGAAAAGAGCCAAGCTGTAGGCAACTATTTCCATGCCCACTGTGAGACCATGCTGAGCCCTGCTGACTGCAGGGGGGTTATCTACAGCAAGGACAGGACCATTTCACTTGTTACCATGCAACAGGCCAGCCTGGCCAGCAGGCAGAAGTCCAAAGGAGTTTGTAGGCTATGCCATCACAGCGATGATGGATCACTCACTGGATTCCCCATAAAGGGACAGTTCTTTCCTAGAAAGGGTTGTCACCATTTCCTGTCATCCCAGCACAGATCTCTCATTGCAGCACATCTTCCCAACTTCTAAAAGCTGAGCAGATCTGTATCAGTGTTTGCTATTTATCCCATATGGGGCCTGGAATAAACACATTACAGGGTATTTCCCCAGCATGTAGACAAGAGGAAACTGTTTGCCTCTACGTGACTTTTCAGCTAACCAATGACCCAAATGCAGTTTGCCGTGCTAAGGAACCTCATGTGGATTTGTGACCCTCTTTAGAGAGCTTTGGGACTGTAAAGACAGTAAACAGAGAGTAACTGCAGTTTTACTATTTATGAGTACTGAAATTTTTGCTTGCAAGCTAATCTACATTGTGTGTACAGGTCAGAAAAGGGTACACATAAAAAATTGTACCAGTTTTTGTGTTTTCTTGTAATTCTTCAAGCATACAATGACACAGAAACAGAAATGACCTACATAAAGGCCTGGCAAGGTTTCCAGCCTTCCACTGAAGACAGCACAGTAATGCCATTGCTCCTATGACAGCATGTCTCACCATAATGCTGTGCCTTCAGGCAACTGTTCATCTCCTGGGGAAAACACAGAAGTAAGTTGCAGCAGGTTAACTTAGCACACAAGTTACTCAGTCTTTGACCTTGCTGGGACATGTTGCTACAAGTGAATCAAGTGCATATTTCAGTTCTTCAGGACACCTGTCCCTAACATTTTTATTTTAGATAACAGTGTTATATAGCAGCTGGGCTGGACCATGTCTATGCATGGAGTAAACAGAAACCATCTGAACACCTCCAAAATGTGAAATCATACAGAGAGAAAAGCATCTGAGATCAATGTTGGCTCAAATAGACCCTCAGGACACAGCTCTTGCACTTCAAACTTTGCTCCTATCTGCACAAGCTACTCCATTACATACACAAAACATTAACAGAAATTTTATTTCTAGAAAACTTAGTCAAGCTGAGGGGGAAAAGGGAACAGAGCCTACTGCTTGCCTGGCAAAGCAATCTCTGCACGAGTTAATTGAGGTATGAAACACAAATACCTTCTGGGGCATCCTGCAGAGATGGGTAATTGACCTGCCCACATTTCAGTGTACTGCAAACCTTAACAGGGAAAAAGCAAGCATCTCTTTCCCACTGTTTAATTACGCTTCTGCTCTACCGTGTGTCTCTGCCTGGTGCCTTGCTACTCCCCAGGCGCCACTAGCCCTCCCCCGCTGGCTGCCATCGAGGCCATCGGAGGCAGGTAGGGAAAACAAAGCGTGTGGAGAGCTGTGTGGCCGAAGAGAGCGGCGGGAGCAGGGCCGGGGGGAGCGGGGCTGTGCCGGGCCGGGCAGTGCGGGGAGAGCAGTGCGCTCGGAGAGCAGAGCTGCCCCTGCGGTGAGGGCATGGCGGGGAACCGGGGAGGCTTTGAACGGGATCTGTCCTCGGCACAGCCACCCAAGTCACAGCTCAGCCCGTTGGCACTTGGGGACCTGAACCCATCTCCCTGTAAGGGGCTCACTAACTCTGACTGGTATGAACTCCC
>VWZP01008344.1:92765-136390 GCA_013396995.1 Dicaeum eximium | reverse complement strand
GGCGAGCGCCCCGCGGGTCCAAGGGTCGGGAGCCGAGTCTCGCCTCGTGCCTGTCTGCTCTCTCTCTCTCTTTTCTTCCAGACTGCTCTGTCTCGGGCTGGACGCGTTCCTCCTGCCTCCCGAAGCCGTGCTGGCGGGCTGGGATCCCTCCCTGCTTCCCCTCGCATTCCCGCTTCCCCCGGGGCTGGGCGCGTGCCCGCGGCGGCGGCTGGCGCTGGCCTCCGCAGCCCCCGGCCCCTCCCGGCAGCTCGGACCGCGCTTCTGCCCGGTGGCATCCTTGTCCGTCTGTGCTGCTGTACAGCCACGGCTGTGAAATGCGGGCTGGCGTGTCAGGGTGAGGAGAGCCGCGCTGGGGCTGTGGCTCACGCCGGGGCCGTGGCACACACCGCTGCCCGCACGTGTGGCACCCACGCACGGCATCGTCATGTTGGTCGCACACGCAGGTGTTGGTGCTGCAGCCTCCCTCAAGTGCTTCCATCTGCAGCGAATGTTGAGGTGGACCGTGTAGTTAGGCTTTGTGGTAGAGTCAACAAAGCAGGTCTCTGCCCTCTGAGCTGACTCTTGGGGGCTTTTTGGAAGGAATCAACTTAGGGAACCTCAACTAACCAGTCTTCAAGTTTTAGCTTGTCTTGCCGTTTGTTTGCCTCTGCTGCTCTAGTGGCTGTGTTTCATCTTCTAATGAGCACCTTCTGGAGTGCAGGGCTGTGTGCCTTCTCAGAGAGTAGGTTTTCCTCAGCTACCACGTAGCCTGTTTGAGCAGCCTCTCCAAAACAAATGTGATAACAGCACTTGTCTCTGGCACTAAGGTGTGTGCGCTCGGGAACCCACCATGAGGTACTTCTGAATTACTCCTGAAGTGCCAAGACAGGGCTGTAATAAACAACTGCTCTCGGTTTTGTCCTCCAGGGGATGGGCAGTGTGTTCTGCTTCTCATTCACACCCTTTTCAACTCTGTCAACCTTCCTCTCTGTTTCTTCTGTCCACTAGCTCTTCCCAGCCCAATTTGGGAGGATGGTGCAGAGACCCAGGAGGACAAGTAAAAAAGAAAAGGTCCTGTTAGAGCCTCGGCTTGGGAGCCTTGCCTTTAGTGAAGGCAGGAGGCATGGCAATGCACTTTTTCAAGTGCTGTAAAGCACGAGGCAAGCTGAGCTGGCATGTACTTTCCTCTGTGCTGCGAGGGGAAGGAGCAGAGGAGGAGGAAATACAGCTGTTCCAGAGCACTTCTGTCCTCTGTCCAGCCCGAGCACGTGAGCGGGGAGGACAGACGCAGAAAGGGAGATTCAGGAAGAGAGTATGGGAGGCTGGGGAGGGGCGAGGGGAGGAGAGGAAAGCTACAAATGGAGAAGAAAAGCTCTTTATGTACGCACAAATGTTATTTAAAGAAATGTTTAGCTAGAGCGAGAGCAAATAGCCTAAAATTATGAGATTGTATCTCTTGAGTCCCTGTTATTGTTCCTCCAGAAAGTGCTGCTTGTCATTCCTCAAGTATTATGTGTGTCTTTCTGCCTCACTCTTCTAGGCTCTTCAGCATCCTCTGACCTCGAGCTGAGCAGGACATTGCCCTTAGCATCTGCCTGTCTAATGTGTGGTTCTCCATGCTGTACATGGAATGATTATTCCCATAGTTGGTTAAGGCAAGTTTCCGAGGAATGTGAAGCAAGAGGCACGCCAGTCCTGTGGCTGGCCTTGACTGGAGCACAGGCATTTTGGGACAGGGGCTGTGCCTGGGGGCTGTGGTTACTCTGTGTTATCCTTGGCCTCTTGGGGATTCCTGCCTCTGCTCTTGTCCCTCCCACCCTTCTCTTATGTCTTATTGCTGCTCACCTGTTCTCTGCCTGTGCTGCAGCTGCTTCAGCCTCTCACAGTTATCTGTGAGGTTGTGCTGAATAGCTCAGAAATCTGAGTAAGGAGAAAAAGAGAGAGCAGCTACTCCCTTGTCTGTAGAGAAGTCCCCTCTCAGCCCTGTGCTGACTCTCCCCTGCACATCTTGCTTTGAGGTCCCTCACCCCAACAAGTGGGAATTAAAGCAGTTGAAGCTCTCTAGCTATGTCCTAATTACTGCTGCTGCCTTACTGTTTCTTCTGAAAGTGCACTTTTAACTTTCTCCAGGATTAGTTTCCTCTCTGAATGGCATCGGGTAGTCAGGTACTGTCTTCGGGGGCTGCATGGCTACAAGACCACTAAACTTTTTTTTTTTTTTTTAATGGAAAACCCAGTTACCTACCCCAGCAGGGTTTCACTTCTTTTACCTGTGTGGTACAGACAGAACTGAAAGTGTTCATCTAAGAAAAGGTATTGGCTATGGAAAGAGCAATTTCCTACCTGTGATGACAGTATGGCCTTTACATCTGATGACCTCCAGACCCTGAAAAGGCCACTGAGAAGCACAAGCAATGCTAATCCCTTTGAGAAATGAGCATGCTGCAGTATTTCTCTCCATTACCTACACTGCATAAAGTTCTAACAGCTGTTTAGTTTTCTACCCTGTTTGTACAAACACCTATCTGCATTGTGGGGAGAAAGAGTTGGTGTTGTCTGACAATTGTGACATGACAGGAAGGCATAGGCTTCCTTTGGAGCACGTGTCTTGTTGATGGTGTACATGTACAATTCAGTGAAATGTCTTTATGCAGCAGCTTTGAGAAATGTTCTGTGCTTTTAACTGCCTTGAATCTTCATGTGGTTAATGGACTTATGTATAGAAACCATATGAAATAATGATGCAGTAGAAGGGCGGGTTTCTTTAAAGTTTATGCGTTTGCCAAGGTAAACATATCTTAATTATGGCTTCTTCGCAATAATGACACGTTATCAAAATTCAAATCTAATTAAATTCTTTTGTGTTCTTTCTACTGCTTTCTCTTATTCTTGACTCCAACACTTTCTCACTTTCTTCATCTGGTGCACTCTAATATTTGGTCTGTGGGATCTGTTATAAAAAGAGCTGTTTACAGTCTTGGTTCAGAATCCGTGGTGCTATCTGTGTTTGAGTAGGGGTGTGGAGACCCAGTATATGGGGAGATAATTAAATTCTGGGATGGTAGAACAGATTTTGGTAGTACTGAAGAAGTGGTTACTGTAAGCAGCCACAAATCTTCAAGGCAGCTGTCTGTCCTGTGTGCAGTTAACACCTACTTGTTTAGCTCCCTACTTCAAAGAGGTACGTGAAAACCTGTTATTGGATAATAACTGCAGAACTGTTAGTTGGCAAATAGCCCAGAAAAGGCATTATTAAAAAGTAAATTTAATAAAGATGCCTATAACCATGCTTTAGTAGGCAGCTTTGTTTAAAGTGATTTGTGTGCTTGTGGTGACCAGTACGGGCACACAAGTCTGCCAGTGCAGCTGTCCTTGGGCCTCATCCAACACAGTTCACAGAGATCAGTCAAGAGTGTCCCCAAGGCTGGAGACGCAGGTGGCGGGGGAGAAATTTTGTCTGTATCGGAGACATGAAAGGAGTTGAGAATAGAAAGATTTTCCTAATTCCTGGAAGGAGATAAACAGGAAGCACTAGGAGTAGTTTGAGAGTCTGTTTGGTAGTGCTTGACTCAGCCATAACTTCATTAGTGTTCTTCATTTGGCTCCAATTACACATCAGTATGCTTTGGAGTTAAAATGTACAGTTTTGTAATTCCTTAAACTACTAATGTGGAAGCAGAAGTTTCTAAGTTTTAATGTGTTCATGTGGCACCTTCATCTTTGATCTGCTCAGTGTGTGCATGTATGTAGCTCCCACCATTTCCTTCTTGGGATGAAGCCCATGAGAAGGGCCCTCCTGTGTGCCTGTGCATGCTTTCATGGGAGCCCTCTTTCTGTTTGTGCTAAGCTTGAGCACATAACTCCTGCTGAAGAAACTACAGGATATTCTTTAACGGGAAGTAGTACAGATGTTAAAATAAGTGCTCTTAGCAGCTTCAGTGAGCCCAAAATAGCTTCTGCATGTTTCTCTTGTGATAAGTTCAGGAAAGGGGGTGATTCCATCTTCTTCCCTCTCTGTAATATTTTGAGTGCTGAGCAGGCTTCTCTGTGTTTTTATGGGCCCTGACTTAACAGGGCCAGAAGTGAGCCCTAAACAGAAATTGCGTTCCTTGGCACAGTGTCCTGCTTCCTACAAAAATTTCCAGTAAGGTCCTTGGTGAGGGGGAATAACCACTGAAACTGGTTGTCCAGAGGGATTGTGGAGTCTGTTGTTGGAGATGGTCTAAAACCTGGATAAGGCCTGAGCAATCTGCTTGAAGCCAGGTTAGCCATGCTCTGAATAGATGAGGTCCAGCAGTTCCTTCCAGCTGGCTGTTTGCCATGCGTTTGCATTACAGGGGAAGCAGGGCTGTCTTTGTCTGTCCCCAAAACCAGTGGGAATAAGTGTAGTCTTAAAATATCTGAAAATGGCCTTGAGAATTCTGAATAAAGACTTCAAAAACTGAAGTATATAGAGAAGCATAGCATAAGGAGGTAATTTTGCCCAAAGTCTCATAGCATCAGGTCAGTAATAGTGCTGGGAGAGGATCATAAATCTCCTGGCTGGCAGACTAGTGCTTTGGTAGCTAAAAGATTTTGTCTTCATGCATAAAACTACCTCCTTTCCCTACTCAACTATTTTCAGATCACTTGGCAACAGAGACTACACTTACCTGCTGAGAGATATCATATTCTTTTTTTTTTTTTCCTTATCAGTCATGTTCACAGGGATTTTTAGTACTAAAGAAAAATGTAGTGCATTGACTTTTTCAGAAACCTAGAAAACTTGATCTGGAAAAGAATTTGGTGAAATAAAGACAAGAGCTGCAAAGGAAATTTTTAGAAAGTGATGTTATTCCCAGTTAGTTGCACAACAATTAATCTCATATTTTTTAAGAGCAGAAAATAGCAGATGAAGCTGTATGCTGAATCCAAGTTTGAATCTCTTTGTTTAAAAAAGAAAAATCACTTGAAAAAACTTTTAAAAATCTGGAAGCTAAGAACACAGATCAGCATTTTAGAGAGTATCATGGAAGGAGTTAAGCTGTGAGTTAACTGTATCTGTGTTTCAAATCTAAATGCTACGAACAAGGCACCATTCAGACCTTCAGTTATAAGTTATGCTGAATCCCTTATGCTGCGTTTTTTTGAATTCTGTTCAGAGGAGGAAAAAAAATCATGTCAGATGAAAAAAATACTCTTGTTTTGGTAGCTTGTTTTTTAAGTGATGAAGAAGTAGGATTTTTTTTTTTTTTGTCTAGCACTTACGCAGGTCATCTGCTAAGTATTAGCAGCTGTGGAACTGTGGTGTTGCATAAGCATGACTAAAAGTCAGTTCTGCAGATCTATGCATTGCTTATTCTCCCCAACAACAGATCAGTTTTGTAGCTCAGTTGACATAATTCCCTAAATGTTAAGAGGGCATCAGCAAGCATGGCAAGTTGGGAAATCCTTTAAGTGATAGAAATCAGGTAGGATAATGCATTATTTTACTGTTGGCACAACCTGCTGTCCAATTAGACATGTGCCTTGGTGTTCTGTGAAGAGAACTGTGTCAGAGTAATGCCCTGCAACAGCTGAGCCTGCCAGCTACATAAATCTCATTTGTCTGGGCAGCTTTGCTTGGGAGATGGGTGTGGGTGCTATGCCTGGCTGCTGTGGAAGCAAGACAAGTGTGAGTGTTCTCAAATGTATCCCAGATTAGCCATGCTTAGTGATGTGGCTGAACACAACAGTCTCTTTCTAAGTGTTAGAAAAGGCATCTTTACATGAATGGGGCTGAGAGCCTGGAATGTCTTGGCAAGGGAGATGCCTGCAGTGCACATGTGAGTGTGTTGGCAGGGGCAGCCTGAGGCTGCCAGGCCCAGCCTCTGCCCCCAGGTTTATGATACTGGCTCAGCACATTGCAGGATTTGGTTAGCAGGGTGCATTTCTTCCCACTGAACCTGAGGTTACAGAGAACTGAACTTCCTGTGGTTCTGACTTTGAAGTCATAGAATATGTAATGAATTTTCTGATCCACACTCTGGCTTTGTTTTCAGGGTTTTTTTTTTCATTTTGTCTTTTCTTTTGCTGGTTTAAAGATCTCCACAGGCAAGAAAGACTCAAAAGGTGAGTACAGTGTTATCAAAACATGATCCTTACAATACTCCTTCTTGGAAGTTAAGATAAAATGAGTTTCAGCAGATAGTGTCCCCCTAGAACAGTCCATGCACCTGGTGGCTCAGAGCTAAGCCCTGCCTAAGCCTGCTAAGCCTCTTTTAAGACTGCAAGAAGAGTTTGGCTGAGCTCCCATTTTTTCCCCAACCCTTCTATTTCTTTTCTCNTTTTAAAGCAGTGATATGAGAAGTTAAATGAGGGTGCTTCCCCAGATAAGTGATGTTTCTGCTGGGAACAACAGGCCATGCTTCATTAGCTTACCTCACCAGCAGGCTCTGAAAATGGTGGAACCTTTACCTGCCCTCAAATTGGCTTGGTCCCTGAGGAAGGCTGTGAGTGCTTGGAGGCAGATTGCAGCTCCAGCTGAAGTAGCACTCCAGAATGTGGCATGGATCAGGAACCTTCCTTTTGGGGTAGTCGGAACAGGATGGTAGCTGTTTGTAACTAGCACCAGCTGGGTAGCTGTTGAGCAGAAAGATGTGGAGGACAAAAGTATATGGTGGCAAGGAGAAGAGAGGATTGCTTATTCCCCCCTCACCTCCTACCTGTGGAAAGATTCCTCAGCTGGTAGTTAAAGGGTACTGTGCTTCGATGCGCTTTTGGTTCAGTTTGATTTGCAGTTTGGCAAACATGGACAGCAGCAGCCATGTAGTACTGAGCTCTGCTGTCCTGTCTTCAATTTACTCCAACTTACCAGTCCTCCCATGACCATCACATCAGTCATTGCTCTCCTCATGTCCTGATTACCAGCACTGACTGACCTACTTTGCCTAACATATTCCCAAAACTGTTTTTCTGGCGCAGAAATGCAAAATAGGGAATTTTTGCTGTTACTTAGACATTTGAAGTTACTGAAGAGAGTTTTCAAAGCAAGTATTAAGTGTAAACCATAAAGACTGCTGTGTTGTGTATGTTACAAGCAAGATCACTATAGGTGAACGTGCCTGACTCTGTGTAGTGGTGTCTTTATATGGATCTCTATTTGGTCAGATGCTCTTTCATGTATTTCATATGGTCATATGCCTTGTCTTTGATTTTAATACCCCTGAGATAGGGAATGCATTCGAGCAGTGCCCTGTAGAATACATTTTCTATTCCATTGGGATGAAATGAAAAATCAAAAGATAGCAATGTGATGGTATCCATGAGTGATTATTTCAGTTCCAGAGAGAATGCCATTCATATGAGGCATGTAGGCAACACCTACCAGTATATCATTGTTTATGTCTGCAGGCTAATTTTAAACCATTCCAGACCATTACTACTTTGAAATGGAAAAAGATATTCCTTAAAAGTACAGCTTTTCCAGTCAATAGTCTTGATGACCTCTTGGAATCTGAAACTCTCAAATGGCAGCAGGCAGCCCCAAACCTTTGTTTTAATACTAGGCAGAAACAAACCACAAATGATTATGACTTGGAACTTCCTACTGTATTTTCAAATAAAAGTTCCTCATTTGATCTTAATAGGTGACTTAGGGAGGGGTAAAATAATTGCTTCATGGCACAATTTACTTGAAATAGATTATTCTTAATTGAATTGATCAGTGTCCCTTGGGTATAAATGAACATCTCATGTTCTCATCTAATGTGAAATTAAAACTAAACCAGATGCTTTTCAAAGTGAAACATCTTACTCGGAGGAGTTGCTGCATACTTACACTTACTTGTACCCTTAGGTGGAACTAGAGCAATATTTATTTTTTCATTTAGTGGTTATCCTTTTTCAAGCAGCTCTCTGCAGGATCAGTGTCTCCAAGTTTTATTATAGCTTTTCCCTTTTTTTTCATTTGTGCATCCTTGAAAAAAAAGTGTGCATGCTGACTGGTGTCAAGAGGAAGATAAATTAACTTGAGCTGCTATAGGGAACTAGAAAATGAAGTGTTCCATAACTGACAAACAGCTTGAGATGACTGGACAAGTTCCCTCTTTATTCATCTAAAATGTGCCAGTTGTTTAGCAGAACATCCCTGATAATACGAGTGAATTGCAGGGTAAAACCCGGTTGGATGTCATCATGTGCAGTACTTAAATGAGAACACTGAGGGATTTTGTGTTTCCAAGGGAAAGAATTGTCATTGTTGTCTTCTGTTTTGTTACTTGGAGTTCCCCAAGAAAGTTTCCTCTTAGGAGGAATAATGGAGTTTATACTAAGAATGGTTTATGACTGCTCTTTTTTATTTGAAAGCTTTTGTACTTCTCAAAAAATGTTTGTTCACCATTTGCTCACTAATTGGCCAGGCTGAGGAGGCACTAAAGAAACCATAGAAATTATACCACATGATATCTAATACCACAGCATTTACAGCTTTCAAGGCCTTTGCTCCAGGCCATCCACTGTGAGATATGGACAGAAGCAAATGAGAATATAATGGGAAAACTTGCAAGAAGGGAAAGGAAAAAAACCCCAAAACCAACCCAAAAAATGTATTTTCACTTTTTTCCCTTTAGATAGAAATAAAGACAGGTTCCACTGCTATTTCTTAATGAGGCAAGGTTTTATGCCCTAGGAAGTGAGAACAAAGATACACAAATCACTCTGAACTAGCAGAGGTGTTGATAGGTGTAAGCTGGGCCCAGTCCTACCCTTGATGTGTGGTTGCTGTGGAGTATCAGTGCTGAGATGACACCAGTGGATCGGGATTGCTTCAGACAAGGTCAGGACAGCATTTTCCAGGACTTTCCTCTGAGCTGTTTTCTCTTGGGCTTCTGGTAGAAGCTTTATTTTCTTGTCTAGTAGATAAGAATATCTATTATCTAGATATTAGATAATATAACCAGAATGGTTATTTTATCTAATATCTGCTGGCTATTTTTACAAATCACCATTTTGAAGGTAGGATGACTCGCTCTTCTGCTCTAAAGCCCCAGTGCCCTTGACATTTTTGCTTCAAAGTTTTGTATGGTCACTTATGTGATTATGCTGGGGAGGAAAAACCCCAGATTATCTGCAGACTTGTTTGGTGCATAAACCTGAGTTATGTCAAGTGACATTGTCAAAAATTGCAGTTTAAATTTCTGTATTAAGTCTGGCATGTGCAGGTTCTGGTTTCTTCATTTCTCAGTGCAGCATGTGACCCCTGGTATCACTGTCATTTCCTCCAACATGCATTGGATCAGGATTTCAGACCCTGACACTAGGGAATAATGTCTGGTATAGGACAAGTGTAGAAGAACTTTTAGATAGTTCTTAAGGGTATAATTATGGAAATAGCCTTTGGGACAGCCAAGTGTCTTCAAAATCCAGATTTCCCAAAGTGATGCAAAGCGCTGACATTGGCATTAGAGGCTGAGAGAATAGTCCTTGTCCCATTTACCAGCAAAAAGCCCAAAGTTAAATATGTCACGAAGTTCACTTAATTCCAAACTGGTAACATCAGGTAGGTAAATAGAGCCTGTGTCACAGCTGGTGCAGCTGAGCCCCTGCTGGCAGTATGTAGTGACAGGGAGCAGGTGAAGAAACACCTTTAGACTCCCACAGTGCATGGGGATGCTTTGAGGCAGTGCTGAGAGAGAGCCAGCAGTATCAGCTCACATTTCATCCTCCATAAGGAACTGTGCTGGGTCTGCTGGGACTTGGCCCACAGACCAACTGGAACCATTGGGCTCTACCAAAATGCCTGTGACTGATCTTTCCTACCTGAAAGGACCTGTGTTTTCAGGTCAAGCAGGAGGGTTTTTAGGAGCTCTTTGCTGCTTTCCTCTTTCCTTGTTGTTCTCTTAGGTCACTGCTGTGGTACGGCCTCTCAGAAAAGCCAGCCAGCTTTGCTGAAGAGTTGAGAAATTGGACTGTAAGGTATTTCTGCTCTTTTAGCAGCACTCTTTCAGCACTCTTTGAAGCCATGCTTCAAATTACAAAGTCTGGGGTTTCTGTTGAGGATAGGTTATGCCCTTGGAGCCGTAAGCCATGAACTTAGCTTTATATTTGATTTTTCAGTTCTCTACTGTATACTTGGCCTTTTGTTAGTGGGAGAGGAGAGAAGAAACAAAACAGATGTAGAGGGGGATGCAGACAGATGATTGCATCTTCAATTATAGTTGTATATTGAACTTCTGCTAATGAGGTAGACCAGGTGCCAAACTGTTTTGAGCCAGAATATCATACTACTGCCTCTGCTTTCAAGCTCAGTCTTCACATTTGGGCTATTCTGACTGTCAGTTCCCAAGTGTGTTACGGGAATTTGCATTGGAAGTCCAACTCCTTGTATTTGTCTGGCTGTGGGAACAATAGGATATTCACATACCCTTTTGAGGTAGAGGTGCTGGTTTATCTTGTGGGTGCAGTCTCCTGATAACTGACTCAGTTTCAGTAGTTGATGAAACCAGATTTTGATGAATGGCAATATAGGGTGTTTTATTTCTAAATCAGCAGTTTACTCTCTAAGCCAGGTGAGCTGTGACTAAACATTGCTTTCTGTCACATTAAGTGTAGTCTTCATGCAATGAGTTGGTAACCCCACATCTGCAGGACAGAAGTTCCTGCTCACAGTGGCATTGCATGAGTTCCATGCTGAAAGCCATCATGAAGTAGTCAGACTGTCAACCAGGGTTGAGGCCGTTCCCTGATGGCTAATGAGTGATCCTTTTGGGCCAGTGGTGGGCATAGTGGTGTGAGCAGTCTCGCTTGGATGTGTCTCACGTGGCTACTCCTCACATGTAGGTGAGATGTAGGATTTCACGACAGGGGTGAGTTTTTTTCACTGTCCAAGGAAACAGAATGTAGTCTCCAAGGCTGTTACCTGGATGCTTTTCATGGACTCTGCAATTCTGTTACTTTTTGAACTACTGCTCTTTAAAATCACAGTGGCAAACTCCTAATTCACAGTACTTGCATGGATAATTAAATAATAATGTGCTATGCAGTGTATATACATATTCATACACTGAGCCTCCCTTTCTCCTGTTTTATTTTTTTTGGGAGAATATAATTGTCAATAAATATCAATGAAACACAAAGACGTGGTCTGATCTTGTGCATGACCTGATCTTGCTCACCTTACTTGGATATAGTTCAAGTCAGTATGGGATTGCTGGCACTTGTAGCTAAGCAAAGAATAAAATCTCATCTGTTACACAGCAGAGAAGCTGGATTCTATTTTATAATTACCCAGCAACTATGCATAGACTCCCATCTGTGGCTATATTTGGCATCCAGTTATTCCTGATGTAGAATATACCACCCATGGGAAGAATGCAAGAAATGGACTAAAGTTCCCAAAGATTGGGACTTGCTTTCCCTTTAAATAAAAAATTAAGAGGGTGTGAGCTTTGGCTAGAAGATTCAGAATGTAAAGGGGAAATAAACTAAGCATCAGTAACAGCTTGAAATTGTATGGCCTGTGTCAAATGAAAAATTACTCTTATCAATGAATATTCTTTGTGTGGCTTTAAAATGTGTGGTGTTCTGGTGGATCATGATTTCTAAGGTGTAGATTTATCTAGCTTTATTTGCATGTACATGTATGTATCCATGTATGTATCCATGTATGTATATGTACAGAGATGTTGGTGGGAAGTTTGACTATAAAATACTACTCAGATTCAAGTGTGATCTTTTAAAACTGGTTGATGTTTTCTACTGAAATAACAAAGTATATAAAAATTTTCATCAAATATTCAGTTGAATACTTTGAAAACTTTCTGACCCATGTGAATAGCTGAAGACAAGTTGCTCAATAGTAAATATATTTTAACTTTGCCATTATAGCAGTGCTTATATATTGAGAAAAGGTACTTGAAGCCTAGGCATGCCATTGGAAAAGTATAGCAAACACTGCTCTAGAAAAACAGCTAGGCAGATTTTACTGGATAAAAGGTGTTGAAAATACCCTTTGGAAAGATAGCATGGATTGTTTCTCTCTTGGTTGACCTGCTGAGTAAGTCCATATTCTTTGATAGGGTCAAAGAGCTTGTGTCCCAAGCTTATTGTATAAAAAATCTACAAACTAAGAAATCAAGCTTTATGTGAAAATAAGTATTGGAAGCCACAACCAGCACTCTTACTTTTATTAAAACTTCCTTTTTGGTTCCTGAGAACATACTAAGGCTATTAGCAATATCTACAGTAATATGAAGGGACTTCGACACAAATAAAGTTCTCATTTTAGAAGTATATCTAAATACATATATGTATAAACAATACATATACACTGCAGAACTCCTCTTCAGGAGTCTGTTAATGTCTGTGTTAGAGGAGCAGGGAGAACAAGTAACTTTGAGAGCAAGGTTTGTCTGTTCAGCAGTTTTTACTCAAGTCAAGAAATACATAGGAATTTCTAGGCAAAAAGTACGTTTTCTTAGGAATGGCTTTTATTTCTGTGGCTGTCCTCTGGAAGGATAGCCTGTGGCTAAACCCAGGGTGAAATGTAATTTCATATGCACATAGCTGTGTAAAGGGCTTTGGCCCAGAAGTTGTTGAGTTGGGTGGGGGGGAGGTGGTTTTACTGTTTTCAGACAGGATTGGAACAGTGTAAAAACTTCATTTTCCACGTAGACATAATTAGAGAGTGGTAATCCACCAGAACATTTTTGATCATCAGATTTTGTTCACATTCTGGATGAGGGACAAAATAGATTCCCTGTTTTATCTGGTATGATTCTCCCCACCCCCAAGGAATGCGTTAATATTTCATCATTTTGAAGAAATGTAGTGGGCAACATTAAATATTTACATCTCTCTGAAGTCCCAAGGATGCCACCAGGATACCTAGCTGTACATCACACATGCTCTAATTCACCCCAAACACCCACTGTTTACTAATCTTCAGCCCCCTCTGTGCCGATAATGAGAAGGAGGAAATGGAAACAGCAGGGATTATATGCTACTGAGAAGTCCCAGTTTCTGGTTGTAATTCTTTCAACAAACTCTTGCCGACCGTGCTCCTGCTTTGAAGTTTGAGCACCTCGGTATTAGTGCTTGGCTCTGCTGATTTGGCTGACAGATCTGGGCTTGGCTGCTTTATTTGTGGTTGCACATTCACGGTTCCACACCATGGTTTACTCTTGCACTCGCCTGTGTTGTGCCTGCTCAAAGTTGGGGCAGTACAGATTGTTTTGCCCAAGCACTGAGATGTTAATTGCTCAAATTTGCTGGTGACAAGTTCCAGATAGAAAACAGTCCCCACCATATCCACTGTTCTGTCTGTGTGTATAGTCATAGCCATATTGCTGAATGGGGTGAGTTTCCGTATATTGAATAAATAGGGCCTGCTTTTATTAGGCAAAAAGTTGGTTTTGAAAGCTGGGTTTCAGCATGTTCTGTTAGTCTGGATCATCATGTCCAGTATACTCAGATGTGTGGGTTGTGCAAGTTTCTAATGTAAACCAAAAAACCTCAGAGCCCATGGTTGCCTTCTTATTTGCATAGTACAGGACAAGCAAATCATTTGTGTAAATACCTTTACATCAGTGTCTGTTAACATGCTTCTGTACTTATCTGTCAGGCCACTGTGCAACTTATTGCTGCTGGGGTGGTCCTTCATTCATAAATCAAACACTGTTTGATCTCATGGCAAGTGAGGGGAAGTCAGTTTATGGCTTTAAAAAAACTTGTGCTATCTGCAGGTTTACTAACACGTCTCTGTTAAGTACCCAGGTGTACATAAAGGAGAGCTTCAGGTATGCTTTCAGCTCAGAAGCTGAAGAGATGGTTTTGTCTAGTCTCTGTGTGTGTATATATATGTAAGGTGAGACATAGCATTAGTTGCAAGTGGTTGGCTTACACAAGGTGACTGCTAAAAATCCCTATTGGAGCTTTGCTTTTCTGAAAGGTGCCAGCCAACAGATTCCTCATCTGTTGCAAGGATGGAGAAACAAACTGTTTGTTGACAGAGGATGGAATTTATCAGGCTTCAGATGTTTCCCCTCTTGTCTTAGTGGTCCTCAGTCAGAGCTGACAAATGCTCTGGTGTCAGTGGTGACTCAGCAAACCCCGCTGTGCGAGAGCTCTGTGGACACGGTGGGACCGCGGTGTCACACAGCTGCCTTTGCTGGCCCTGCAGTGCCTCTCCATGGCCCCACTGAAGGGCTGGGCTGGAGGGGGAACACCCTGGGAGGCTGTTTTCTTTGGGCATGGATTAAAAGTGGCTGCAAGGCTGCTGCGAGTTACCTGCTGGGTGAGCAAATTCCTCCCATCTTGAACAACCCCAAATGTCTGGGGGGGATATAAAAGTATATTTGCCCCACCAGCAACTCCTAGCAGAGCCCTGGCACAGTCCATTATGTGTGACTACATCCTCACAGGGAGGTTGACACATTAAAAGTGACTTTGTAAACGTAGCCCCTTTTTAAAATGGAGAGAAATAACCCATCTCTTGTGAGGGATCCAGGCTGTCTGAAAGCTCCTGGGGGAGCAGCTGGCTGAGGACAAAGAGGCAGTGTGCTGAGAGCAAGCATGGCCACTTCCTGAACTCTTCAACTTCCCTTCAGCGCCTCTGAAGCTCGGAGTCCGGCGTATCATGTCTCTGCGTGCTTACCGAGGGGAAAATGCTTGAGCTGCATGAGCCTCACAGTGCTCTCAAGTGTCTTCCAGTGTAAATAATAGCTTGGCCATTTGGCCCAAAACCTTCAATGGGGGCAGAGCAGGTGCATCTGCAGACATGTGTTTGCACATGCTTTCCTACCACAGCTGCAGGAGCTCAGAGGTGCATGCACAAGGGTGTGTGTGTGAGTCTCATGTGAAAGCATCCATTTTATGGGCTAGCTTGTGGGGGTTTTTCAGTCATGCACGTATTTCCTTTTGCATGGGTGTCCTATGCATGTTTACATATAAAATACTTGAATCTTTTGTTAGCTAGGGGTAATTTGTTTAACGCTTAGCTGCTGCTCTGTAAATTCTCTTGTTGCTGCCTCTTTGCCAGAGGTCACTACTCTCACATCTCTGTGGATAGGAGGGATTCTCAAAACCATTGTGTTACTCCATTTCCAATTATTTTAACCCACTGATATGAATTACTGGAGCTAGTTTGGCTCATTTGATAGTAATGAACTAGTGAGCAGTGGTAAGAAGCCCTGAGGCAGCAGATGGGAATGTAATCCCTGGCTGGTGGTCACCAGGAGGCTGCTCACAACATTGATGTCTTCATCTGGCACAGTTTAATTATAAAGACGACATTTTAGTGGAAACCTCTTAATTTATGTGGAAAGTACATAGAATTCATCTGCCCATGGGCAAAGAAGCAGCTCTGATTGATTTGCTCTGGGTCTGTCACTGTAGCCATGGTTTTGTGTGACAGCCTGGGTAGTGGCAGAGCCAGCTTCCTACTAGCACTTGTCTGGTTTTGCCTGAAAGTGAGAAAAGGTGGGGAAAAAAAATCTCATGAGCTTTTGACCTCTAGATCAGCTCCTCGGTGTGGTCCATGGCACAGGCTGTGGAACCACTGTACCAACACACTTGAAGAGAACTGAATGGTGGAGGCAGGACAGCCATGAATGAGTGTTGCTGCCAAAAGATTTGCATCCCAAATTTGCAGCATCACTGTCTCTTCACTCTCTTCCTACCTTCAAGGTTTTCACATTCACACTTAGGTACAGCTAAAGCAAATCTGTGCCCCAGCAAAGATCTTTGCGATCAGTCTGTAAGGGAAGTCCTCTGGGTTTGTAACTCACTGCTTTCACACAGGCCTTGCCAGGCTGATCAGTCCTCCAAGCATTGGCTGTTGTTATTTCAGCTCTCACTAAATAAAGGAAGGTGACATTTATCTTCACCCCTCCATTAGCTTGATTGATGAGTTTTTAGTGCTTTCCACAAGGAGCACCTTCCAGCAGAGCAGTATCTCCTTGCTGACTCTGGTGTGACCATTCTGCCTCTACTGTGACATGATGATTTTCAAACCTTATCTCCAGACTGTGTCCGTATTCTGCTGGTGGTGTACTTAGGGTTAGATTGCCTTTCCAAAATCCATGTGTCTTTAAAAAAAATAAATTCTGATAAAGCACCACCTATTGAACAGTCCTGTAAACACAGTACTCTAATCCAGGACTTTACTGTCTTTCCTTTTGTGACATACGTTCAGACCTGTTGGTCCAGTGCTAGATAACAATATGTGGATGCACACTGCTACAACTGAGAAAATCTCTACTCTTCTGAAGACATAAACTACTTTTCATAGGACTTGAACTTCTATTTACTGTATTCAAATGAAAGTATTTCTGAAAATTGCTGATGACTGCATCTGTTTGAATTTATCAATTCACTGCCACTCTGAACATTTGATAAACAAATCCCCTTGAACTGAAATTTCCCACGCCTGCAGTGTAATTACATTCTCCACTACTGCATTTGTTTCCCCTTTAAAAGAAGGGGGGAGGGACACAGCATACTGTGGCAGAATCACATTCAGCATTTGGTATTAATATATAGTACAAAAAGGTCCATTGAGTCATGGAGTGACTCAGAAGGCAGTAGAGGAGGGCTTTTTGGCTATGCAGAAATGTCAGTGGTTCAACATTAGATCAGAAATTTCTTTAACATGCTGTGAGGGACAGTTAGTTGTTTGATCTGATGTTAAAACTTAAGCAAATTGAGTCTAGCAAGGTGCGGTGAGGAAGTGTGTGTCACATGCTCCTCCACAGGAAACGACACTGGAGCTGCTGGGGAAGTTCAGAACTGGGTGACCTCCAACAGATTCGAATAGCACAGGTTAGTTCTCTTAAAACATCTCTTTATCTGTCCTGCAGGGGTTCTGCACGTGTGTGTTCACCGATTTTTGGCAGGGTGGATAAGGAGTGGTCTGTAGGGCAGTTGTGGTAGCAGGTAGCAAGCAATGTGGGATTTCAGAGCAGAACTCTACAGGGCAAAAATAGGAAGCTCCTCTGTGGGTTAGCTTGGATTGTGCAAAGCTTGGAGCCTGCCTTGCGGTACAACAGCACTGTGGGCTTGAGTCACGTCAGAAGTGTGAATGAAATCTCCATCTTGTTAAGACTTCCATAAAATAAGTTAAAGGTCTGGATTTTTAATAGATGTGTTCAATGTTAATAAATACCAGGAAGCACTTTTCCAAGGAGAGGTTAAAATCATTGACTATAGTGAAAACTTCATTTAGTTTGTTTTGGCTGTACCAAGTATGTAGAGCTTCTCTTTGGTTTTACTGGCACAGTTTCTTGTTAAGGTGTTCTCTCATTCCTGGTGATTTCTGTTGAGAAATTGCATCACGGCTTTTCTGTGCTGGAGGGTTTTGACTTGGGAGCATATTGCATCAGGAATGAAATGAAGCTAGGTTGGTGCTGGAGAATTTGGGAGCTCTCAGAGGGAGATGATTTAATGGGATGTGTGTTTGGTACTTCAGCACAAATATAGATTTGTTACTTTTAAAGTTGTGATTAATTACAAATCTTAAATGCAGAGTTGGAGTGAAAGTTACAAAGAAATCAACCTTCAGGATGATAAAATGTATAAAACAGTAGCAAGTGCACAGAATCTGAACTAAAACTAAATCCCAGCGTGGGGAAGAGGAGGTGATGGCCCCACAGCCAGCTCCAGCAGTGGTGGCTGGAGGCCGAGGTGCTGGCTCTGCACAGAGCACCCCTTGCTCGCCCAGGGTCACAGCTTGTGAGGCAGAGGGACTTGGACAGGGATGGTGGCAGCAATCTCACACGAAATGCAGCTGCTGGGGAGGACAGTGCTGTAACAAGGCCACGCCAGGCATTAAAATCAGAGATCTGAGCGTCAGGCAAGAAGTCCTAAAGCTGCCCATACTTCTTCCCAAAAAGAAGTAATAAATTTTTTTAAAATATTTCCCTGGTCATGTAGAAAACCAGACTAAGTTGCAGAGCTCTTTCACCCTCCTCCTACCACCTAGTGCATTCATCCTGGTGTCAGTGCAGAAACATCTGTGTAAGATGAAGGCAGTGGCTCAGGACCAGGCTGCTCACACCTCCTGCACCTGGAGTTGGATGCTGCACCTGGCCCTGCTGCAGGGTATGGAGGGTCTTGGCAAGCTGGGAATAGCAGGGCCCTGTTCCTGGGCAGTTAAACTGCTCTGTGGCTCAGCCCTGCAGAGCTTTGCTCTTGTATTTTGGGCTTTATATGCAGAGAAGGCTTTGGGCTTAGCTGGGCTGCTCTGCTTCTGTAAAACCAGCAAGTTTTCAGAGAGCCAAAGTTCTGCCCCAGATCAGCCTTTCTGATGTATTAGGGTTTATAGCCTTCACTGGAGCACTGTTTAACTAGGAATGTGATTTAAAAGCAATTTAGTAAAATCCCACTGCAGACATTTTCATTTCAGCCTAATCCTGTCTTATAGTAGCTCATCTCAAATAGATTAGGAGTTGTTTTGAGCTAAATATAATGGCTCGTAAATAATATATTTGAGCCTCCATGCAGTGGCTTGTGCCAGGTATTTGAAATAGAATTAAAAATAAAGTGATACACATTCCTAAATAAATAAACTCTAACACTTCTACTCTGCTACCAGGAGTGAACATAGGCAACCAGGATTGAAAGAGCAGGAGAGTTGTTGAAGAGGAGGGATTTCTGAACGGGCCTTTTCCAACAGCTTGTATTATGAAAACCAGGGAAAGAATGTTTCTTCCTCTAACAAATTAAAAAGGAAATCTGCAAAAAGAGGAAAGGGAGTAAGGAGTACAGACTAAACAAAATGAATTAAATATGCATTGGAATGAGAGAGAAGGAAACCAAAAAGAGAAAATAATAAAAAATGGAACCAGATGGTGACAAATTCTGTGCTCAGGAAACAAAGGCTACTCTTCTGCTGCACTTCAGAAGGAGGAGAGACTGTGTATATGTGTTTGTGCATATATCATCTATGGAAGAAAAATTCACTTTTCTGTATGGTTTTCTTTAATTGTTTGCTTGTTTCTTTCCCTTCAGCAGTGCTAATATAGAAGTTTATTGATTTGAGGGAGCTTCAAAGTTAGATGAAAGCATCATTAAAGAATCTTCAATTCGGCAAGTAAATAGAATAAACCACTCAATGTCACCTTACTCACTGGCTGGTTTTACTCCCCAGAATCTATGTGGTTGTATTGCACTGTTGAACTTGTGTCCGCCATGCACTTGGATCCACAGCACAGGATTGTTCTACTCTCTGCAAGGGAAAAAGAAGGAGTTGAGATGTGCAATACCAGCTAATGCAAACAGGAACTGCTCAGCTTCAGAGAGTTTATAGCAGAATCCCCTTGTGGGTTTCATTTCACCGCATAGCTTATGCAAAGGTTCCGTGACTAGGAGGGACTGGGGTCTTGAGACTGATTTCTAAATAGAAGCAAATCTGTAAAATGCTGAATGGCTACTGTTTTTACGTTTTATTTTAAAATTACTGGATTTTTAAAGATTTTATTTTGTTGGTTCTAATACTAAATACATTAAATGGTCAAGTGTATTTTTTGCGGGGGTGTTACTTGCAGCACATCTGTCACATCTTCCAGGCTGTTGCCTCTCCTTTTCTGCCCACCACACATTTGTTTCAGCTTTTGCATGCATTTTTCTCTACCCTAAGCTACAGAAACCTCCTAATTACAAAGCTGGTTGTTGAACCATGCCTCTTACGAGGAGCAGCTGTTGTGGTGGATAACTCTGTTCAGTCTTACCATCGCATCCATGGCCTTTCTGTTTGCCTTCCACCATTTATATTTGCTTTTACTATGTATGCTATGCTGAAGTTGGAAGAATTGTCTTAAATTTGTTTGAGAACAAACTGGGTCCTTTGGCCTCAGGGAGCGATGTGGAGAACCCAGCCATTGTGTTTTCCTGTTCTGATTCCTCTTTAGAAGGAGGGAGGCTTTTCTTTGCAGTACACTGCCACTTTCTCATGCAGAATTTCTACTTATTCAAGGAAATACATAATGGATAAATGCTCAGGCTCTGTGATCCCCAACAGTTCCAAATTAATAGTTCTTTTCCTTTCTTCCTTGCAGGACTGTGCAACCTGGGAAATGTTACTGCAATTTAATTAACTTCAGAAAGTGTTAACTTCAGGAAGTGTATTCTGGACTGAATTGACCAGACCTCCTATTCTATGCAAGCATCTCCTGCTGGTGACCAGGTACAGAGCACTGAGGGGTGGGAGTGGGTGAGAGTCAGGGTGTGAGCAGCAGCACAGGAAGCTCCTCTGCTGTGTGTCATTCCTGGCCTTAAGAGTTGGATGCCACAGAGCCACCTCCTGTCTTAGGTTGCAGTGTGACAGTACAGGAGTCATTCTTCTCCAGGGCAGGATTAATGGCAGTGCCAGTTCACAGGCATGCTCTGATGTGCCACACCTTTCCTAATGTCAGATTTAGGTGCCTTAGGTCACATCAGATTTTATACCGAATCCATAAGCTTTTAACATGTGCAGTGAGTTATTTTCTGTTTGTTTGGGGTTTTTTTTTCCCCATTCCAGTAGTACAAAGCTAACAGTGAAGGGATTTAAGGTTTGGCAAGTAGGTCAGGAGACCTAAGGTATGATATGACCAGGCACAATGAATCTGTAGTTGTCCTGACTTAGAGCAGATGACATTACTCTTGAAAACTGCACAGTGAAGTGATGTTTACAGTTTGGTGCTAATGAACAGGTATAGTATTAAAAGGTTCACTGAAACACATGGTTAGTAAGAAAGAAATAACAGGGAGTTTATTTTTTTTAAAATGTTAGTTTAATTATTTTTTAATTTAATTTTTGGTTTAATTCTTTTTTTGTTGCAGCAGAGGCTCTATCAGAAAGCATGTGCTGTAGATAGGCTGCAGTGTACTGATCCACCAGCAGATCAAGTATTTCCTATCTCAAATGCTCTGTGTTGTAAACCCCAACTTCCTGAGGCTTCCTTGTGGTTAGTGGGCCATGTAGAAACTGATGCTGGGGGGGTTCCAGAGTGGTTTGGGATTTTGGTTCTCTGTAGACATGAGCACAAAACCATTCAGGACCATTTCTTCTAGATTAAGTCTATAGCTGTTCCATGTGGGTTGATGCTTTGGTGTAGTTCCAGCAGTGCACTTGCTTTGGAAACCACAGTCTGGAGAAATCTGGGTGCTGGGTCTGGGAGATGTGAGAGGGAAGAGCTAGCCCCAGGAACAGACAAATGTCTCACTTCATTTGTGGATCCACAGCTCTTATCAGGCATGATGGACTGCTGCTGGATGAGGTTTGGTGCAAAGACTATTATTTGAAGAGTTATTCCTCAGGACCAAAAAAGATGCTACTGCTGTGTGGTCAGAAGTCAAACATACCTGTTTGGGTAGGAAGGGATGGCCTACTCAGAGAAGGGAGACATGCAGCTAAGGAAAATATGAGTATCTTTAAACTGACATTTATAAACTTAAAATGCAAGACTGAGATAAAGACAGTGCATTGTCACTCTCACCCTTTTCACATGTGATACGGAATTATGGAAGGTCCCAGGAACAGCAGTAATGATGACAGCACAAATACCACCTGTGAGGAAAGACTGGAGGAAATATGATTGCTTAGCATAAAGAGAAGTTCAAAGAGACATGCAACCAGTTTTGAAATAACCATGAAGAGGAAAGGAATAAATTCTTTTATGCATCACTGTAAATAGCATGAAAAATAGTAAATGAAATTGCAGCAAACAGAGGTCTAAAGAAAGCACTGGGAAAAGCTTCATTAGCTGTTAGGATAACAAGACAGATGACAGAGATATTGCAGATTTTCCATCAGTGGAGATTTTTAGAGAAAAAAGAGATGAATACTGCCAAGAATGATATAATCTGTGGTGACTCAGGGGAAGGAAGGGTAGATGCCCTCTTCCAGCCCTGCTGTCTGTTGTTCTGTATTTCAGTCTCCTTGTTGACAGTGACTTTGAATTTTTCTGGTTATTGATGAAAGCTGAATATTTATTTTAAAGGCAATAAACATTTCCATATGGATGGTACAGTATATTTCATGCTCCACTTTTCAGGAAGGAAACGGAAAATGCTGTTTCTGAGTTTCCTGAGGAGATCTTTCTCTTGGAAGTAAACAGATAAAATGAGTGCATTATACTCTGCACTGTGGGAAAGTATTGAGTTCTCATTAGCAGCTGGCAGGCTAATGACCAGGTCTGCTCCTGGCGTAAGAGGGGGACCTGAAAAGGCAGGCCCTGCTGCTTTCTCAGGTGAAGCTGGGAGAAGCCAGAAAACTGCTCATTTGTATCACAGGTCTCAGAAGTCTGGTACTAATAGCAAACTTTGAGTTCATGCTGGCTGTGCAAAACCAGCTTGGTTTTTGTGGAACAGCATTCCCTAATAGCAAGTTTTGATGGATCAAGGCTCACCTGAAGAAGCATTTGGCTGCAGAGTTGGGGCTTTGTTCACCCTCTCTGTGCAGAAGCAGGGCTTTTTCTCTGTGTTGTGGTGCCTGGACTGGCACTCCCTGTGACCTGGCCTCCTGTGAGCCTGCCTGCTCACAAGCACCTTGGCACATGTGGAAAGAAATAATGATCCCTGCACCATCATTTTTTGAGGACTGCCAGTCATCAGGGCTGCAGTTTAAAGTAGACCTCATGAGAGTAATAATGTCTTATGACCTGATAAAACCAATACAAAGCTTCCTTTCAGCTGTGAGTTTGATGCAGATACTGCAGCTCTCTGAGTTTAGAAAAAATTTGCTTTTTATCTGGAAGCTTGTGGCCTCAGATTTGAAGTGGCTCTTAACTCTCCATCTAATGACAAATTCTAGTTTTGAAAGCAAAGATGTTAGGAGTTATAGGTCAGTCTGCTATATGCTGAATTTAGCCTTCAAATTTACTTAAAATAAAGTTTGGTTTTACCCCTGCAAGCTAACCAAATCGTTCAGCCAGTTTGATCAGGGTTTTGGCCATATTTACAGGATTCAGCAGATGTGATGATAAATTTATTTGTAGTGACAGTGGCTGTCACAGTTGTTGAACCCTAGCCAAAGTTAAGGGGAAATGGATTGCCACCCTCCAATTGCTGCTTCAGGGCACTCCACTGAGCACTGCAGCCTGCAGGGACCAGTTTCTTTTCTCTTCTGAACTGCTGGTAGACTGGCACTAGCAAGGACAAATTACAGCAGTTCTCTAGAGTAAGAGGATTTGTTCAGTGTTCTAAACAGGAAATGCAAGTGCTGAATGATGGTATGTGGCTACTTTTGGTTTTGTGGGTATGTTTTCACGGCAGTGGTATGTCATACATACTTTTTTTTTAGCTTGAACTACACTAAATTACTACTTCCACGCAATAAACCTGCATTTGGGATACCAGCAAGAGCTCAGCTAGACCTGCTCTCTTGAATGGAGGCCAATAACCTCCAAACCCAGCTGTTCACTGGGTCCCAGTGAGTTCCTGTGCCACCTGTGTGGTGCCACCAGTGTGGCAGGCTGCCTTCGAGCTGCCAGCTAACACAGAGGTGCCATGCTGGCTGGGCACCGCTTCCAAATCACTGGGAAGAGCCAGGAGCCACTGCTGACCGTGGAGCAGCTGGATGAGGCACCTTGTCTCTCCTCAGGCAATGGCTTGTGACTCCTGCTGAGTTCAAGCAAGGTGTGGATTTGTCCCTGTCGGTATAGTCACCTTCCTGGCAGGTCTGCCTGGGCCTGACATGGGCTGTCACTGCAGTGGCCTGAGCCTCCTCCAGGGCAGGCACCCACATGGCACACTGCCTTTGGCTANGCTGTCACTGCAGTGGCCTGAGCCCCTTCCAGGGCTGGCACACTGCCTTTGGCTGCTCTTGCTTCCTGGAAACATTCTGTTGTTGAAGGTCATAGAAAATAGTTAGAGATATAAATAATTAAAATGAAATGCAGATAACTGAGTGGAAGCTCTTGGTTTTTACTCAGTATGACTTGGGAAACACTCTTTTGGCATGTGTTGACTGAGCCAGCTGAAAGTATGAAGTGGAGGGGTGCTGTATGTTTCCAGCTGAGGTAGCTGCAGTAGGCAATGCAGCTGTGCTGTTTTCCCTCTCGGGAAGGCAGTCCAGGACATGCCTCTGTCTTTGTCTAGGGGGAGATTGACTAGTTTGTGTCCTGAGCTGTGAAAGGCTTTGCCCTGACTATTTTTTTGGCAGAATCCATTAATAATCATTCTTTCCAGCTTCTCCTCTTTGCTTATGAGCTAAGTCCTGTCCATGTGCAGCTGTAAAAAGTTGTTTCCAAAGAGAAATAAACTGGAGCAAAAACTTCTGTAATTGGAGATGGAGAGGAAAGCAGAAGGGCGTTTTCAATTTGTTGTCCTTGGATGCTTTTAATTTGATTTGTGCCATGCTTTAAACCAGGGCCCTTTACAGGACTGTGCCCTCTTGCTTGTCTGCATCCATGTCCTCCCTGTCCCAGCTGGAGCAGCACCAATTTCCCCGTGCCCCTCATGGGACCAGGGGATAATTGGGGCAGTCAGCATCAGTCAGAGAGCCCTGTGCTTCATCAGCAGTGCCATGTCAGTCCATTATGATAGAAATCTCTTCAAGTCTCAAACTTTGACAAAAAATAAAAATAGTTTTCCTTTCTCTCTCTTTTTTTTAACCCAAACCCCACATTATTAAACACACACAAATTTTAATGCCTCTCCAGGTAGATCAGGGAATTTAAATTCCTGCATTGTCTTTCATGTAACATTAAAATTGCTTTGAGTTTGAAGGAACCACAGACTGCTGAAAAACAGAACTGGTACCTTGCCATATATTAGATAATTGCCAAAACAAGTAGAGAAGCCTATTTCATAAATGAAATCTTCAGAAGCTATCTTTACTTATAGGGCTTCCAATGAATGATGAAACCTTAGATTAGTCATAGACAACTGTGTGCCCTTACTGTAGGTGTTTAAATTGGCATCACCTGCTGCAGATGTCTGCTGTGTACTCAGATGCATATGTGCAAATTTCATGGTCCCAATATCATTGAGTATTCAGCTAAAGGCCCAGGTGTATGATCTCAAACCTCCAATTCAGTGTTATCTCACCTATATTTCATAAATGTAAATATTGCATAAATATCAAGTCCTGCTGCAAAAGCAGATGGAAGGATTTATGTAAAAATGGCTTTACAAAGCTATTGTGAGTAAAATTTTTATTGTAGCTCTGTTCTAGTAAATGAAACAAGGTGTAATTGTGGTTGGTCAATACGTTGATCTCAGCTTGGCTTATAATAATATAAATAGGAAGAATATTAGAATTGCCTGGATTTTGTTCTTTGCATTTTGGCAGCTTATTTATGAAATAATTGAAATGTCTCTTAGCTGTACCTTTCTTTTCCAAGTGACTTTTGACATTTTTTTCTTGCCAAAAGGCAGTGTTGGAAATACTTAACAGAAAAATTCATCCTTGTATTACTCAGGATGTTTTCCAGATTGGACCAAATGGAAATTGCCGGTGATAGGAACAGCACATGAGTATTGCTGGTGATTGCACATATGCAAACTCAGATGCTGAAGGCTAAGGTCTCTCCTATAACCTGTGGAGAGGTGTTCAGTGTGCTGTGGGTTAGATTTTGACTGCTTTGCAAAGAGACAGACTAAGTCCAAACAGAGGAGGAAGAATTTCAGGTTTGTCCTTCCACCGCTTCAGCTGCGGACGGGAATCTGAGCGAGCAGCCACCAGGGCATCAGACTGCTTGCCTGGGGATAGCTCTAAACATCAGTCCACAGGTTCCAAAAGCCCCTGGGTAGGAGCTGACCTTATGCAGGGTACTCTGCAGGCCACTAATTTGCTTTGGAGCTCTCCTTCCCAAGGAGTGAGTCTAGAGCAGGGCATCCTCTGCAGAGTTTATATATATATATATATATATATATTTACATTAGGTAGCAGCTCCTTTTGTCCAGTAACTGGTGTTGGAGGCAGGGAAGTGCTGGCCAGCTCAGAATAAGGCATATGATGGATTCAGCAGGTCAGTACTCAAGAGGAAAAGATGAATCTTTATTGTCCCTGCTGCTAGTCTGCTTTAGCCCTAGAACTTCAACTGGCAGCCCTCATCATTTATTATACAGATTCTCATTACTACTTTTGGATCATATCTTCCTCCAAGTCTAAGAAGACTTCTCAGATCTGGAATGAAACCAGAGCAGTTCCTATCAAAGAAGGACAGGTGATAGCTTTTTTTTTTTTTTTAAAGAAACAATTAGACTCTTAAAATTAAGCTTTTCTTGTAGTAGTTCCAACACAATTAATATCTGTGTTTTTTAAAAGAGAGAAAATGATGGTCAGATTTAGTAGGTTTTTATATATGATGCAAAGAACCAAACAATGCAGACATAATAGGAACCTTCAGTCTGCTTTACTAAATGGTTCCTTAATGGTTATCTGGTCTTAGTTTTGTATTACCCATCTAAAGGTAGTTTTTAAGTTGTCTTATTGAACATTTTTTAATAGCAGTAATGTATTCCTTCCTCTGTCTATATCTCTGAAGTTGCAGGAGAAGTTTACTGCTGGATTCCAACCAGGCAGATAATTGGCTGGTGCAGGAACAGAATATTTTGGCTTTGTTTTTAATATGGATTAGAATAAGGCATCATTTGCCCATACTGCCAGGATATTAAGTGATCATGTAATTTCACGTGTGCAATAATGTGTTTTCAGTAATATTATTGCTTTTCTTTGTTGTTTTTAAATTGGTCCTTTTCAAACCAAAATGTGTATGGTAAGATATGTAAGATCAATTTTAATCTCTTATCCTTGACTTACCTTTTTATTGGGGTTTTTTATTGCTTTGGATGCAATTTCTAAAGTTTTGTAGGCCATTTAGGACAGATGGTGAACTTTTGGCCACAGTATCTTGAGTAGTTTGGGATGAGCTAAGATTGGCTCCAATGTGAAGAAGGGGCAGTTGAAGTCCCAGAGTTTGGGGAGGGATTGTTTGCTCAAGAAAACCCTCTTTGCTTAAGATTCCTTTTTGCCCCCTCCCCTTCATTATTTCCGTCCTGATTTTAAAGTCTCTTCCACAGATTTGTTTTTATATTGCCCAGAACCTCTAAAAATAATTACTGAAACCATAGCAGCCCATCTGAAAGCTTTCTGAGACACAGTATGAGCTGCAGAGCAGGCCAAACCTCAGAGGGCAGAGGCTCTTTTCCAAGCAAGGAAGAATACTGAGTGTATTCTTTGGATGTGTTTCTTTGGATACTGAGTGTTTCTGTGGATGTTTGTGCAAATGGGTGCTTTGTTGGATGTCCAGCATACATTGCCCAGCTTCACGTATATCTGCATTCTGGGGGGTTGGAAGTGATAGTAATTTACTGTTTCACTATTACTAAATCACTATTTACTGTAAGGTATCATGTAAAATTTGTAAGAGAGAATTTCATTTTGTAGCTATTCTGAGAGGAGGATCTAAGATAAAATACTTACCTTGGTAAATACTAAAAGTATGCAAAATAATGGTATATTTTGTGTATATTCATTTTTAACTCAGTAAACTGAAAATTTTCAATTGCTTTGTTGCAAACTTGTACTAATTCCTTAGGCAGTGTGAATTGTGAAAAAGTAACTGTTTTGTAGCAGCCCAGCAGAGTCTACAAAGAACCTTTCCTGGCCAGGTTCCTGAAATAAGCCTTGAAATGGCAGCTCAAATGCTGTTTTACAGCTCTATGAAGTGGAGGTCAGAGAAGGTTTGTGAACACAGGGGATGCAAGTCACATGCAGAATGAGTTCTCCTCTAGTACCTAGGCAGTCAGTAAGATGTGGCATGAGTTTCTGTTCAGTTTGTGGTTTGTGAGCAGGGCGTGGTGGGTGTGTTTTAGGGAGCTTTTCAATAGGTTGTGGTCCTTGGAGACAGGTGACAGCACATCTTGCTGGTTGTTCTCCCCAGGTTCATGGAGCAAGGTACCAGCAGTGCTGAACACAAGGCATGGCATCTCTGTGCCAGCTATGGCTGTGGTCCTTGCTCCACCAGCCTTCCTGATCCAAAGGATGGTGTTGTGGGACTCAGTGCCAGCCTTGCTTGCTGACTGTGACTCTTTTCAAATTCATTACTTATGTGCAAATATGATTTGGTGCCTCACAAATGATCTGATTTAATGACTAACCCCGAGCTACAGTGCAAATCCCTCCACAGGAGAAAATATCAAGAGATGTTTTCAAGTCAAGGACTTCATGGGATGGACTCTTCCTAAGTCTGATCTCAAAAAGTTCAAATGCTTCAGCAAAGTCAGAAGGAACAATGAGTATCATCCAGTCTCCTCTGAAAACTGGCCTGAGCCTTTCCATAAACTGTAATGAGAATAAATTCAGGCTCTCCATCTCTATCCAGTCTAGTCGAGGTTTCTCACCACTTTATGGCCTCAAATCATTCAAAATTAACTTTAAGAATGGAAAATCAGATTTTTTTTTTTTAATTAAAATCTCCACCAGGCCTGGTTGCCTGTTTCTCACAAAACTGATTTATGGGTCTTGCTGTGCTGAACTGAGGCTTTTATTGACAGTAACCTGGCTCTGAGGTGGTGGTTTTTCTACACTGTCTGTGGTGGAGCAGGCTCCCTTACATTATGCAGAAGTGGGGCTGGCTTTTGTTTTGTTTTTCCCACACTCCAGGCAGATCAGTCCTTGATTGCTCCTCTAATGACAGGTATTCAAGTTACTCTAATTTACGTCAACACCTGGGCTGTAAAAACTCTAATGCACTCTTGCTTGTGCAGTTGGTCTTTCCCTGATGACTGCCCAGGCCACTTAGCTTTTTGTTTGGGCTTTTGATGTGAAATCTGAGCTGCTCTCTGTGCACTGTAGTTTTTCAACATTCTCATAGGAATATTGTAATATTTATAAGAGGGATTGGAAAACGTTGCTTTAAATTCGTTCCACATGTCTTGCCCTTATATGCCTCAGATTTCCCCTTTAGAGGTACTTAGTATTTTAATATCATTTTATAGATGCTGCCTTTAGTAGAACAGCCACAATTCACTGCATGTTTAGTAAGACTTAGTTGATTGTGATGAAGAAAATGCTTTATATTAAAAAAGCCTATTTAAATGCTGAAACCAATTCAATTCTAAACCTACAGCTACTGATAAATAAAACAATCTGACATCGTGAGAGATCCTTGATCCTTTTCTCTAAGTATCCATTATTGTTAAATGTTTTCAACTGTTACTTCATGTCATCCTGTTGATAAGAAAAAGATTAATGAAGGCACCATCAGCAATGGTGTTGTACAGGTCACATGATTATTAATTTAGTGCCCTGGGCATGGAGAGGATGTGGTGTGGGCTGTCCTGTAGCTCCCACGATGTAATCTGTGCCTCCAAACTGGCTCTTTTCATCCCAGCCTCAGGACTTGCAGGGAGAAGCCCCTCTCATTTTAACTGCTGCTCTGAAAGGGACTGCAGCACACCACTCAGCAGTTGTGGGCAGCAGAAGTCCACCAGCAACATCCCAGAGCTTGCTCTCCATATTTGATTGCTTTCATGACTTTTTCTGTTTGTACTGAAAGTTGAAACAGCTCAAATGTCCAAAAAAGCCTCCATTTGGACTAATTTATGGTACTTCTGGCCTGTTATGCTACAAAAAAGTGGATAGAAGGGAAAAAATGCTCCAGGTTTCTGTGAATTTGATTCAAATAGCAGGATTGCTGTCATGTTACACAAAGCAAACAAGCGGTCAGAGCTGTAAAAACCTAGAAATAAAAGTGGAGCAATAGGTGGAAAGGCAAAAGGTGGGTATGCTCATGTAAACAAAAGCTGTTTTCCCATGGTAACAAGCTGGGGATTCCAAAGGCCAGGCCATGCCTTTCTGCTTCTGGGTCACCAAGTGTGGCTTGTGGGAACCATCCCTTCCTGCCCCTTGCTGTTTGCTGCCTGCCACTGCCAGGCCGTGAGTGACCCTGTCTGGTCAGAGATGAGCAGTGCCATGTTGTGGGGATGAGATGGTGGAAAAAGTCCTGTTCTTAAGTGCAGTTATTTTTGTTCTGATTTAGCACTGAATAATCTGGAGGCAATACTCAGAAATCCCTAATTTCTGAACTAGCCTGTTCACCCTACCAACAGCTTCTCAAGCTTAAGATGGTTTTGGGGAGAAAGCTGTGCAGTGCTGAGCAGCCACATGACACTGAGTGACCACTGCTACAGTGATCAGACACTGGAAAAAGTAGCCCCACTGCAGAGAAGCTCTTGGGCTATATGTTAGGAGCACTATTTTGTAAACACAAAATGTTCACAAGGAGGAACAGATGAGGGGATAAGCTGGAGAGAGACATCAGGTCCTTTCTTGCCACAAGTATGTTGTCCCTGTGTGGAGAGGTTGTCTCTGTGGCCACTCCAGAGCACTGGGAGTCATGTCCCTTCCAAGGTCACCTCCAGCTTGTGTGGATCCTCCCTGGCTGTGCTGGGGCAGTGTGCCTGGATAACAGCCTCCTGTGCTGGTTCCAGCACTCACCTTGAAGAAAGGCTGTGCTGGGTGGTAGGTGGTGGAGTGTTGGAGGCAGCTCTGCTCAAGGCAGCTGAAGGAGAGTTCACAAATAGCTCATCCTTAACCATCACTTCTGTCTGAGAGAGAGGGTGAAGCCTTTTGCCCTAGGGCTTTCTGCAGAGTGGTTGGGGGAAGGGCTCTTAATTTTTTGGTGTGGGGACACCAGTGGGGATAGGGATGGAGCTGTCAGAGGTTGCAGTGTCTGAACATGTGTCCTGTCCTGAGGACTGGGATACAGCCCAGTAATTAGATTTTTCTGCTGGATGTGTCCCTGGCCTCCTGCTGAGGAGTTATACATGTGCCTGTTTTAAGAAGTGTGGACTCCCTCCTGAGGTGCCCAGTGCAGCAGGGGCTTTGCTCCAGGTGTCCTTTCCAGGGCTGAGGTCCTGTTCCCCTGGACCAGGTTGCTGTGGTGGGGAATGTCACCTGACCCTTGTTGTCTGAACAGACAGGAATATTTTTGTACACCTCCTCTGAGCACACTGGCTGAAAGAAGTGATAGGAGTATGGATTAGATGTAAGCAATTTCTGTTTTCAGTGAGTCAGATACTCTCTGCTGTAGTGTGCTTGCTCTTACATTATCAGCTTTTCTCAAGTCAATATCCAAACACGTAAACTGACCAAAAGCTTAGTTGTTTTTTCCAAACAGGGACTATACTGGAACTAGAGGCAGTTCTCCAAAGTTAGCCTTTGCCTGTGATCCTCTGCATATCTTGAAAAGCATTTCACTGAAAAAAAAATCTTTTTAAGATACTTGGATTAAAATAACATTCAGTCACCATAGCAGCCCTATTTCTTAGCTGTAATTTTCCATGGATGTAGCACCACTGGATTTTCTCCATATAACTCTCGATTGTGTTTGACAGATGAGGTTTGCTGGATGCAACTTGCTGTGGACCGTAGGTGCATCTGGCTGTTACTGCTCTAGGCACCGTGGTCATGTGCTGGCTCAGGGGTCTGTTGACTCACTTTTCACTGACACACACACTAACCTGCTCTGTTACCATATTCCTGTGGTGGTAGGAAGTAGATGCAAAGTGTTTAGGGGGTTTTAGGTCTCTGGGAAATTGCCTAGTGTGAGCTGCAGGTCATGCTGACTGGAGGATCACTGTGCTTGACTGGATGCTCTGGGATAAGGCAGTGAACATGAGGAGTGTGGAGGAAGATGGAAATTCTGTAGGGTTGACAGAGCACAGGAGCCTGGGATAACATGCATAGAGATGTGAAAGCACCTGACAGCATCCTCACTTTTTTTTCCCTAACTGGTCATGTCTTTTGTTTGTTGTTGTTATTATTTATCTTTACTGGTCCTCATTAGCTCCCCAGCACCTGCACACACCTCTTACCATGGCATAACTGAGCTAAACTAACTCTGCAATTTATTGAAAAGGCTATGTCCAAAACAAAACAGAAAATATATCTTCTTTCTTAAGCCTAAGTAGGGCAGGAAAAATGCTCACTGTGATACTGGTTTGACATCTGTTTCTTTTCCAAGAACTACCCCATACATTTCTGCTACAGACCCTTCAGGCTCTTGCCTTCCACTTCTCCCCTTTTTGGTTCCTGCCTGCACCAGGATGGTGTTGCATCCCCCACACCAATCACAGCCTAATTGGGAAAGGTGCACTTCTCTATGGGAGATTCTCCTGTGTGTTGTTCAGCTTGGGCCAAATCCTATTTCAGGGCCACATAGACCTGATCCACTTCCACATGTGCCTGTGAATAAAGCTGATCATCCATCTCCCCCCCCAGTGGCAGTTTGTGGGGAAAGAAATGTCAGCTCTGGGTCTAGGCAAGAGCTCTCCGTCACTGACTGATACACCTCCTCTGCCCTGCCACTTTGTGTAAGGGGTGGCATTTTTCAGTGTGGTGGAAGGTCATACTCAAACCACTCATTTCAGGTACTGCAGAGAGTTTCCTTCAAATGCCAAAAGTCCCCAGTACAGTAGGCTTCCTCTCTCTGGCTGCAGCAGCTCCCCAGAGTTTCCCTGGGTCTCAGACATCCAGAGTAACTTCTCTGTTGGTCTCTCTTCTGGCTGTCCAGATCTCTGCAAGTGGTTTTAAGGGTGAAAAGTTAGTGCCTCTTTTTGCTGTCACAGCTTCCTCCAGACAGGATAGGACAATTTGCATTCTCACACCCTTGTAATGTCCTGTCTCAGGCCACAAAGTCTTGTAATCCCTGCACCAAAAGGATTGTCTTCTGAGCCAAAAATTATTCTTAAAAGACCACCACTGGTGTTAAAGGACCCAAAAATATTGACAGTAACATTTTTGATGTCACTTTGTTCCCCTGGAGCTCCTGAGCTTCAGAAGTTTTATCCCAGTTAGGAGAATGAAAATCTAGGCTCTCCTGCTGAGTACAGGCTTGTTATACAGCAGTCCCCAGTGTCTCAATTAAAAATTGTATCAGGTTACTTGAGTGCCACATAGGCTTTTCACTCTTCCATGTGCAAGTGATTGAGGCCAGAGAGTCTCCTAAATATTTTTTCGTTGCCCTATAAGGGAATTCTTCAGTATCTTAACGGTAGCTTCATACTCAACTGAATTTGGTTTGGTACCCTTGTTGAACTCTCTAGGGACTTAAACTCATCTATCTGGTTATTTATTTATAGATTTCCATATGTTTAGAAACTTTAATAAAAAGAGAAGAAAAACACCAGATTTTTTCAGGGGGGATTTACTGGCATGGTGTTGCATGGGAGGAGCACCTGCAGCATCCTCTGAAGTTGTCATTCACACTGTGCCACACTCCTGGGCTGACACTTGGTGCAGGCAGCCCCTCTGGCCTTGGGAAATTGTGGTGGTGGAACGTGGGTCAAGTAATGGCTCAGGTCTGCCAAGGAAAGTGGGAGCAGAGGAGTTCAAATTTCATGACATCACTGTAACTATTTTTGGCAAAAAGTTTAATAGCTCAGTACTCTGAGCTATATAAAAAAAAAAGATTAATGAAAAAAATATTGTGGTCTATATAAAACTGATTATAAGTGGTTTTCCAACTACTCTGTAATGTGTTTAGAGTTAGCGGTCCTTTTTGTTTTGAGGGCTACCTTACTAAAGTACTTGGTAATGTAGCCCAATTTCCTCAAATTCAGATTTTAAAACAAAAAAAATCCCTTCTTTCGTTAGGATAAAGTAATGGATTTTGAAAGAACCAAATCCACACTGGTTTGGAAGTTGGGTTCTTTTGCATAGGAGAGCAAAAAATAAGAATTTTAACTGGCAACTTTAGGGGTTTTTCCCCTTAAATTTATAAATTCTGTTTTATTTCTACAGTTGTTTGTTCCTTCCTCTTTTTTTGCTTGGAAATTAATCATGCAGGAAATGATGAACCACAGTGAGCTTGTCTGTCTGCCTCTGACTCAGTGTTTAAGAGGGAGAGCCTTCAAGCAGCTCAAAATGTCTGACCAGATACAAACCATACACTTGCACTGTGCTTGTTCACACTGTCTATCCCACAATAATGGTCATGTTTCTTTGTGTTTCTTTTTAGCACTTTTAATGCTCCTGAAATGATTTCTGAAATAGCAAATTAAATCTGAAGTGCCTGAAATTTGTGTTTCACTAGATTCAGTGTAGTGCCATTTTTGCCCGTTGCTCTTTACTCCGCAGAGCAAGGGGCTATTTGCAGAGTGCTATGTGTACTTCCTCTCTCCTCTCTTTTGGTTTTTAAATGAAAAGAGTCTTTATCCTGATGCATTGCATAACAGAGCATTTTAATATCTCTCCTGATGGCAGCTGCTGCATGTGCCTGGCAGACATCAGAGTTTTCTTATGTGGGTATTCTTTACTCAGGCAGTGTTGGAGCATCTCACTTCTCCAGAGGCAGCGGCTGCAGGCTCTGCGCTCCGCTCTGGGAAGGCTGCAGGGAGGGTGCCCAGCCCCGGGCTGTGGCCCAGGCAGGGCAGGGGCTGAGGATGGCACTGTGGGTGCCTGCTGTGTGTACCAGTACACCTTCAGCTTTAGTCTTTTGGAACCTTTTCAATGCCTTTTCAATGTTCCTTTTCAATGCCCTGCAGCACCAAGCATTATAAGAAACTTGGTTGTTAACAGATTTGGTGGGTAAAATTTATTACTAGGTGGATTGGTTACTATTTCAGGTATTTTATAGTGTCAGTCGTTAGCAATTTAACATAATAGTCTTTTCTTAAATTCAGCTCTTTCCCACTGACCAAGAGCAAATAATGATGTGAGTCCATTGCAAAAGTGTAGGACAGTATCCAAAGCTTTCCTCTAATAGCAGAATTACACTTAACATCTCAGGACATCTCTATGCTCTGTGAGAAACAGTCATCTTGTGAACTGGTGATGAACAAAGCAGCTGCAGAGTTCGAGTTCAGCATTGTGCTGACTCAGGTGCTTTGGTTCTGCAGCCCAAGAGGTGCTCTCATCCCAGGGGCTACTCCCAGCACTGCCCTGTGCTGTGAGAGCAAGTCACCAGGTCACTGCATCTCTTCAGACCATTCCTATTCTTCACATAGGCTTATAGTGATCAAATTTTAAAATCCAGAGAGCACCTCTTTTATTTTTGCTTACAATGAGTCAGACAAAGAAATAGATTGTACAAAATCTAACAAGCAAACAGCAAGGATGAGTTAGAGCTTCAAAGACAGAGGTGCTGTTTCTTCCTGCAAAGTTTCAGCTTAAGTTTCTAAAGCAGAGAAGCAGAGTCAGAGTGACAGAAGTAAGAGTGAAGCAGTATTGCAACTTTGGTTTTAAACTAAAATTTGACAATCTAGGGTGTTTTATGGGCTTGGTGTGTATGCATTGTACATTTTTGTGTGGGCAGACAAGTTTCTCAGTCATGCCATGTGATCTCTTTTCTTTTCTAAAGGAAGTGTGTGCTCTAGAGCACTATGAGTAAACAACCCTGCAGGATGCTCGTGTTAACTTCAGGCCAGTTTTGCCAGAATTTGGGTTATTACAGAGGCTGTCCTGTGCTTCCAAAATGCTGTTTTTTAGCCTGTCTCTGAGGGCTACAGGGCTTGTTCAAGAGCAGCAAATGCAAGCTCACCAGTGTGTACCTGATTTCGATGGCAGTTCAGTTGAGAGGGCCCTTCAGTACCAGAAATACCAGCTGTGGTTGAGTGTGCAGCAGTTGAGTACAGGTACATGTAAGATGGAACAGAGAAAGAGGGAACACCTAGTGCCTTTCTCCTCACTGTCTCCTTGCAAATCATGTGTGCAGAGAGGGTTTTGGAGAAGCTGGATGTGTCTGTGGGTAGTGGCTTCCCCTTAGAGAACTCAGGCTTCAAGCATCACCTTACTTCCTCTTTATGCCACCAATTCCTTAAGAAGCTGATCTAAAACAATCCAGTTAAAAGGGAAAAAAGTAGAACAGAGCAGCCCAAGCAGGAAACAATCTCTAGCTGACAGGGAGGTAGACAAGTTATGGTATTTTACAGGAAGTGCTTCACAGACCAACTGGCTCACTTGCTGCATTCAGGTCTGAGCTGCCTTAAAGGATTCATTTAAAGTCTGATATCAAACCAAACTGTATTCTGCCTGCTCCAGAAACTTTCCTGTGACACATAAAGTGCCAAAGAGACTGATGGTACATTATCTAGACTGCTCTGACTTCTTAGCAAAGCAGTGCAGAGAGAAGAATTTCTCTTTTTAATCCGATGAAGCAGTTAAAAGGCTGGTGAAATACCCTCATGGCCCAGTTAAGCTAGAGACAACTGCAGCTGTGAAAAGACTGTGTTAAGAAACAGGATGGTTGTGGTCTACTGCAAGAAGTAATTTTCCTGTTGATTATTTTTTTTAAACAGGAAGCTGAAGAACAAAGCAGCATTAGTCTTGGTGCTTTTAATAGGTTTCAGATTTCAAATATTGCATTTAGAATATGTTGATTGGGAAAGGATAGGGCTTCTTGCAGAGTTTTATGTAACAACTGAGAGCTACAAATTCGGAAGATGAGTATATAACTAAATTAAAGCGGATCCTCTGAATATGAAGCTGTTGTTTCTCTGGAGGAGCTTAAGATGCTCAGTAATGCAGCAGAGGACTGATGAGAGCAGAACATTTGCACAGCACTGTGTAGGCTTGGCTTCACACAGTTTCCTTTGTCAGTCAGTCTGTCTGTCCACCAGCTTCCCCTCTGCTTTGCTTGCTCTTTAGAAATAACTGGAAACAGTTTCTGCAGTACGGGAGAAGAAAACCTGCAGACACTCAGACCACTAGTGCCTCACACCACTTTGAACTCCATGACTTTTCTAGACAGTCAGCCAGAGCTATGGGTGATGAATCTGACTCCTTCCTCCCTAAAGATTTTACACAAAATCCATTTAAGTCTTATTTCAGAAAGTATTTCTTCTGAGGAAGGTAACTCAGCAATTTTGGGGGGAGAGTGGGGAGGGAAGGGGGATTACAGCTGTATTCTAATTGTTTTGAAGCATGAGCATGTGATGAGATAAATGTGTACTTCTAAACAGTTTTTTCTGACACACATGTCATGGATCATGTCAGAGCCATTACAGACTTCCTAGGTGATGACTCACTGCAAATGCCATTTTGTTTCATCCAGCACATTTTCCTAAGGTTCATTTTAACTGTGAGGGGTACTGTACCTGGCATGACGTTGATTTGACAGATACTGTGCTATTACATTTCCCCTTGCTTTCATCTAAAACAATTAAGTTACTTTAAAAAGTAAGAGCTGTGTATTCATGTAAATAACTGCCCTGGGGACCTCAGCCATCAGCCTGGGGTTGTCTGGAGAATTACCCTTGTTCCTGTTCCCACTGTGTTTACCTGCCTTATGCAAACATTATATAAGTGGTGGCATATCATTGTTACTAAAGGTGGCTCAGGTGAATGGCCAGCATGGGTGAAAGCTTAGATAAAACAGTAAAGCACATGCTGAAATGCCATAGCACTATTAGAAATTCTCCAAAGCCCCTGATAGGCACAGTTCCAGGAAGCTGTGTACCAAAATGCCACAAAAACCCCTTGTGACTTGCAAATATAGTTCTTGACACTTGGACTTTTTTTTTTTTTTGGTGGTTGTTCCATAATTTGGTTGCAATAAATCTCTATTTCTCAAGTGTGACCCTCCTAAGATTGCTTAAGGCTGAAAGTTCAGCTTGGGGTGGGGAAAAGTGAGAGCCTGGTCTCTGGCAGGGAAGCTTGGGAAAGGCTGAGCTTTAGCAGCCAGGCTTTTCTGTCTGCAGCAGCCTGCAGCTGAGAGGTCAGGCTGCCTGCTTGCTCTTCCTCCTCAGGGAGAATATCCAGAACATGTCTGTGTGTGCTGCTTCTGAGGAGGAGGAAGGTGCATTCAGACATGATGATGGAACTTTGGATCTTCAGAGCAAGCAGGGAGAGAGGAAGAAGCATGAATCTGTCCCAGAGCTCTGTTGTTCCACTCTACCCATAACAGTGTAGGTGGAGGAATCTTTTAGCAACTAAAGGGATTTAACAGCATCTCCTTCTGAGTATGATCCTAAAGTATGATGCCTTCTTGAAGTAAGGTCTTATGATGTAGCAATGGGGCTATCCTGAAGCACTTCCATGGGATCAAGATTGTTGGATTTCACAGAGTTCAATTTGTTTACTGCATTTTGTGCACTGCCACAGCAATGCATGTCAAAGTGTTCAAAACTGGATGTTTATCTATGAGTTTGTATGGCAGTGAGGATCATGTAGGGAGCCCCTGTTTAAAGATGCAGCTGGTTTCCAGACAAAGTGCTTTTTATCTATTATTTAGACTTCAAAAATGTAGAATATAAACCTGTTAGCTGCAAGGATGTTTTTTAGCTGAGTAGAAATTTATTTATTAAGATATATTAATCTCTGGACTTCGTGTGTTTGTGTTTTGTTGTGCAGGTTTCTTAGCAAGAGCAGACAGAGCTCAGCTTTCCACCATGCCTGTGCCTCCCCCTCCAGCTCCCCCTCCACCCCCAACACTGGCCTTGGTAAGTTCTACAGGAGGTAAATATATGCACTGTTCTCTGCTGCTGCTTTGAATAGGATGTCCAGAGATACTGAGATGTGGATGAGTGTATCCATGATATTTGGGGAAAGCTCTCCAAAATACTGTTTATGGTTGATCATTGATCCTATGAGAACAACCATCACTTCCACTGCCTTCCAGTTCCCATGTGGATGTCACGATCCACTCTAACTCTCCATCCTTTTATTCCTCCCACACTGGTGGCTGATCTGGTGGAGAGACAACAGCTTGTCTAAGAGGAGTTGAAGTCTTACCTTTCTCCAAACCTATACTCCCACCCTCTCCCTTGTTCTACTCCAGTACCTCTGTGACTTGAGCTGGAAAAAAGAAAATCCTATTGTTTAAATTTGGTAAGGGTAGCTTTAGCTAGCATAGCTCCCTCAGCCAGCCTGTGGTGTCAGAGCACAAGATGCGCTGCTGGCACAACGTGGTGGGTGAAACTACATCAGACCTGACTTAAACTGGAATAGAGCTTGTGCTGTGCTTGCCCTCCCAACAGTCAGCTCACTGTCAAGAAGGAAGGCTTCTTGAAATGCCATTTTGAAGTACCTAGATATTTTTAGAGCAAAACCCTAGCTGATTACACAGAATGGGCTGTCTCTCAAGAGTCTTTCTCTCATTTTCCACCTCAAGCAAGATACAGACTCTGCTAGGTCCCTCTGTGACAACTCTCCCCACCTTTCAGGACATCTCCATAACACTGATCTGATAAGTTAGAAAATGTTTCAGGAACTGTTTCCTAGAAGAAAGAGCCATGTATATGTGCATGTATATGTGCATATAAGTGTATTGTTTGGAGTTTTTTGTTCTTTCTTGAAAAACTGTGTCACCAAAGCATAAAGTGAAAAGAGAGGACCGCAAACCTCATATGTCCAAAGGTTTTATTTGGTCTATATGAAGAAGTCAATATTTTTGAAGTGGTAATTGCCATTTTTAAGTATTTCTATCTAAGCTAAAATAGTAGACAAAGGTCTGTCTTTGTTCTGATTTATCTAGAAATTGTATTTCACCACAACTTTCAACAATGTCCACCTTCTTGTATAATCAAGTTATGTGTGTAGTCTCTTCTTGCTCCAGCTCCAAAATGGCACAGATAAGCCTTGGCTTTAAAAAATGAGAGATTCTAAATCATGAGTTCAAAAAAGGTGAATTCACATAGAAGTGTTCTGTTTCTAGTGAATAATGTGCATTAGAAGAGCAGTAGTGTTGGGGACTTGGAGTCAGTAACAGTGCCAGCTGCCTTTAATATCAGTCACAAAACTAGACATGGCATGCTACCTACCCACTCCAGTGCTGCTAAAACACACACTGAAGTCTCAAGTAACTACCATATTTGAGCAGAACTTTGTATCTAGAAGTTGCAGTTTATTTTGCCTCCTGATTTTTAATTTTTGTTTTGCAGGCAAATACTGAAAAGCCATCCCTAAGCAGGTCAGAACAAGCAGGGAGAAATGCTCTATTATCTGATATTACCAAAGGAAAAAAGCTCAAGAAGACTGTTACTAATGACAGAAGTGCTCCAATTCTAGACAGTAAGTACGATTCTACATGTTGGAATTTCTGTAGGCATGAATGGTTCTACAGATATGAAAGCAGAAAATTGTTTCGTATATTATGAGATGAATTGCCATGCAGGTAGATAAAAGAAAATGCCAGAAATTGGCATGACAAAAATAAATTCTATTCACCATGAATGAACAGTCAGCTGAGAAATCAAGCACTGCTTATGAAATGTGAATGCTAATTTGTTTGCTAATTCTCAAAAAGTGGTTTATTTTCCTGTTTGCTTATATCAGAAAAATATGCAAGTCCTATCCAGAGTTCTGCTGAGGACCTGCAGCAAATCAGGCAAACAAAAATCCCATAAGGACTGAAGAGAGGACAGAGAATAAAGTGGGATTTCAGACTCTACTTTTGCATAAACAATATAAGAATAAATGCATGCCTGGAATGAGACCATTGGCTCCAGTACCACTTAGAGCAAAACCAGAGCCAGGGGCCACAGCTCTAGCTGTGTGTCACTGCTGCACGCAGTTTTGCCACTCCTGGAGTGACTCAGGGGTGTTATCTTTTTGGCTGAGACTTGCTGCTCAGCCAGCCCAGCAGTACTGCACAAGGCAGTGACTCTACTTACCTGAATGGAAATAAGGTCTCCATCCAGCTGTGCTGCTGCTGTGTCTCTCAGAACATCCTGGTAGGTGCCAAGAGGAGGCTGGAGAGGCCCATGTAGCAAAAGCATTGGGAAGGCAGAACAGAAACAAGAAAAGAGTGAGGAACACAGGCCTGTGCTGACAGAGGAACAGCATTCATTTCCTAAGGAGAAAAAACACTTCTACAGACTGATTAGCAAATGTGATACACCTCAATCTAGGTTTGGCCATGCAGTTAAAGGCTGGACTGTGATAGGAACATGATGACAAAAGAAAGAAATGCCCAGAGGAGTTGTGACCAAATAAAAATAATAAAAATAAAATAGATACAGTCCTGCAATTAGCCAGCTACAATTTCTAAATATTATCTGTGAATGTGAAGTTACATGTTCTAGCTATAGTAATGAGCTAGAGGGGATTAAAGGAGGGGGTAAACAGTAAGATAAAAATTATGCAGCCTATTATCTTACTTACATGAATTAACAAATCATGATGAAAGACTAAACTATGACAGCAGCATTTCTCCAGAGGTTCACACCCTATCTGAGTCAGAGCCAAACTGAGCTGACATTCTTAAGAAAGAGAAGGATAACGTGAAACATTCCCCCATGGATACACTCTTCCTTTTTTCTTGGGGAAATTTTTAGAAGTGCTTTTCATCCACAGGTTTCAATTACTCTGAAGTCGGTGAAATTTTTACCTACCCAAACTTGTGGAAATCAGGATTCCAAGAAGTTAAGCAAGTGATCTTAGCCTATGTGGCCCAGCATCTGAGAGCTGATCTCCACAGATATTCCCACCTGTGCACCTGCTGATTTTGCAGTGATGCTCTGAATAAGATTCTTCTGTGTATTGTAGTTGTGGAAACACTTTCGTTTTACTTTTAGCAACTCAGTTGTCACAGCAGAAATACTGACATTAGAGAGAAAAGGGGGAGGGCTGATAAAATAATTCCTGCCTATTGGAAACATTAACAGTTGATGATCCTGTCACTGCACTTCTGAACCTACAGAAATGGCATCTCCTTTCCTACTAGGCTTTGTTTAAATAAGTAGATATGTTTCAATATCATCAATAATGGGAGAATTCTGTGCATTCCCAGCAGTGATTCCCAGAGACACCTTCAAGAGGAAGGACCTTCTGCCTTCTTCCTTCCTTCCTTTTTCCCCATGAGATTGCCTTGTCTCTGTTTATGGAGAAATGGAAGGGAAGGATAAGAGAGCAAAAGTACAAGGAAACAGGAAGAAGCAGCTAAGGTGCTAACAAAGACTACATTATATTCTCAGAGGTCCCATCCATGCTCAGTTCCAAATTCTCTGCAGCAATTTGCTCTGCTCTCCAGCCTAGAGCAGACTAAAGTGGTGATGGCATAATAAAGCACAGAGGCTGTGGTTATTATGGTTACTGCACCAGCTCCATCACGGTGCAGTGGTGGTGGTGGTGATGATGGTAGCTGTGATGATCCAAACCTTGTGTATTTTGAAAGTTCATCCATTTTCCCCCAGCTACAAGCCTTGCTCTAATGAAAGAGATGACTTTGCAGGATCAGTCTTGCTTCACTAATATGGGGGATCTTTTTTTCCCAACAGAACCCAAAGGATCTGGTGGAGGTGGCGGCAGTGGCTTTGGAGGAGGTGGCAGTGGCAGCGGTGGGGGTTTTGGTGGTGGCAGTGGTGGTGGCTTCGGTGGTGGCGGACCACCTGGCCTCGGAGGCCTTTTTCAAGCAGGAATGCCAAAGCTCAGATGTACTGCAAGTCGAGATGCTGGTAAGGATGACCTTGAATTTCCAGTGTGAAAAAATGACATTGCTTAAAACCTTCATAGCACTGCAATAAATCACCTGCTGGGATTGAGAAAGCCATCAAAGATCATAGGCTCTTAGGAAATGTAATTTTCAGCTTGAATCTTGTTTTATTCTTGCTATTAGGTTTTATGAGGGAGAAGCCAGACTCCCTTTCCACCCATCCTCCTCGTTATTGATGAAAACTAAAGATCTTGGTTGATGTTGAATGGCTACCTGCAAAGTACAGTCAGGCAGATTACATCCTGCCTTAGCTGTTGGGTGTGCAGGACAAGAGGGGGGCAGAGGAAGATCCAGGCTAATTCTTTCTTGTGCAAAGGAAAAAGGATCTACTTTCCAAATGGAAAGTACTTGTGTCAGCTCCTCAACAGCATGATTTGCTGCTTAGTGAGTGCATGAGGCATCCCAGCTGGCTGGTACACACACTGCAAATGGAGTCTTGTCTATGCTTCTGGCTGACAAAACAGCTGCCCCAAGCCTCATGCCCCTTTAAACAAAGGAGATCTGGGGCCACTGAGTTTTTTAAGTTCAAGGACATAGGATTTCATACTTGTTGAAGAAGGACTATGCCATGGGGGTTGTAGAGTGTTACAAATATTACATATTTTATAGCCTAACGTGATTTTCCAGCACATGTGTACAAAACAGTCTCTCAGAGCTGGTATTTTCTATTCTGTCACAGTCTATTTTTGGGAACTTGTATTAATACAAAAATTCCTGGCAGTGCAGAATAGTACTTGTGAACTGCAGGGCCAGCTGCCTTCTTCCTGATGTGCACAAACTCATCCTTAGATCGCAGCTACTAGAAAGGGCTGAAAAGAGCTTTTTGCTGAACTTTTGTTGTTAAATATAATTTAAAAGCGAAGATTTCTTTGCTCTCAGGTTGATGGTGTTCAGTACTTTTTCCTCACCATTTCTTCCCTCCCTGTTTTATTGCTTGCTGTATGATGGCTGCATCACTTGTGTTACTTTGTGGCCACTTAACTCGTGCCCCGTAAGCAATATCAGCATGCCACCTGTTATTCTGGATGTCACCTGGTACTCTGGAGTGGTTTCCCAATGGTACCGGGCTTGGGGCTGAGTCTCAAGGCAGAGGTGTCCAGTGCCGGGCTGCGCCCTGGCCGCTCGCAGAGCCTCGGGACGCGGCCCGTTCGGAACCGCAGTCCCGGTGCGGCGGTGCTGATGCTCCCTGTCCTGTGTCCGCAGACGCCGGGGGAGCCCGGCCGCCCGTCCTGCCGCCCGGAGGCCGCTCCGCCGCCGCCAAGCCCTTCTCCCCGCCGAGCGGCCCGCCGCGCTTCCCGGGGCCGCCCTCGGTACCGCGCACCGCCGCCC
>VWZP01008344.1:71891-92571 GCA_013396995.1 Dicaeum eximium | reverse complement strand
CTGCCGCAGAGGAACATCTCGCTGGGGTCGTGCCCGGCGCCCGGCGGAGGCCGCTCCGGACCGCTGCCCCCACCGCCCGGCGAGAGGCCGCCGCCGCCCGTCAGAGACCCGCCCGGCCGCTCAGGTAGGGAGCGCGGACAGCTGGCACGGGGAGAGGGTGCTTTGGCCGGGACAGCTGGCACGGGGAGAGAGTGCGTTGGCTGTGCCCGTGCCAGCTTCACATGCACAACAAACGCATGCCAGGATGACATCCCTGTTGGGCACTAGGGATTCTGCAGTTGGAAGCGAGAGTTTGTGGGCATCACGGTGGCTTATGGAAAGTCAAAGTGCATCACCAGTGTGCTCACGTGTATTTTTACATATCTTAGTGACTTTCATTATAGTCACTGTAATTGAAGAGGGTTGCAAAGGGATTTCCCCATTACCTGCTTTGATGCAAAGAAGCTTCTGGTAAAGTGACAGCATCTGACTTCCTGAGTCAACCAGCGTGAGTTAATGGTTGCGTTCTCGTGAGTGAAGGTTTGTGGAATCTGACCGTCTATGTGTTCAGAGACACAAACACAGTCAAGTACTATAGCTTTAATAAAAGACCTAGCCAACAGTTGTTAAATGTAATAGCACTTGTTAGAGTGTGACTAATTGTTACTTGGAGATACCAAATTAGACTAAAAGTAGAATTGTCTCCATTGAGCAATTTCATAATATACTTTGCTCTCTGTGACAACTGTTGTTCATAACTTTTAAGAATTGCAAATCGTAACTCAGCTCTCTGATACCTGATAGTTGTCCCTTTGGAGGTGGGAGAATTTAGGCACAATTGAGCCCTGTAACATCAGGTGGAGAAGAGCATTCCACAGAACATACTGCTGGGAAACCCCACAGAGTTGCCTTTCATTTCATCCTTTGGAATAAACTCAGAAACCATCTCTAGCCTGCCCAGTCCTAGACAGTAGAAATGACTGTCATGGGAGCTCCCACAGACAGCTATGTTGCTTTCCAGCTCCTTGAACCAGCCTGGATCTCCAACACCTACAGTGGCTGTGCAGCTACAGAAAATAGTGGCCCTGTAGCTGTGCTTTGTGGAGCTGGTTGCCAGCCCAGAGGATGGCACAATGCTAGTGCAGCCTGTGGTAAATAAATCAGAGAAATCCCATTACAACTGACCGAGGGGATGGATCAAAGTTGCAATTATTCAGCCACTTGCAAGAATTTGTTCTGTGGTGGCCTTGGCTTCCACCAGTGCTTTCCTAGTTGACCCTTTTCTGAGTCAGATGGTTTTAGCAAACCTGCACTAACTTTCTTCTGGCTCAATTCTGGCTCAGTAACTAGAAGGAAGTTGTAGCAATACATTCTAAACATAAATACACGTATTCTGCAGAAGTTCAATATAGACAATGGAATTTAGCTAGGTTTAGAGAGAGAAAGCAAAACTATTCTGAAAGTTGCTGAATGCTTCTCATTCTTTGAAACCATTCCCTGAAGGCAAACTCTAGTAATTTGTAAAATAAGAAGGAAAGTGAAAACACTCCTTCTGTGAAAACACAAAGTACATACACAAGCATGTTTCTTGAAACGTTTCAGTGCTCATTGCTGGAGACACAATATCTACTGCTCCCTTTTTCAAAGTGCACGTCTGTAGATAGATTTCATCAAGACAAGGAAGCATTTATTGAAAATCAGCATAATTGTCAGTTGCCCAACTGCACCAAACAGAGGTAGTGAGACTTTTGAATGTGCGTAACTCTCCACACCCTCTGCTTCACCTTCTTGTGTCCCAACCATGGGCACTTCTCTCCCTGGCAGAAGCAGCTTTGTTGTCTTCATTTACTTTTCTTGTAGAAGCACCCTTCCCCTGCCCTCAGGACAGCCCTGGGTCTGTATTAGGTAGGCTGTGCCTTTGTATTTGACCTGTCAGGTCCGTGTCAGTCACACATACACAAAGACTGGAAATGCCAGTCTGTGTGTGAGGTCTGTTTCCAGTTTACAGGGAAATGATATGCTCCAACTACTGAAAAACCTGTCATGCAGCTCATTTGTTTATAAATGAGTGAGTGATGAGCTGCTGCTTCACGCAGCCACTCCTGGGCAGAACTGCCCTGTGCGCTACCACAGCCCCTGGCTGTGACACCCAGAGGGAGCCACCCCTGTGGACAAAGAGCTTCTGAAGGTAGCAAGTGTCTTCTGCTACGTGTCCTCTTGCCTTGGAATGTGTTATGGTTCGTACCTGCACAGCACCTTGAATTCCAGCTGTGACTTCTTCTTCTTGTGGCCACTGGTAATTTAGAGTGGTTTAAAAGTAGTTTCAAAAGTAGAGGCTTCTTTAGCTGGGGGGAATGGGAACATGGACACTGCAGTGTATTTCTGTTTAGATACATCCTGCTCCTCTGAGCTGTGCTCTCCAAATCAGCACTAAATCCCTAGAGAGCAGGGAAGTGGGAGCTGAGGGCCATTACCCCTTGGGGTCAAGGGTCCTGAAACAGCTCTTTTTGTTCGCGGGAGGCCTCGGGATGCCAGCGGTGGCTTTCCACTGGCAGAGTAACCCCTGGTGGTAACAGCATTTGTGTGCTCACTTCTTGCCTTGCTCTAGGCCCGCTCCCGCCACCTCCTCCCATAAGCAGGAATGGAAGCACATCCCGGGCTTTGCCCACGACTCCGCAGCTGCCCTCCCGGGCGGGGCTGGACAGCCCCAGAGGCGGCCCGCGACCTCCGCTTCCCCCCGACCGCCCGGGCTCCGCAGCGCCGCCGCCGCCGCCGCCGCCGCCCTCGGCAGCTGTCAGAAACGGCTTCCAGGATCCAGGTGATGGTGAGCCATCCTCCCAGCCGATTGCTCTCCACAGAGAAGGTGTAGTGGCTTTTGGCCCTAGTACCTCAAAAAAGGTTTGGGATAGAGACTTTGTTTCTACTGACAGCCTTTGATTTCTGACCAACAGAGGTGTCACTTGGGTCTCAACTCTGGCAAGTAAGAACAGAATAAATATGCCATACACAGAGCAGAATTGCAAAGTCATCAATACAGTCTCCAAAATAACCCTTTGAAAAATACCCTGAAAAAAGGAAGGGAATTGTTTCAACTCTAATATGAATTCAAACCACAGCTACACCGACACTTCGGAAGTCGGAACAAGTTAGATGACTCAAAAGCTGAAAGCTGAAAAACAGATGAGGGAAGAGATTGTCAGAGCATTGCTGAAAATGTCAAGTATCTATTTCTGCTAGTGTTTGTTAAAAAGTTGAGGTCCAAGATTGCTGTGTTTTAAAGATTCATCATGCTTTTCTTTTAAATTGTTTTCTATTTGCATAGAACAGATAAATCCTTCAGTTAGTTATGGAAGGCCAAAATTGGTATTCCTCACATTTACAAGGTTAGAAAAAAGCAAACAGAAAATGAAACTATAACTCACACTTTTGAAACATCTTCATACATCAGGTAAGGCAGAAGGATCACATGCATATTTCTTCCTACACAAGTCATTTGCAGGGTTCAGAACACGCAGAGCCTTTACACACTGGTTTCTGATTGCAACCATTGGAAGTAAACATAGAAAAACTGGATCCAGCAAATAACCACATGTACAAATGCCAGGTAGAACTTACTCAGCTGTTCATTACATTATGCAGTAAAACACAGCAATATTGCAAGGAAGTTATGGTTGCAAAGTCCTGAAGCAAGCAAGTGAAGAAATGACGAAGTTTAAATTAGTCTACACTTTCTTTCTTAGGCTTTCAAAATCAGGTGCAGAACAGAGCTCTTGGAACATTTCCTATTATTTCAATGAAGAAACTGGTCCGTTTGCTTTATTTAGAATTCTATAGACTCAGTAAGTACAGCAAAAGGGCCCCTGTAGTCTAAAGAGATACAGCTTCAAGTGATGTATTTTTCTATTTTTGTCACTAGTTATATACAGGATTCTCTGTCATAAATTTTAGCATAATGGTTATTTTTCTTCTTTCAGTATAAATATTAAGAGAGAAAAAACAGTGCTTATAGGAGTGTGCTTTTAATGATGCTTTTGAACTCGGTATATCAATGACACATAAATATTGGTAAATTCTATACCAGGAACAAAATACTGTTTTGAAGTAAGAGAAACAAGGCAGTTCTGGTAGCACATATATATATGTGTGTGTGTGTGTGTGTGTGTGTGTGTGTTAAAAAAGCAGATCTGTTATACATGGAAGGGAGAGTCAGACATATTTTAGTGGAATTATGGCTGTTTTCCTGATCTGTGATTTTGCATTAAATTGGCAAAATGATCAGTTAAAGTTGATAGAAATTTTCATTCCCAAATTGACCTGAAGCATTATCTTCCCTGACTTCCTGAGAGAATGCTGGTTCAGTATGCAGCTGTGTAAGCATTTTGCAATTTAAAACATGCATTAAACATGATGTCAATGTCAATTGGCTTTCCTAAGCTATGTCAGAAAACTAATGAGTAAATTGCATGGGATTTTTTTCAGATGAATGGGAAAGCAGATTTTCTTTTCATCCAATATCTGATTTGCCGCCTCCAGAGCCATATGTACCCATGAACAGAAGTTATCCCAGTAAACTAGCAAGAAATGACAGTAGAGGTAAGTTGGAATTTCAGTGTATTTTCCTAAAAGCAGAGTGCATGGGGAAGAGTCTGGATGCTGGGGTTTCCAGACTTCTCAGACAAACAGTCTGGTCATCCTTCCTCACCACACAGGAAAAGCTAAATACAGGTTGATAGGTACAAGCCCTCTAAAACTTTTTGAGTGAGGAATTGTTTGTTTTTTAAGTTGAAACATGTGCTGTAAATGACCAGGTCTGCCATTGTAGTCAGCCCTTCTGCTCTAGGCAGCCAGAACCACAAAATCCTTCAGGACTTTCTCCTAATTTCCCATCTAAATTCATGCACAACTCATTTATTTTTGTGTCAACGTCATCCTTGAGTTTAGTTTTCCTCTCTTCTTGTGTGTTAAACTCTTCATGTTTGTTAAGACAACAGTCATATCCTCCTCGTATCCTCCTCTCAGTTTTTCTTTTGCTGGGCTGGTTAAATCCGGATGTACTACACTCTGCTTCCAAGCCATGTTCTCTGATCATCAGAGCTGCTTAGATACACATTTCTGTCTGTTTTTTGTCTTTTCCAATCAGTGTTACATGCTCTTCCAGCTTAGGTTTCAAACATGTCTTCTACAGCAGCATGAATGTTTCCTATCTTCTTTACTGGTATTTTGCCTGATACACCCAAGGATCAATTACTTCTTTCACAACCAGTGACATTGGTGGCTCATAGTTATCCTGTAATCATCTGTATGCACAGATGTTTCTCTCCTGTTTCCAGATGATGAAGTTTTGGTTTGAAGCAGAGATTCCTGTTAGTCTCTGACTGTTTACTTTGCTCTATTAGCTTTCAGCCCATTTGTATTAGTCCACAAAGGAAGGCCAAGTAACATATGCATTTTTTTGTGTTTCCTTTTTATGAGTTTGCTATGAAAATTTTCATATAGGGAAAAACATTAAGAGCTTTGAAATTTTACTGTGTTTAGAGCTTGCCACTTTTTGTTGAGATTTGCATGTATTGGAAGTAGCAATTCATGTGAACACACAACTGAGAAGTTGTGTGTTCACATAAATTAGCAAGGCTAACAAGAATGTTCAGTTTGTTTTGGGGATGGGAAAATGGACCAAAATATATGCACTTTCCAGGCATTAGGGATAGCATTAGTTAAAAACGTTATTTTACAGTGATTGAAGTTCTGATCTTGTTTAATAAACTAACCAGAAACTCTACAAAGATTTTCTTTTTTTAATGGCCAGGCCTGAAAATTAGTAGATCTTCACCAGTTTCTGAATTATTTGCTTGGATGTAAATACCCCCTTCAAAAGAAGGAGTAGTCCAGGAGGAGTAACACAAAAAAACCTTCTTTCTCTTTTAGGTGGTTCTGTCCGAAAAGAAAGAGGTGCCCCCCCGCTCCCGCCTATACCAAGGTGAAATGGGTCTGGCCCATCTTTGGGTGACATCTGTTCTCAAGTTTCCTTCGAGTCAGCTCTCCTGTCCACATGGCTGGAAAGTTGTCTGTCTTGATTGATTTCCACTTTTGGCTTGTCAGCTGGAACAAACTTCAGTCTCTATTACAGAAGTAATAGATGCGGCTTATGGACTATAGTTGCTCAAAGCTATGAATTTTATTCGCTTAAACTGCAGGCATTTTGTGGACCCTAGAGAACATACATGCATCATGCTTACGGTGTCCAACCCTGTCCCCTGGAGAGCTCTGTGGGAGGTCTGGCTTTGAATTTGATAGAGCTTGAACAAAGCTGTTTCATTCACTTTGGGTACAGTAGCTGTATTTTTTTAATGATAAAGTATTTGATGTTTAAAAAAAACAGCTGCTGGGTAGAATGTGTAGTCAAAAGTCCCCTGGATCCTTCTTTGCATGCCTAACTCAGCCTATCTGCTTCTGCAAGCCATAGACCTACTACGTGGTGACAAAGAGTTCATCTTTAACTTTTTCACTTCAGCTTAGTCAAGCAAATCTTAAACGATGCACAACACATCCTGCCTCAAGGATGGAGTATCCCTGGACTTGTTTTTATCCGCAGAAATTCATCCAAAGAAAAGCACAAGTCACGAATTCATCAGCATAAAAACATATATATATTTTTTAAACCCTCTTTCCTGTTTTTTTAATAGTGTTCTGTGTTCTGTGACCTAATTCTCTCCTACTCTTATGTGGACCAACCCACATCATGTCATCCGTGCCTTGGATTACTGTAACGCCCTCTGCCTGATACTGCATGCGAAGAGTCCTCAGAAAGTAGTCTGAGTGCAAACACAGCAATTATTGTAGTTGCAGGCTCCTCCTGTAAAGCATCACTAATGCCAGTGCTCCACAGACTGCTTTCCAATTGTTTCTTTGGTACAACCAAATGATGGGGTTTGACTTAAAAAGCTTCTTGGCATTTAGGTCACAAGTCTCAGAGAGCTTGTGTTTGACTTCCATTATGGTAGAGCAGCCAAGGTCAAAAATGTTCCTCAGAGAAAGCCCTTTGATGTTGTGAGGGGGGTGCGGCGTTTGTACATTCAAGTGGGAGCATCCAAAATTAGCTGTCTGCACTGGTTCAAGAGAAATGGAAAGATTTGGTCTTTTGAGTTGGCTATGAAGCTTGTCCTTTCAAACTTTGCTGAAAGGAGTCTCTACAGAGAGCTGCAAGGCTTATATTGATAGAAGAAAGAGTAAAGTATTCTAACATTGTGGCAAGTGGTTAATATGTTTAATGGCTTTTGAATTTTGTGTATGAGAAAAGAGCTCATTGCATGAGTGAATTTTACAAGTGGATCTAAGTGCGTATAAAATTACTTTGGAAATCAGAGGAAGATTATAATTCTGGATTTGCATTATTGGTGAATGATAGCTCTTTGTTAATTGGACCTCTGAAGTTTAGCTCTGAAAAAGGTCCCCTCAGTCTCATCAGCAGTACATTTCTTCAGTGTGTTCCTCGAGATCCCTACGAAGCCTGTGTCAGCAACCATGCTTCACAGGGTATTGCTCAAAAAATCCAAAATAAAACATAGCCATGTAGGTTAAGAAAATGTTTCTCTAGCATGGGAGACATGATCCTAAGTACACTCTGCATCTAGAATGAGGTCAGTCATTGAAAGTGTAGGGAATTTAGCCAAAGAGAGTCTGAACCCTGCTGAAATGTCTGTGTATAGGGCTTCTTGCTCTGTCTGTGAGCGGGGAGGGGCACCCCCGCTTTCTGCCTGGCAGCCTGGACATCACATTGAAGGGGATGAGACTAGAGTTGGATTTGGCCAGATCAAATATAATTTGGTCTTTTTGGTGTTTGTTTACAAAATCTTGTTAGCTGTGACAGCATTTGATTATGTACTTGTTTTTTACATTTTTGTATCTAATGACCTATTTTTAGTTACTGTTTATGGTCTGGAACCTGCAATTAAGTGCGCAGGCGCAGGGATGTATCTACATCCAGTTGCAGGATCGTGGCTGTAAGAGTTCCTTAAACAGATACTGGTGGGACCTCCATGTGACAGGTGCACCTTGGGATCAAACCTGAATGAGGCACAATGCTGAATTTGTGTATGTATTTTATGGATGTCACTTAAAGTGCCTATCTCTTTAGGATATTATTTTGTGAATAGAAGTCCAAATAAGATTTTTAGGCTAATAACTTAAAGGATAAATTATTGTATTCATATGTTAAAACTGAAGCACTTAATACCTTTCTAAGGAACAATATTTTGAATTTAAGAATACAATATTTTCAGTACCTTGACTTGCCAAATCCTTGTTGATATCCAAATACCTATGCAGCCAAAAAAATCCCCAACCCTCCAGAAATTATATCTTTTTTTATAACTTACCGGCTTCCAACATGACTGTTTTACTTTGGTAAGTCAATGAAAATGCTGCCTAATGTTCTTCCAATATTCTGTATCATGCAAAATATCCTGTATTTGGTCATTCCAGCAAGATTTTCTGACCAGAAATCTGGACCACTACCAAAGACTTGGAAAACCAGCTTTAGTTTCATTTTGAAATGTGCCATTTAAAAGGCCCCCAGTTAACAAGTGAAGAATCCTGAGCTGCTTAGATTTTAGCAATTCTTTTTTACTCTAGAAACCTCTTCAGAATAGATGTTTGGCATACATGTAAAATAGCTTAATACTGCAGAAAGGGGCATTTTGTTCACATAACAACATTCCCATTTATATGTTTTGCTGTGAAAGTCCCTAGATATATTCCAGAACAATGCAGCATTTTATCATTCAATATATTGCTTCACGTAGCAGTAGCTATTTACAATATGATCAGTATTAAAGTATTTATTTCACTATGAAGTGTTGAAAAAGAATAATACAAAACAGGTTGAGTCAATGGTGCCTTACGACTTTTTTAGTCAACTTTTCTGTGTCTCAATAGAAAAATTAATAGACATTGTTCTTCCAGGTCCTAACTAAATAGTGCCGACAGTAGCATTTTACAGTGTTTGAGCCAAGCCCTGCTGTTGTGTGCTCCATCTGCTAACTCCAGGTGGAGCTCAGTGTGTGGAGAGGATCAGTGTGTAGGTGAGGTGTATGTGGGCACTGGTTGGCTTCACAATCAATTGCTGGTATTGCTGTCAAAATTTAGGCCCGTCCCAAAACCAGTGTCTGATGCTGCTGTCCACACAGCCCACTGACTGACTGACTTCAGTGTGGCTGCATGGGTTACAGAACTAAATTTGATTCACTGCTTGTGTATAAGATTTGCTGGGTTTGTTTCAATGGCATTGTATTATAAGCCCTCACACCTCAGCCCATCATCTTACATTACCACTGAGGCTCACACTGTGTGACAATAGCCATGGATGTTCATTTTTGTTTCATTCCACTCCATAAATAAAATGAGAATAACTTTTGTACCATGTAAAAATAATTTCTCCTCTATATTTTTGGAAGAAAAGGACATGTTATGTTTGTTACGACTTTCTGCATCAGCCATTGGGAGAAGAGGTCACAGTGATGAATGTTCAGAGTTGTTAAAGGAAATTCAGCTTGTGATTCAGGAAGTGTATATTTCTGTAAATGAAATAAATAACACCGCAAAATTCTTGTTTAAAAGCCAGCATTTCCCAACACTAAAAGTTTTGGGTTTTTTTCTGCAAGACAGCACTGTGAAAGAAGTTCCTTATATTGTCACTTAAAAAACTGTGTGGTTGTTTGTCCTTGCAGCATCAACTATTTGCATGACACTTGTAGAAGTTGATCTGTCTTGGAGTGGAGGATAAAGGAGCTAAACTGCTATCATGCATCACATATATTGTAACACAACAATCTTCTGTACAGAAGTATGGAAATAGAAAGGGTACTTTTTGCCTTGGAGGTAAAGAATGGAGTTGAGTGATCAAACTGAGATTATTTCAAGCAGAATGTCAAATGTTGAGAGACCTAGAGAGGGCCCCTTGGCCACAGGACACTGGAAAAGAGAAGATTGCTCAAGGAAATAAAAGCCAGTTGGCTGGATGTTGTTACCAGTACCAGAGTAAAAATTATGGTATAAAATATGCATTTTGGAGTTCCATGTTGCAGTGGTTTGGACACCTTCATCTCACAGCTGGGTGCAACAACCTGTTACAGCGGTACATTGACTCCATGTAACACAGATTGTGTGAGCTTTAACCTTTCAAACAGTATTCATCAGAAAATAAGCAGAATCACTCACTTGAGATACCCAGGAGCACTTTAAGCGCAAATTCATGGGATGATTCTTCGTGTACATCAGAAGAAACAGGGATCTTGTAGCCTGTAATATGGATATGTTTGGATTCAGTTAAAATCTAAATTGGAGCATTGGCAAAGAGGGGAGTATTGGAATAATTCAGGCAGAAGCAGGGCATGTGTGTATGGTCTCAGTGAGTATGCAGCAGGTAGGTATGCAGATTTAAAAAGCAAAAACGGAAACTGCATGTCTTAAGGGAGTAACCTTTTATGTATGTTGCCATTTTGAAATACAGTTTGTCTGTGGTAAATATTCCTTAGTGTAAATTAATGCATGCAGAGGAAGACATCTAAATTTGGACTTCCAAAGCCACATGAGGGAGGGAAGCATAAATCGGGCTAAGCAGAAAGTAACATTTTTATCAGATGCTTAAAGTTTGAGCTTTTTATAAAATATTAATCTAGTTCTGTGAATTTTTTTGCTTAACATTTATTTTGTAAGTGATTTTGTTCTCCTTATTTTTCTGTCCTATACCAAATAAATTTTACTTTTATTTAATTGATCGTGCAGACTGTTACATTGAGGCCAAAACAGTTACTTCATTGACAAAAGCACATGTTGGCTTTAGCAGAAGCATAGCAGTGAGCCTGGCAGCAGCTGGGGTGAGCTGTTCCACTCCTCTCCTGTCTGCCATTGGACAGCAGCCCAGCAGTAATTCTCAGAGGACTTCAGACCTACATACAGTGAAGGACACCTGCCGATAAGGAGAAATAATGAGTTTACTTTAGGATAAAGAATGATTGAAAACCGGTGGTACGTGATGCTGTACTTGTAGGTGGCTATTGGGTGAGTTGCGGCTATTGGCTCTTGGCAGGGCAAGCTAGGCACTTGCCAGGGGAAGATGACATGGAAAATCACTGTAGTTAAGTGTAGATTTTTTTTTTTTGTGTCTGCACTCACAAGGCAGAAAGCTGCCAGGGAATAAGAAACAAATGAAACCCCTTTGACTTTGGAGCCCTGTTCTTTATCATAGGTGTTAGCTTTTCAGATAACTTGGACAAGGTTCATCAAAGAAAGACCCTTTGATAAAAGTCCACAGGAGGTTCAAATTCAGGCTGCATTTCCAGCTTCTCCTCAGAAGTTAGAAGAGTCGTTTAAAAAGCTCTGTACTATAACTCATCTATCTTGCAAAGACTTAAGTATCAGGTTTAGTCTTAGGCAGGTTGCAGATCCTTTGACATCTCTGGGGACTGCTTGTTGATACCTTCATTTTACAGACTGACTGAGACAAAGACCATTTTCTTAGGCCACCAACCCTTGTGTAGCCTGCAGACCCAGCAATCCTGGTGCCTGGGCTAAAGAAACAGAGAAACCATGATGGAGAGTGGGCGGAAGCTGGTGAGTTGTAAAGGAGCTGCTCAGCAGGCTGAGACCTTTGCAGATCTCAGTGGCAATAGCCTTGAATGAGAACACAGAGGTAGAAATCTAATCATCAGCTAGCAGGAGTATTTATTGCATGTTTTACCAAAGAAATCATGGGTTTTTTCTGGTTTTCAAGATATCAAACCATTCACTTGGCTTCAGAAAGAAGAAACTGAGCTGAGCATTCTGTGACCTTGTCATAACCACAACATAGTCCTTCCTTCATTTAACTCAACAAATGCTGTTGATTTAAAAGGAACCCATGGACTACCCTGTAAAACAGTTCTGACTGCTCCCTGCAGTTGCAGGAAGGCTCATGTGTTGCACACAGCACACACAGAAATATGGAACTCCTTTGATCGTGGTTCAGCAATTTCCAATGTCCTTCCTGCCTCCTGTGCACAGGCTGCTCCCCTCTGCCCTCTCACCCTGTCTGACTCCATTTTACACTGAACATAGTAACTTAGTCCCAGAAAATTACTGATTTCAGAACTAAATATTGGCCCATACATCTCTGTAAAACACTTAATATATTATTCAGATTAGCTAATGAAATAGATCATTGGCAATCAAGCTCTTAACCTATCTAAAGATTTCAACAGCAGTCCAGGTACAGAAACAATCCTGAGGAAAGGATGACTTTCCTCAAGGTACAGAAAGGCACAAAAAATATTTTGATTAAACATAGAGAATAAATCGGGTGGTTGCTGCTAACATTACCTGGTGTCCAATATCTATCTGTCGACTGAACAACAGCATCAGATTATCTCTTCTTTAATCCTGAAACATTTGTAGTTTAAGATATATGACTTCAAAAAAGCTACATTCAAAATGTAAAATAGCAATCTATCATGAAAGCTGTCTATATGATACTGCAATAAGGCTCTTATCATTCCCATAATTTCTCCTCTTTGTTATTACCACTCTTCTTTTTCCTACAGATAAAAAAGTTTTTTCTTCAAGAATGCTGAGATTTAGCCTACATAAATACATTTCTCATTTTCAAAATGGGATTCTTCTTGTTATTTATTTTCTCTTTTTTTTCCCTTTTTTTGCTAGAGGAGATACCTGTGCCTAAGCATCTCTAAGTTAAAGGTGGACAGAGAGGGCTGTTGGTTGCTGTCCATCCTTTCTCTCTGCAAAACAAACTGGTGATCTCCCTCTGCAGTTGGGGCAGGGCATTATCACTGTACAATGCCCTTCCCAAAGGGGACCACTTTGTCTACCTTTTGCATGTGCCAATATGCAAAAAAATTTTGGCTCCAACCTGGTGTGAACACTGTACACAACAAGGCCTGTAACCAGTTCCCTTCTGGAAATGTTTTTGTGTTCATGCAAAGATGGCTGTTTAAGCAGTGGGTGTTGGGTGTAACCCAACTTGAAGGAAGCATTTTATGTATACAGGGATGTGAAAATGAGTCATTCCTGTCCTTCTCCTTTCTAGCAGAAATTTGAGTAAATTCAGAGTTACTGGTGAGCCCTCGTGTGCCCTGTGGAGCAGCAGAGCCGCTGCATCTGAAGGCTGAGCACTACCAAGCCATGAGAGCAAAAGGCAGCTGAAGCAATCAGAGCACTTCGAAGAGAGCAAGGTAAAGGCTGTGGGTGAAAGTCCAGGCTGAAACCCCAGCCTCTGTCATAGGTATTTTGATACTGGAACTAGTGTACCTTGTAGATAACATCATTGTGCTGTTTGCCAGAGACTGCAGAGCCCATCAGTACTTCCTGTGCTGTCTCAAAGCCAGCCTTCAAATCCTTCTGTTGAAGTATTTTCCCCTCCTTACTTAAAATAGAAACTTTCACTTCTGCTATTTGACCAGGAGCTCGGGTGCCTTGTGAAACCTGAGACCTTTGTTTGAAAACATAGATACATGCTCCTTTCCTCTAAATATATACTTTCATCTCCTGAGCTGTGCCTGCAGGACTGCTGCTGTGCTTTCATCCAAGTGCCAGTCAACTGTGGGGCTGATGTGTTTGCTCCAGCTTATTGCTGATTTAAAAACAATACCCTGCTGTGTGCTATAAGAGAATTACCCTCTGTGCCAGAACCTTCATTCCTCCCTCTCTATACATATGGCCACTTGTGAGCGAGGGGAGGTATTGAAAATATATATTTTAACTGGGAATGTGTCTAGACCAAATCCGAGCATGCATCAGAAAATGAGAAGAGAAGCCTTGTGTGTTTGTTTTTAACCAAGCAGGTGGGAAGAGGTGTGATGCACGCCCAGCCCGGCAGTTCCCGTGGTGCTGCAGCTGCTCATTCCCGCAGGTGCTCCCGGGGAGCTCCGGCTGCCGCCGCTCCGGTCCCGCACCGCGCGGTGTCGCCGTGGCCGCGCGCTGCGGGAGAGGGTCCGGGGGCTGTGGGGAGCCGGGCACGGGTCAGCGGGAACGCTCCCCGCCGTCCCACGGCGTGCACGACCCGCCACTCGTGCCTAACTACCCACGGCTGTCCACGGGATCTTTAGGGTCCCTTCAGCCCCAAGCATTCCGTGAGGCCACGCACATTTCAGCGTTTTAGGGATGCTACGCGCTGCTTCACCGCGGCGATTTCGCTCCAGGTGCATCCGGCGGGACTCTTCATGCAGTTACTCAGTTCTTAGGCAAGTCTGATTCCCGTATTGGCATTAAAATTGTGCAACAGAATAATACACCTGACTACTCCATTCAGTTCAAAAGAAAGCAGCTAGCTATTAGACCTAAATAACTCAAGTCTTTGGTTAAGCTGGAGAAGGAGCTAAGAATTAAAACGAAATACCTTTTTAAATTGGAATTTTTAAAAATTCCAAGTGGAAGTCATAGAGAGCTGTAAGGAAGCTACTCTGCCAATAATGGAGTCTCAAATAGTTAAGAAAGAAAGTTCTTTGTATTGTTGTTGGCCATTAATTTAAATGTAGTGACAACTTGCTGAACATAATGAGGAAAAGGTACAGCAGCTTTGTGCTGGAGAAGCTTTCTGCTGCTTTCTTCAGGAAAAATAGGGTTTGTTAATACAGTCCTGTGACACAGTAGCAGGAAAGATTTAATGGGGTAGTAGTGGTGAAATTAATATGAAATTAATAAACAAAAAACTGTTGGATATCTATCACAAGAGGCAATCTATACATTTGATGGAAAACATTTAAAGCGTATTTGTGTAAGTAATAAATAGTGGCTTGCAAAATGGTGGGATATGATGTGCCCACAAATGAAAACTTAGTATATGGAGAGACTTTATGGAGATGTGGGTCACATTCTGAAAGTATTTCCAAAGCTTTGAATATGTGATAACAAATTTGGTTTTTGTGGGTTGTTTGGGTTGGTTTGTTGGGGTTTTTTAAGAGGGGGGGGTTGGTGGTATATTTGGTGGGATTTCTTTACTAATCAGTTGCTTGCTGAATAAGCAATAGCTGCAGCTGATCACACACAAGAAGCAGCTTATTTAAGCACTGCAGCTTGCTTTAAAATGGTTTTCCTGAGCAAAACAGCATCTGCTGACTTGTGTGTAGCACTGATAGCTCTCCTGGTTTTGTTCAGTTTTTTTGGTTGGGGCTTTGGGTTTTTGGGGTTTTTGAGTAGTCTTCCAGTGACTGAGCACTCTGAGTACTGAGAACATCTAAGAAATAAGCTGCCTATGCCAAAATGAGTGAATAGGTTTTCTTAGGACGAGGAAGAGCTGTAGCTCTTATGCCCTGTTCTTAATAATTTCACCACATACTGTTAGTTTGTTAGTATGTGAAAATACTGTAGTATAAATATTATAAAAGTACTTAATATTTTAAGGGTCTACAGTAGATGCAGCTCTAACCATAATATGAGGCAAATGGACAAAACTTGATAATGATTTTCCAGATAAAGCATTTGTAATCTGTTAGTTAAAATAGTGATTTTTTTTTCCTTTGGCTTTTGCATATTTTTCCCCAGTTGATCTGGCTAACTATGTAACTAATTTTTGAGTACTTGCATTTGAGTTTAGCACAGTTACCTTCTTGCTGAGCCAAGTAAAATGTTGATGCCCTAGCACTAAGGATGAAATTCATATGTTTAGGAGGTCTCTTCAACATTGTTTTGTCTCCACTAAAAGCAGTTTCAGAAAAATCTTCTAGTATTGAAATCACATGGGGTTATTCTGAACTTTATTTAATTCCATGTAATTTAATTTGAACTTTTCTCTTTTTTTTTTTTTTTTGGCTTTAGAGAAGTGAAATTCACCAATTACTGGGCTTAATTTTTAGAGCAGTCTATTTCAACACACCTGAACATACATAATTATTGCTAAAGTCTTAGTTTGACTTTCTGCAATCTGTCTGTACTAGCTTCATGTATTTTCTTATGGCAGATACAGTATTTTGAAGACTATAATTGCACCTTCAGTTCTGTGGAATTGTCTCAGCCACAGAACAAAGTAGAAGTGAATGAGTGCCGTATGGTAAACATGGTTTCAAAACCAGGTCGAACATACACACTCTCTTACAAAAGATGCTCTATGAAAAATACCAATTAAGTTCCCGTAACCAACGCAGATAATGAGGTGGACTACTGCGAAATTATAGATGAGCTGATAAATTGCTTTCTTAAGAAGGAAGGTATTTTACAAAAGTGTTCCAAGGTAACTGAGGCAAATGTAAACATCCAGTGCATCCCTCATCATGTCTGTATTAACAAGATTCAAGCTTATGGGCAACAGTATCTGGCAATCTCTGTGTTATATGGCTTTCTCAGAATTTCTCTTGGGTGTTGCAATTTTATGGTATTTAAGCCTCAGAAGTTTTAGAAATTCTTTCATGGGACAAATGCTTTTCATTTGACACCACCCTCCAGAGACACAATCCAGGGGTCGATTTCCTGTTTACAGATTATTTTTCCTCAGGTTTCCCTTGTTGCTTAACTGCCTCATCAAATATCTGTGTATTGTTCACTATAGTTTATTTGCCAGCAACCATGTGAGTCAGTGTAAGTGACCAGACACATCCAGGTATCAATAAGCACTTCATGTTCTTCCTGCACGCCCTACGCACAACTGTAAGAGAGCAGACATCACAAACCAACAAACTTTCTGAACCCGGAACTACAGTTTTAGATAACCAAAGTTAGGCATGCCATCCCCTCGCTTTTGGATGGAGTCAGCTAAGAAAATTTAACAGAGGTTGAGCACGGGGCCCTACCTTGTGCATTATATAATCCATTTACTTGTTAAGCAATAAGCAGTATGAAAAGGAAATTTTTTCCAGTACTCGAGTTACAAAGCCACATTGTAGGTGTAAATCCAATGTCTATATAATGTGTGGCTCGTTATCAAGAAACAAGGAACATTGAGGAAGTATTTTTCCTGTGATTGATAAGGAGATTACATCACAAGAGCTAATGCGACCCATTGTCGCAAATGCTGTGTTGGTAAGATACTTGGATTTTTCCATGCTGTTGAAAACTAGGTGTGTAGCTGTCTGGAAGTTGCACTGACATTATACCTGTAAATTTCCAGACAGATTTCATCCTGATGCATTTGCTGACATTCTTCTTGTCTTCTCATATTCTGTACTCTTTTTTTTTTTGTCTATTCTTGGAAAGGCTATGTTTTTCTAATACCCTACTGACAGGTTACTTAGAGAAATTTTGCACATTTTTAATCATTAATGCTGCTTTGAAGCTCACCTGACACTTCCTATGGTAAAGCAGTGTTATCTTTCAGTTATCACCACACCTTAACAATTTGACTGCAACTTCCATGCTCATTCTCTTAAAAAAAAAAAAAAATCCAATTTCAGTGTTTTCAGAAACAAACTGGAGAAACGTGCCTGCTTACAGTAAATTCTTGAGTACTTTCCTTCAGAATATTCCATATTTCAGGTTTTGCAATGAGTGCTTGAGTTTATCAGTGAAGTAGCCTTCACACTGAGTACAAAGATACATCTGTGACTTCTTAGAAAACCTTTCCAAACTGGCTCAGTTGTATGCCTTTGTAAAATATTTTATGTGGTCACTGTACTCTCATTCTCTTAACATTGTCACTTTTCACATGTCAAAGTGAAACCTGCTGTCACTGAGAGAGTGAATCTCTCGCAGTTCCTGTGTGGGCCAAGCCCGTGCATGTGTAATTGTTGCAGGGAAATGAGTATGATGAAAGCCACAGGATGATTCATGTAATGCTCCGGCTGCTTTTCACTGGTTAAGCTGCTGCCCAGATGGAAAAGCAGAAATGGTCTCCCATATCATCTGTTGACTACTTTGGTGGCACATAAATGGATGGAAACATCCAATTTGAGTGAAAAACAACAAAAATCAAGGGGGAGAGTAGTTAATGATTATACAATGTTATTCCATGTTAAGGGAATGCTCAAGAGGATTGAGTTAAATTTTTGGGGACAACTTCTAGTTTTGTGTTTGTTTAGTGGCTTTTGGAAAGCTTGGCTTTGCAATGGCATTAACTGTGTTTTCCATGGTCCACAGTTCAACTGCCAAATCTGAGTTGTCAGTGGCAGAGGATAGCTGTGATCAAGAGCTGATGGACTCTATAAACCTGTCCTCCCAGGAGTCTGTATACAAAAAACTTGCCTTTCCCATGCATTAGTTGTACTGTTACACCTGTGGGTATTGTTGTTTGGGGGTTTAATTAATGCATGGGGGCTTTTTGATACTTTTGTGGGTTAGGTGAAATTCCATAAAAATTTATGTCCATGGCTGTCATCGTTAGTTTACAGAGATCTTAAAAGGAAAAAGAAATTAGACTCTATTATAAAGGCAGGATGTTGTAACACAAAGATGTGCCATGGAACAGAAGAGGATGGTCAAGGCCAGAGAACATGTGGCTCAAAGAAAGCACCTATGGAGCTTTAAGTGTTGAGAGAGCAGAGAGGAGGTATCCAACAGTGAGAAAATACTCACTGTCTTTTGCTGTTCTGGGAAGCAGGACTTTGTATAGTCTTTGGATATGATCAGAAGTATCCTGTATATTGATTACTGCATTAGAAAGATTTCTTTACTCCAACTTTACTCCAATGATAACCAACATTAGGTTATCATAGCTAATTATCCAGACTGAAAAAAGCCAAAAAACCTAATATTTCCCAGCCAAGTAGAGAACTGGTCCTGTAATCCAGTGCTGAAGTTATTCACAGTGCTGTTCTGGTGGTACAGTCTGGTTAATAATAACTTCATGTTTCTTAACAGGGCAAGGGATAAGACCCTAATGTTCTTCTCTGTTCATCTCAGAAGAGGCTGCATGTCAATGAGAGATAGTTGATAGGCTGCTTATAATATGTTTAGAAAGACTAAAATCTGCAAGAGGAAATAGGCTATATTAAGCCCTATTTATATACTTCTGCTTCATTTATTTAGACAGCAGCTATAATAATTTTATTGTATTTTTTCATATGCCTTTGATACTACATTTTCATACTTTCAAGTATTTTACTTTTTCAGGGTTTTGATGTTCTTTACCTCAAAAAAAATTACTTTTTTGAGTAATTTGTGTTCTCCAAAAGACGACACAAGACTCGGGTCAAGTGTGCATACCTGATTTAGCACACCGTGTATGCCAGAGCTGAGATGGAAACTCAGCCTTGTCCTGTTACTGCTGATCCCTTGGGAAATGAGGCTGGTGGTTGGTCAACAGCAGTCAATGAACAGCCTATCCAGCCAAATGTGTGCTCTTTTAAAACAGCTGAAGGATTCTTGTATTTTAAATACTTCATTTTATGCTTAATCACTAATGATCTTTTCAGAGGAAAAAAATGCATTCAAGAGAAGGAAAGGTGTACATTTTTACCAAGAGTTCTTAGTATGGTTTGGTGTACCTTCCTTGCTGCTACTCAGAGCATGTCCCTCTAAGGTGTTATTTCTATAGGAAAGAATGAACAACAGAAAGCCAAAAAATCAGAAAGGCCTAAATCATACTGTATTTCCAAAACCAAATCCAAAACAATTTTAAAGTGGTCTTTGTCAGGTGCCAAACAGAGAAACTTCAACAGTGAAAAAAATAACAAAAGAGTCTTCTTTATTAGTGTTTGCGTCAAAAGAAAGTTTCACCCTAACGTTAGTAGTGGGTGAGTGTTACCTAAGAGAACAGGCTGCACCACCTTCCAGCAGTAAACATACATAATAAACCTTGGCACAGCTTTGGAATAATCCCTTGCTGGTCTTGTGCTTGGGCTGTGTTGGCCTGGAGCTGGAACAGGATGTGGACAGGAAGGAGAGGCAGTGAGGAGTCAAGCACTGGCACTGCTGCTTCATGTCAGTTGAGGTTCTACAGTGTATACACTTCTAGTGCAGAAACATAAAATTTAAGCATCAGTACCTTTAAATTAAATTTTAAGCAGACATACGACATCAACAATGTAGTACCTTTTAAAAGTTTCTAACAGCCACGTTTATCCTCACAACTTTCTGTCCCTGTCTGTATTCTTTACAAGATTTTCTTAAATGGACTTCCAGTTAATCCCCATAAATGTTATTTTGCTGCTCTTGCTGTATAATATCTGTTTTGTTTCTGGTAAGCATTTCAACAGTAGACCTTGTGAACAGAACTGACTATGGAAAAAATTAATATCTGACACAACACTTTGTCAATCACATACATATTTTTTGGTTGAGATAATTCTCCATTCTGTTTTGGTCTCTTTTTGGGTGTTACCTGAAAGGGAAAGAGGTTTTGGGGGTTTTTTATTTGTCTGTTTTTGGTTGTTTGGGGTTTTTTTGGTTTTGGTTTTTTTTTTTTTTCCCTCTGGAAGTTCCTTGGAAGCTTTTTTTTTTTTGTTTGTTTGTTTGTTTGGTTTTTTTTTTTTTTTGTTTTGTTTTTTGAGTATTTTTGAGGGTTTTTTTTGCTGGAAGTTTGGAATGGGAAGCTACTGAGCACACAGACTGATCAACATTCCAGCAGTTGGGAAAAGTGCCTTACTCCCACTGGGCCGCCTATCGCCACGTGTCTGGCACACTTTTAACAAGTAAGGCAAGCTGGTTTGAGTGTGATGAGGAGGCGAGAATGAGGTACACTGAATTCACACTTGCTGCCTTTGCAGCAGCAATATCTGCCTTGGTTCTTAGGAAAAGGGCAGCTGGAACTGTAACTGCATTACAAAGGGAAAGCCTTGAGAAAGCT
>VWZP01008344.1:12410-67896 GCA_013396995.1 Dicaeum eximium | reverse complement strand
GGAGCAGTAGAGCTGCTACGAGCGGTAACTCTTCCTATCCAATTCCATTTTAATCTTCCTGAGTAAAATAATGTGTCATCCTTATATTAAAGTAGGAGACTTTCTGCATTGCATTAAAGTAGGTCATGTTGTGAGATATAATTTATGAACAATGAACAATGTGTACGGTCTTGCCAGTGTCACCATATTATCCTGGGAATGATTATCAGTTGAAAGCTTAAGAATGAGAGACCAGAGGGGAGATATACAGTAAAGTTTTCTCTTTTATTCACCCATGATGTCTTTGACTTTGATTTAGAAAAAGAGGATGAAAGGGATTTTTGCCTTCCTTTGGTGGAGGAGACAATTTCTCTATTTCTGTACTTGGAGACAAACCTGATGTTGCTTAACTCACAGCTGCTGGAGAATTGAGTTTCTGGTCTGGTGAATTTTAAGACTTTATAAATATTGACAACCTACAAGAGAAATGTTTCATGGGAAGTTTAAACTGCACTTGTTACTTGCTCTGTGTCTACTGTTGGTCTTCGTACAAGGCTTCTTCTCGTGCAGGCTGGCAGTCTGGCTGCAAGCAGCTATGCTTGGCACAGGCGACAGCAGATAAGGCAGCATTATTCTTAAAAGCTGTGTCTGTATTGACCTGCAGTTTCCCAAAAATGCAGCTGTGGCTGAGTTCTCAAGAATTCAAATCTCAATCCAAAGTCCCTGAAGGGATAACTACAAGTCGTATGTTCTATGGAGTCAAAGCCAAGTGCTTTCCCTTGGAACTGTATTATATTTCCTTATTTTAGTGTCATTTGGCTGGTTAGTTTGCTACATCTACTATAAGAACAAACTAATTTCTGTTTAGAATATATCAGGTTTTGGGTTTGCATGAGATCATTACCTTTGATTTCATTAAGAACTGTGAATTGAAAATAATTTCACTCTTGTGAGGCGCTAGTTTGAGGTAAGCCTGAGGTGTAACAAGGCTGTATATTAAATCTGCGATTAGTCATTGCATAATCTCACAACAGTTATATAAATGTCTGTATCCTGTAGAGCAAAAAGTGCTGAGTTGTACTCACTTTGTTAAGCAGAATCCAAAAGCTTGCATTTCTGGAAAACACTGCTTGGCAATAAATACTCTGTGTTAAATATGAAGGTTTGGGATGTGCATGTCTTTCGGGCCAAAGAGATGATTCACTCTCAAAGCCCCCTGAGGAGGGCCAGTTGCATCTTTTACTATGGTGGAGTTCTTCTCTTTGAACCTCTTGCAATTTACCAAAAATTTGTCCTGTATGACTTGACAGGGTCCCTTGTAATGAAGTTAAAAGTAGGCTGAAGGAAGACTGCAGGAATCTGTCCATCTGTCTGTCTGTCTATCTATCTATCTGTCTATCTATCTATCTGTCTATCCACCTCTTACAAAAAATGGTTTGGGATGTATGGGTGTGTATCCATGTCAGTTTTGATCTAGTGAGGAAGATACAGGATTTAGTATGTGCTATTCACTGATACAACATAAGAGTCAGTCATATTTAAGTCAATATTTAAGAAATGGGGACAAGGACACCTGTATTTTGTAGCAAATTTGTGAGGAGAAATAATGATTTTAATACAGAAGGAAGATAGCCTTGAACAGGAAGGCACAGGAGAAGGAATGCTAGAATTTAGGGATAGATAGGCCTGGAATACACTCCTAATACATATAAAATGTTGCATTTGGTTAAAAAAGATTCAGCTGTATCTTATTGCTGAAAAAAAAATACCTTGAGAGAGCAGTGAGTAGGTTGAACATGTTGCACTGCTGGGAGCCTTACCTCTATGCAGTGCTGTAAGCTTGGAGAATTTGACGTGGGGCTGTGCTGAAAACCTGTTTTTTACCTTGCAGCTAGTGTAGAATGTGGCTGATTTATTTAAAGAATTCAGTGTTGGAAATCTGTCTTTGATCCTCTTTAGGACATTTTGCAAATTCCAACAACATCCTTACGTTTTTTTTGTAGAAGAAATGGTTTGTTGTTTGCCTAATTTCTTACAAGTTTTCCCATTGTTCTGTAGCAAATAATACTTTGAGCTCCTGGTCCAAATACATCTAAGCTAATGTATCATCTATAATATAAGAAAAGTACAGCCTTTGAAATAAGCCCTACTTGGAGTGAGACTCATTTTCCTTGGGAGAAGGGATAGCCAAGGCTACTGGACAGATTTGGATGATGCAGCAGCTCAGTCCAGATGAATTACCACAGCATCATAGAAGTGCTTACCAAAAGCCTCAGGCATAAATAAAGTCATGAGTCAAAGAGTTGATGCTTGTGAATATGTATCTGCTGGATGCCAGGGTGTGAAAGAGACCTTACAAGACCTTACGTTTTTGCTGACTTGATTTACTTGCTTATTTACCTGCCTCCTGTGTTCTGTGTTCATTGTGGATAGGATACAAAGAGGCTGGGAAGAGTCTTAAACCAGTTGTTAATTTGCACAGATTGTGCCATACAAAGCACTGTTCGGGACTTGGCAATCTTGACTTTACCACTGATACCTTAAATAGCTTAGGGGAAATAAGTTCACCTTTGCCTTACTTTCTATCCCTACAAAGTGAGGTATGTCATTTTGACTTCCTAAGCAGAGTACTTCAGGATTTCATGTCAGAATTTTATGTGCAGTTACCTGAGGGACTGCACAGGTTTCAGAGCTATATTGCCAAAGCTATAATCGGTTTTTGGCAGGATCTTGCTATTGATCAATGAATATTTGTGTTTGATGTCCACTCTCTTCATCTGATTTGCAGACTTTACATGTCTGCTTGCATATAGAACCTGTGGTGGTGTAATCAGCCCTTGGAAAGGGAGCCACTGCTAACAAGTGAGGAGTGGGGGTCAGCAGATATTTCTGTTGTACATAAATGCTTCATGCATGCTTAAATTTCACTGCTGCTGACTTAAAGAACTGTGTGTAGAAATATGGGTCGGCTCTAGCGCAATGAATTAGATCACTGGCTGCTGTGTCATATGTGGATTCTTTGCTAAATGAAAAGTGTTTCATTAGCACATGATATTGAAATGTTGGGAGAGGTCAAAGTTGCACAAAGCAAGGTACAAACGTCAAGAGTGATATGATGATTTACACGCTAAATCTTTCTGGAAGGTACATAGGACCTTGCCAAATGTTTTTGTACCAGAGTGGAGAAGCTTTGATTCTTCATAAAATTTATCTTTCCTTCCTGGTGCTCAGTTTGTGTAAGGGCTATTCCTGTTGTCTATTCTGTAATAATTTAAGAGGGCATAAGCTTGTACTTAAAGGAATAAAGTTAATAAATGTACTTTTGTTCATTTTACAGATGAGATCATTTCACACTCTTCTTTTTGAAGAGGTGGTCAGAGGAAATGGATAGCTATTCAGACTTCACTGCAAAGAACCTCTCATCTTCAGCTAATATGTCTCTTTCTTTGCCTGGACAAGCTGGACTCAATGCCACCAGCGGTACTCCTTCTATGTCAATAAGCAGGCTTTTCCCAGCCCTGCTGGAATGCTTTGGAATAATTCTTTGTGGCTACATAGCTGGAAGAGCCAACATTATCACATCAACTCAGGCCAGAGGACTGGGAAATTTTGTGTCCCGTTTTGCACTCCCGGCTTTACTGTTCAAAAACATGGTGGTACTTAATTTTTCTAATGTGAATTGGTCCTTCCTGTACAGTGTTTTAATTGCCAAAGCTGCTGTGTTTTTTTTAGTCTGTGTTTTAACATTGTTAGTAGCCAGCCCTGAGAACCGATTTAGCAAAGCAGGTTTGTTCCCAATTTTCGCTACACAAAGCAATGACTTTGCGCTGGGATATCCAATAGGTAAGTATGTTTTCTTCTTTGAAATTAATTGTCACTGTTCTAGACATGTTTGCTTTTATAGTTCCATAATTTGAAATTGACTTCTGAATTGAAGTTCCATGCAATTGAAATGATTTCTGAAGTGCCTCTCAAATTCTCTTTGAGACTACTCATCATCTAGGAAACGTTAAAACTGGAAAAAGCAAATGAGTTGGTTCTAGCAAAACAAAAAGCAAGATGTTTGATTACAGAATCGAAAATACAATTACAAAGGAAAGGTCAAATATGCAATTCCAGATTATATGTAACAAGTAGATCCGTATTTTAGGTTACTTTAGGAGTTAACAGTATCTTATTCCAGGGCAGCATGTTTAGGAGAATCCTCAATCTTTCTTATTCTCTTCAAATTTACTTGATATGTGTAAAATTTCTTATGTATTTTAGATGCCAGTTAGGGTTTCTGGTTTTTTATATGTGTATTTTGGGGGTCTCTGAATGTATTTCCATTGTATCCTGGTTAAAACATTCTTTCTACTTTTACTTTCTTGTAAGACTGAATATTTCTTCAGGTACTTCATGACTTATAAGATATGATTTATATTTTTCCCGTGTATGATCTTGCCAAAATCTACACCATTTAGAGCTTCATTGGAATAGTTACTGCAGCATAAACATTGTAGGCTCATGAGGTTTATTTCCTCTTGTCCTTTCCCTTCTCCCATCCCCAAACTTCCCCAAACCCAACTGGTGTTGGGTTCCTGCTGTCACCTGTGCAAACTTTTTGCTATTAGTAAAATATTACCCGAACTTCTCTGAAGTGTTTGCAGGACTGGTCAACAAAAAATGCCTTGCTGTTTTTATGTGGTAGAGGTAGTGTTTTGAGCAAAGCCTGATCACTTAATGAAAAAATACTTTTAAATGTTGTAGCAGTGGAAGTTTGTAAAGGAAAAAAATCAATATTGACAAATTGTGCACTAAACCAACACTCTTTAAAAAAGCAGTTTAAACTCTTAATAATTCCTGAGGCTTCACCCCATGTAATTTCTTTAATACATTACTATTATTATTTCTTATTTCTTTACTATGCTATTTTTTGCTGTTTGAAAAGATTTCCACATAGGGAAATCAAAATGCGGGTCAAATTTTTGAAGCTTACGACTGTTTTTCTGTTATAATGGTTATGACAGTTCTGTATTAAAAAGTGATGTTGGGGTGAAAAAGAACCTGCTGGCAGAGAGGTTTCTTAGCACACCCCTGATGGAGACAGAATTACTATGATGGAAAGCTTTGGGGTTTTATTACTGGGTAATAATGATACAACTCTGTGTGTTAAAGCACAGGTGTAACAGATGTGTTGGTTGGGTGACAGTCACTGTGACTTTAATCATACTCATTGTATTAAGCATGGACAAATAGTGTGTGATTTATATGTACTTCTGAGCAGCTGGGACATGGAGAATTGATTTTTAAAAAAATTAAAGTATCTTTGATTTCAGTTTTTTGTTATGATCAGCAAGCAGGCACCATGATTTAAATAAAAAGAAAACTTTTCATCAGTGGTATAAGTTGTGGATTATTTTTACTGTCTTAATGATTCCTTAAGACTGACTTCTTATTTTTTTTCCACCCACTGACTCAGTAATCTAATTTCAATTTTTGTACCCAGTAAAATGCATTCTGATATCATACATGATTTAAAGTACTTATAGACCATAATTTATTGTCTTAAGTATGCAGCTTCACTTTACCAGGAAGTGAAGATGTGTTAAATTTTTCAGTCAGACGTTACTTATGTGTTAGTCGTGTTTGGGTGACATGGCATTCTGTATAAAGCAACAGAAAACATCAGTCTCATGTTTGAGGTTATAGGAAAAACCTATTTGCATAAAAAGTGTCCAGCAGGTTTAAAGTGGTTTTGATTACCAGGATGTGTTGAGTGCTTAAAACTGGCTTGTTAAGTGCAGTAATGAACCCCAAACTTGGTACTTCTGTTAGGCAGTCCATTTAGGATTTTAGTACAGCTAGTTCTTGTACATGTACTTTAATAATGGCCTGTAAAAGTAAAAACACCTTTAGTGCCTTTTTAAATATATGTAAGAAATCAGATAGTTGAGAATGTCAATTTACTTGGTCTAAAGAGGAAACTATTCAAAGTGAGTGCTGATTTAGCACTTGGAAGTTCCTGTCATTCCAGAGGCTTAAATAATACTAAGGTAAAACTCTTCTGGATTTTGAAAAATGCAGTCACAAGGAAAAACTTTTTCAGAAAAGGTTAATAATGTTGTTATGAATAATTATGAATTGTATCCATAGTATATATCAAATACAGAGTATATATAATAATTATGATTATACAAGTAACTATATATACATATATTATAATTGATGTGCTATTAATACCTATAGCATATTATTGATAATTACTAGTAACAAAAAAATTATTAAATATAACAATTATAAGTCAGGTAAAGGAGAACATTCTACTTTTAAGGCATTGGGGTTTTTTTTTATTCACATAAAAATTGAACCTTTTATATGTTTCCAAAGTATTTTAATTATTTTTGAAGGGCCTTTAGCACAAACTTGAAATAAGAAGCAATTCTACTTTGACTCAGAAGTATGTAGTAGTAATGAAAGCAAAGGCTCATGATTTAGAGTTCCTTGATGGACCGTAACTACAGCAGTAACTCCTGTCCTAAGTAGTCACAGAGAATGAACCCATAATTATGTGATAAACTTTTTTTTTCCCAGTTGTTGCTTTGTTGTGTTGTATTGAATCAATGCAGAAAGATCACACCTGACTTATCCATTGAAAACTGATTAAATTCCAGAGAAGTGAGACTCCCTTAAGATGGGAAGCAACTTGTATCCTGCAAAGGTGCATTTAATTCTGCACAACTGTCATGTTTCTGGGGAGCAAAAGCAAGTCAGAAATAAAGCCAAAATTCTTCCAGCATTTGGGATGACTCAGAGAAAACATAGAATTATTACATTGTTTTATTTCTTTTTTTCTGTAAATGTTGACTACTTGTAGGATGACTAAATAGTATTGGATAGTTAATCTTTGGTCTTTAATGTGTTCTTTAGATAACTGTTGCCTAATATGATTGGACATACACTCTCTTCCTGCATTATCTTATATTGATTGTTAATTAAATGGACTCCTTCAGTTCCTTCTGGAAGAAACTTAAATAATTTTCTCTAGTTTTCAGAGAGCAAAATTTAATTTCAATATTTCAATGTATTTTTCAGCTGAAATGTTATCACTCATGACTCTTCATTTCCTGTCTTCTAGTTGAAGCTTTGTATCAAACCACTTACCCAGAGTATCTCCAGTACATTTACCTAGTGGCTCCAATATCTCTTATGATGCTAAACCCCTTGGGGTTTATCTTCTGTGAAATCCAGAAGTGGAGGAATAATCGCACTGTGTCACAGAGCAAAATCAAAATAGTGGGCCTAGCACTCCTTCGAGTTTTGCAGAACCCAATTGTATTCATGGTCTTCATAGGAATTGCCTCAAACTTTATTCTTGGCCAGAAAATTCCTGACTACCTTGAAAACTTCCTTGATGGACTGGGCAGTTCATTTTCTGGCTCTGCACTTTTTTACCTTGGACTGACTATGGTGGGACAAACAAAAAAGCTGACAAAGGGTATGTTTGTTGCACTGATCCTTCTCATCACAGCTAAACTGTAAGTTCAATTTTTGTGTTTCTATAATTTTGTTCTCTAGATGTTTTAAGCTCTGAGTATCCTGCTCAGATGGCTTTTCTCTCAAAAAAATTATAATGATAGTACCTTTCACTTCCAGTATTTTGAGTGAGTGCTTCCCAAACTCTTTGATAGAATACAACTGTTAATTTTTAAAGGAAATTTAGTAGACTAAAAACCTGTTGTCAGGCTCTGCAGAGAAAGAAAATCAGGGGTGCTGTGCCTTCATGGACTGCCCACAGTCCATCTGTCATGAATTGGGTATTTGGGGAATTAGTAGCTTAAATTAAAATTTACTGGATAAATAGTTAGACAGTAGTGAGTTTAAGTATATTTTATTAGTATTTGTGTTTTGTTTGGCTTAAATAATGCATCTCCAGATTAGTTGTTTTTCCTCACTTTTATCTGTAAGTCTTTGAAACCGCTATATTGGAAGCGCATAAAAATGGTCACTTTATGCTCTAAAACTGCTTGACTTTTAAGCATGAATAAATGCCAAGTTCTGTTTAGCACCTATACTATCATTATCTTCCCTTGAATATATCTCTCGGGAATATTTATTTATTTAAAATGAAATATTTTATTTTCTACAGAACTAAAATTAACATAATAGAACATTCGTTTGGTTTTTAAGTTTATATTGTAAAATTTGAAGGTGCATTTGAGTATCCAGTACAACTAACCAGCAAAGCTGAGGACCTAGTCTGTAAACCAGCGTAATGACAAATTTTGTAATGAAAAAAATGTGAAAATCATTGGTTTTTAATGTTACCACTTTGCCTTACTGGAAGCCTGTGTAAGGTTTACACTGAGTCTGTGTGAGATCTGGGCTATTGCTGAAGTAGCTTTGATCCTGGTGGTTTGCTGGCCAAAACTTTTGGCATGGGATACTTAAGCTTGAACCCTTATTATATTTCAGACAGCTTGCAAAAAGGTGGAGTGAATTTCAGAGCTGCTGACTGCTTATAGCTACTATTAATGTAACAGTTGAAAAATGAGAGGGTTTTTAATATTTTGCCATTCTAAATATGAAGTTTGTACAAAGAATGTGTCTGCACAATCAGAGAAGCTGCTTCTATACCCGAGTTTGTTGTCATGTTTGTCCTTTTTTATTTTAATATAATTTGTGACATAAGATTTTTAAGCAGCTGGTAAATATTTTGATAACAATAAAGGCAGTCATTCAAAGTGATGTCAGTATTTTGATTTTAATAAGTTGTATTCAAACAAGCCTTAAATTTCCCTTTTATGCATTTTCTGTGTAAGGAAGAGTCTGTTGTTACAGGTTGAGTAATATTTTTTCAATTACTTTTTCCCCCTTTCTTTCAGGCTCATGGTGCCATTTCTCTGTAGAGAGATGGTGGAGCTCTTGGACAAGAGTGACAGCGTGGTCAATCACACCAGTTTATCAAACTATGCATTTCTTTATGGAGTTTTTCCAGCAGCACCTGGTGCCGCAATATTTGCAAGTCAATTTAACATGGAAGTAGGAATTGTATGTAGTTAAACTTTTCCAAATATGTCCTAACTTTGAGCTTAACTTTGTTGATGAAATAAATAAGTAGGCTTGAATAATTTGCTTTTCTGTAGTATAGATATCTTCGAATTACTTGTACCCCAGGATCTTTCCTGATGCCTTAAGTGTCTTGATAATCCTGATCCTTTTTTTTTTAATTGTGACTCTAGTAGAAAGAGACAGGATAACTTTAGCTATAAAGAACTTGTATCTTTGTTGTTTTTTTGGGGTTGTGTTTTTTGTCTGGTGTTTTTCAATGACCTTATCTTTGAGATGTTTTTGTAGGGGAAAAAAGAAATTGTTACTGACTTCAGTAAGAATAGTGTCAGTTTATATCTGAAAACTTATGAAAGATCTTAAGCTTTAGCTGATTCAGATGTGCTGCCCTTCAGTTAAATCTTGTGATAGAAAGCATTTTATGGTTTTTTATATGTATACAGTAGATGGTACCAATTATCTTCTCAACTTAAAATAGAAATTTTAGAATTGTTTCTTCCACTTGAAGTGACATTTGCACATTTTTGTTGATTTTCATTGTTTGTAATGGTTTCTATTTTGGAGTTGTTTAGATGTATTTTTTTTAAAGAGAAATGGATAATAAAAGTAAATCTTGCAAGATAGAATTTTATGCTCTACAAACTTAGGAAATCTCTTTAAAGCAGAGTCTCTAGTATGAGTAGCAACTCACACTTCCATCACTGTGTCTATGTCTAGGACATAGACAATGAGAAGCCATATTAGAAATCACTTGTGAATAGATCTGGTTTCTTCTCATGAATTGGTGCATATTAACATTTGCATAGTCACATGTTTTTTTTTAGTTATTTATCGTGTGAATATTTATATCCAAAAGCAAATTGTGACAGTGTAAATTCACCCCTATGTTTGAACCCATGAAAAAGCTCTGTAGAAATCTGCAGTAGGAAAGTCTCTACTCCTGCTATTTCAGAAGCTTGTTAGAATTTTCAGTTTAGCTTTGTGTATAAACCAGATCCTTTCTGGCTCAAATTCTAAATAATTCGTTATAGAAACATCTCATTATTTGTTAAAGGTCTAGGTATGTTTAATTGGAAGGTCCAATTTTGCCCATTGTTGTATTCCTGAAAGCAGATTATTTAGTTTGAGATGTAATTATCTGTTGTTGTTTCTATTTGACTCTGGGCAGATTACCTCAGGCATGGTGATAAGCACGTTTGTGTCTGCCCCCATAATGTATGTCTCTGCATGGCTGCTGACCATCCCATCCATGGACCCCAACCCACTGGCAGCTGCACTCCAAAACGTCAGCTTTGACATCAGCATCGTCAGCCTCATCTCTCTGGTAGGTGCTGCTGGCTCAGGCACAAAGACACTCGTGCTCAGGCAGCCTGAGTGCGTCAGCAGCAAATTGACTCAGGGTAAGAGCTGCTTTCCTCATCGTGTCCTGATGCAGAAGGATGAGGAAGCAGTTAAAAACCTTGATTATGCAGTGGGTCTGCTGGAAAGCTGCACTGTATAGAAAGATGAGTGACTGAATTAGAGCATTTAGTGCAGAGCTTGAGAGGTTTTTTTGTTAGGTTTGTTTTCTTGTTTTAGTAACAGGGTGTGAGGGAATTAAAGTACTGGCTTACACCACAGAGACTAGTTACATCAAGCCAAGTGAGGTGCTTGGATATCACAGTAATGAAGGCTGTGTACAAACTTCAGCTCCAGAAATGTCCATGCATATTTGTTTAATGAAGTCTTAATGAGCATTAATGAAATAGTTTAACCTGAAAATTTTGTTTATCAAATTTACTAGAAATTATTTTCTTAAAAACCAAGTTGATAATCCAGAAGTCCAATGTGAATTTTGTTTTGGTTTTATAGAAAGTACAGATAGTATTATTTTATTTGCTTTTTAAAAATAAAAACATACATGTTGGAAGGAGTTGGAATTTTCTGAAGTTGTCTCACTGAAGTCCTCTTGTCTTAAAACTGTGCCTGAAGGGAAGGCAGAAGTGAATGCTACCTCTTGCTGTCAGATCATTTTGGGAGATTCAGGGGAGGTGGGTGCGGATTTTAAATTCTAAATTGCCAGGCTACACTGTTGTCATTTGCGTCCTGAGGAACCAACAGGCTGCTGCATGCTCCAGGCAAGTTCTTAGTCTTTCCTGGAAATCCTTCACCAACATGAGAACACAAAGATGCATTGCTTTTCCTGACCACAACTGCTGAGGCAAAGAGGCTGGTAGCATACTGTAGCAGACATATTGCTAAGATCTGTTGTATATTTAATTTCACCGTCATCTGCCAGAATACTCATCTTGTTCTTTTGGATTTTGTTTTATTCTCAAATTAATTTTTCTTCTTGTTTGTTACAGACCTGGTCTCTTACTGTTGTTGTTCTGAGTAAGAAGTACAAACAGCTTCCTCATATGATTACAACAAATCTACTTGTTGCTCAGGTCAGTAGTAATTTTGGAAGTTTGGTTTTTACAGTGAGATCTTTATAGCCAGCTGTGAGCTGGTGAATCTAATGTGTGACTTGTCTAAACAATTTCTGTGCCTTGAAATACACCTTTGAAGAAAATTATAGTTAATGTAGGCACTGTGATTCCTAAACAGAACTATAAATAATCAGAAAGGAGAGTGGCTTCTGAAATGTTTTCTTAGTTATTGCCCAGTACTGTTGAGTGCACTTCTGTTTCAATGATACCCATCTGAAACTGGCAATACCAGGAGCAGCAGCTTGTGTTTGACTCAATAGTGACTCTATTCAAGGAGCTAAATAGAAAAATAATCCCTGTACTAATTCATGTCCCTGAAGCTCTCGCTGAGAGATCAGCAGGTGCAAGTGCTGGTGCAAGGATGTGTGGGAATGCATGGCTGGTGGCTAGGGAAGGCCAAAGCCAAGTGGCTCTGGATTAATTTTAATTGTTATTTAATCTGAGAGAGAACTACAGAGTACATGCTTCTTATTCCCTTGAAGTCAACTGCACAACTGGAACAGCCTGTGCTTGTATAAGATCTGTGTGGTAGTGCTTTCTGAAGTGTTCTGTTGGGTTTTTTAAAAATATATATTGTAAACTCTCTGAGCTCTGATCATGGAGTCCCATTTGAAAAATGTCATGTATGAGAAATGCAGGTGCTTCTGTTCTGTAACAACAAAGCTGGCTTTCATATTAAAAAAAAAATTGAACTGTTGTGTTACTGTTTGCACAATACTTCACCCTATCCTTTCAGATTCCTTCAGTGCTAATATTGCTGTATATGCAATGTCACTGGGTGACAACTGGAGTAATTCTCAGCTGAACAAATACCTGTTAACCTCAGTGTCATGTGCAAATCATTTCAGGTAAATGGTTTGTACTTGCCAAAAACATTACCATTTACTATAAGGTATATAAAGTTGGGGGATTTACCTGATTTGCCTTACTCCTAGTTTAGATGAACTATATACTTACTGTCAAAAAACCCCTCCTGAAAATAAGGTCGCATAGTCAAGTGACACAACTGTAATACTGAATTTACTGTGGCAGTGCTTTATTGCTAAATGAAGTATCCAGTTCATAAAATCACCTTCCAGTGCATCTGGGGGTGGAGTTTAAAGCTTAATGCAGGTATATAGCTCTCTGTTCAGTTTTTCTTGTCATTCTGCTTTCCCAGTTGAAATGATGGTATTTTACTTTTCAGTTTATTGCTTGCATTGGAATGGTGGCATGGAATTTCACTGTTAAAGAGGAAGACATCACCATACAGATCCTTGTATTTATATTCCTCTACAGTTCACTTTATAGCACCTACCTATGGACAGGTATGATTTTTCTAGGTACTGTAATGAAAGATTAATGTCCTGAAATGATGTTAATTATATTCTTCAGAGTACTTGTTATTTTCACTTGTTTGTAGTTCTACAAATGGTGATACCTGTAAGGTTTGCTGAGGTTTAGTGTCAGGCACTGCTGCTGCTCTTGGGAGCTTCTGCCTGGGCAGGTGTGGCTTCCTTTGCTGGATACAGTAGCCTGGCTGGTATGGGACAGGAGCCTTCTCTCAAGGCAGAAGCAGCTACAAATAGAGTGAATATGGTGGGCTGCCCTTCAGCTAGTCAAAGTCTTAATGATGATTTTTAATTAATGCAGAGTTTAAGATTTTAATTATTCAGCATTAAGTAGATTTAAAAATCTGGTGCAACAAAAGAGTAGAAAATACAGAATGAAGGGAAATACCCAAGTAGCTTTAACACCTCTTTCCCCTGGAAATTGCAGTTTCTAAAAACAATATGTGTGTGTAAGATTAATGCAGGAATTGAAATAGAAAGAATTGAAAGATGTGAGATTCAAGAAGCTTAGAGAACCTTACATATATGATTGAAAAAAAAAGAGAAGTTAGTTACTTGTATCTTAAATGTTCTTAGGACATATTTTTTACTCTTGTGACCCTTTCCTAGCATTGAGAAGTGAATATTTAATATAAAATGTCCTGGAATTTTTTAAATGTGTCACTATTAACATGATTTTTTAGGCAGTGGGTATTTCTAATTTACTGTCTCAGAATACAATCAGACAAACGATTTTGGACTATTTATAAAGGTCTGAGAAGAATATCTTAAACTATTGAGCAGGTCACATTGTTGAGTTTCTAGGCTCTGTACTTCCCAGTTCCCTTTTTAATAATAAACAGGGCATTTATTTTGGTTTTCTTTTGGTTTTGTTTGGTTTTTTAGGTCTTCTATCTTTTTCTTTGTTTCTGTTGAAGAAGAGAGAAACAGTAAAGATTCCCATTGGGTTTATAATCATAGCTGGATGGGGGTAAGTTAATTCAAATCCTTCCCTGCTAATTTAGTGGGAGCATGCTAAATATGTTAAGTACTTGCTATTTTGTTCTTTCAGAATCCCAACAATTCTGGTAGGAATCTTACTAATTGTTGGTGAACGTAACAACGCTAGTATTGACTCTGCCTTTTTCTATGGAAGGCATCAGGTATGAATGTGTTCTGTCCTCATCACATCAGACTTCTGCCATGCTGCATCTGCAAGTAGCTTTCAGTCAAAGTACAGGCTACTGTAATAAAAGTATCCTTGTAGAATTCTTACAGATTGATACAAAAATGTTTTTCTGTAATGAACCACTAGGAACATTTGTTTGGAGAAGGACCTTCATGTTTAGGCAGCTATGATTAAGAAAAAAAGGGAGTAGGCTTCTCAAAGAAAAAAGTTAGGAGTGGTAATGAATTGCAGAGCCCTTTTCCTGGTGACTAATTTGTATTGTAGCATGACAGTTATCTAAAATTGTTATTATCCAATATCTAATTAATGGCTTTTGGTCTGTAATAGATATGATATGCATCACCTGTGTAGCAGTAACTGCTTGCACTATGGTAGGCTTCTCAGCACAATCATAGGTTTAAAGACCCTGAACTACCATTTTTTACCTCTTATAAGAGGATATAAAGTGTACTAGCATAGGTATTTGTCATGTTTTCTCCCTCTCTTTCTTATGGACAGAGAGTCCATGAGTCACTCAGGATTTTTCATGTGGCACTTCCACAAGTACTAAATAGCCTCAGAGTGGATTCTGGGTATCAGTGCAGATGATTTGAAGGAAAAGCTAATTAATAGGGTGCTCCCCATTGGCTAAAGCATGTAAATTAGAGCACATTTCTCTTTGGAATTAAAAGGTACCTCAGCAGAACTTAACCCAGAACGCTGGTGATCCTGAGAGGAAAGGGGAAGACAATGAGGAGATGGTTTTGGATTGCATGGGAAACAGGGGTCCACACTTAAATAAAAAAGCTGAGTTACTCAGGCAAGGAAAATTAGTCTCTTTCAGTGCCATGAGGTGTAAGAGCAGTAAATATAGGAAACATAGTCTTGTTCAGATGCATTTGTAATTGTATTTAGAAAAGTACAGAAGTTAGAAAGATATATGCAACTGTTTTCCTATATTAAAGTGCATTTTCTTTGCTTTCTTAACAGATAATTACCACAGCAGTGACACTGTTCATCAGTATATTGATATCAGGTATCTCACTGATGTGCATGAACAGAAGTAGGCAAGGGTCCAGCTATGGGGTATTGAATCCATACTCACCACGTAGCTCAGTGCAGGAGGTTGAAGTGGAAGGGAATGGGCAGACTCACATTTCAGCCACTGTGACTCAGTCTTCTCCAGAATCTTCTGCACAGTCTTCTCCAGAATCTTCTGCACAGTCTTCTCCAGAATCTTCTGCACAGTCTTCTCCACAATCTTCTGCACAGACATCTGCAGAAAAAGGTAGGCAGAGTATATTTGTATAAAGACTAACTGGCTTAGGTGCTATAAACTAATACTGCAAATGTAATTCTGACCTGAGAAGGACAGTTTATAGCTTCAGGTGTTAGATTAGGACCGAAGAAAATTTGGATAGAGCTGCCCAAGTATTTAGGTTTGTGTTTCTAATAAAAGTTTGATTGTTGCCAGTTTAAGAGTTGTGTAAGTGGACAAGAAGAAAAGCCTGTGGATGATTTTTATGTAAAGTAGTGATACCTTGATAAGGATGTGATAATTGTAGCCCGCTAGGCATCTTAAGGTTGTTTACCCACTAAATCATCTCTCTGAGAATGAATTAGATGCCAACATAAACACCCAATGTGTTTCTAATCCTTTTCTGTATGTAGCCTTTTTGATCACTTCCTGGTTTTTTGCCTATAACTAAAAGTACTTCTGTTGCTTCAGTGGTGGTAGTGTTATGTTAAACTAGTAGTATTAGTGACCTATTAGTATTGTGACCCATTCACCCTCTCAACAAATTGGAAAAATTAAGTCTGTCTTCTCCTTTTGGGTTATTTTTGAGCATAATAGTTAAAGCTGCATAGAATATATTGTTACACTTGGAAAATAAATTATGGTAGTGAAGGAAGCTAACTACCCTATTACTGTATATATTTAATAGGTTGCTGTTCTTGTCAAACAACAAATGGTGAATTATCCTGTGCTAAAGACAGCAAAGCAGTGTCAAATGCTGTTGAAAGCAAGGTTCCTCCAATTGAGACAGGTAAACAGTAGTATCTCCTTGTTTTAATACTACAGGCTCTTCCCCAGCATCTGCATGTTATTCTCACAAAGAAACTGTTGGAGCTATATCCACCTGGATAACTGATATTTTGTATTAAATTCAATTAGGGAATATTATAGGTGTTTGTTCTCTTCAGCTGATGGTTGTTTGTAGTCTTTCAGTGCTCAAGATGGACAGTTGTTTTGGATGTCACTTTTTTACCACAAAGCTACTTTGATGTGTTCTGAGCATTCAGACTTTACCTCTCCATCGTTGTCTTGTTTGAATGCTAGGAAGTTGAATGCATAACCCTACTTTGCATTGAGCTTTTAACATAAACTACTTCTTTACATTCTAATATTCACATCTTGCATCTTTTAAAAAAGGCTTTGTTCTAATCAGGCACAGGTTTTGAACACTAAATGAGATCTAGAGGAGCAAGTGCTTACTGTAAATTAGATTAAATGTCCATGCTGCTGTGTACTATTTATGTCTAGAGAAGAGAGATGGAGAAAATCGACTAAGAGGGCCTTAGGAGTCACTAAAATAGAAAAAAATGGATTGAACTGACTGTTCAACACCTGCCTGCAAACTGCATGCCCAGTGGATTCTCACTGTACATCCCTGTCAGTAATCAAAGCTAGCTGCCAGTACAACTTGGCTCTTCCTCCTATTTTTTTCCCTTGTTTTCATGCATTCTTTACAAGAAGATCATATCCTTATGCTTTGTTTGCATGCCACATAAATTTCAATAAATCCAAATATTTCACACTGAAGCATACTTCAGTTATATCTCGTCTCACAAAATGCTCCCTTTTTCTGCCTCTTGCCAACTATTTTATCTATTAAGTAATTCAGACAAGCACCATAAGAATGTCTTCAAGAATAGAGGAAGGCTGATTGAATTTTCTTATCCTAAAAGATAAGGTAGAAAATACCTTGGTTGAGTGGAAATTATTTCAACCTCCTGAGTGAACATTTCAAAACTATAAATCATTAGAAGCAAATTGTAATGCGTACACTTGTGTAACTTTGGCTCCAATAATTACTAATTCTTCTGCTATCTCACTGGACTGCTTTCAGTTATCTGGTACAAATTCTTATGTATGAATACTTGCCAGGAAGTTTTTCACTGCCATCTAGAGGAAGATACTGAGAATTTCTTAGAACTTTGTACCTGGAAGACAGGCATCCATTTTCTTTGTGTTTGACTCTTTTAATTGATAGAATTATGATCATGTTCTCATATACTGTGTTAAAAATACGGTCACCGACCTGAAATAGATATGGTTGTCTGTCTGATGTAGAGCTCAACAACACTGAGATGCAGACTAAAAGCATTAGCACTGACAGTATATTTGATATTTTCAGAAATAAATCTAAAATTTGTAAACTGTTCAGGGAAATTACTTTTTCATTATTCATCATTTCATTATTTTTATTATTTCTAATAGTTTTTTCTCAATGTTAACCACACATTCAATTTGAATTAAGTCTTTGAAAACTTTGAAACTTTTTGTAAAAACTTTTTTGAAAACTTTTTTGAAACTTTTTTCATTTTAGGAGCACATGTAAATTTCAACTGTTTTATTTGAGAGTAGATATCTGAACAGGTTATTGTCAAAGCCAGTATTAAATTTTGTGTGTGTCACTTCAGTAGAGATACTTAACAAGGTCATTGACTCAGCAAGTTACATTGGCAAGTTTGTTCGTGGAGTTCTCAAGATAGAAGCCTAATGAAAAATTTCTGATTTGTTTTTCAGTGGATCAGTGTGTGAGTCACTGCAGTGCTCAAACATGTGTGTTGGCTCAGGAAGAACAGCTTCTACAGACTGGAGACAAACAGCTGGCCAGACATGTGCTGCTGTGCTTACTTCTTGTTGTTGGCCTATTTGCTGTAAATATTTTTTTCTCACCATGTTAACTCATTGAGGTAGAATGATTTTTAGGAAAGCTATCTAGGCAATCCAGGAAAAATCTTCCAGTTGCTTAAGTAACAATTCATTAAATAAAATAGAGGCTATATTTTGGTTCCTTACTGGAAGAGGGATGTCATAAAATTAATTTTTCTGTGCCACATCATAAATTAAATGCAAGATTGATGATAGTGAGCAAGATACTGGAGAACCCTGAAGGGGGGAAAAAAGTGAAGTTATATCATTATATCATCCATCACTATCACCCCTCTTGCCAATTTTCTCAAGAGTTGGTCTTCTTCCCTAGACAATTATCAATTAAAAATATAAACTAAACCCTGCTTCTGAAGGAGACTACAAAAATTGTTCTATTTGATCAGGCTTATGTTGGAAGTTGGATTTCTCTGAGGTGTTAAGAATCTTAAGATTATTTTAAATGGGGAAATGTAATTTTGTTGTTATTAGTGGTGTTTGGAGCAACGTTGCTAAGTTAGTGTTGCCACTCCTCATTACTGACTCCAAGATGTGCTGGTGGTTGCTCCTGTGTACAAGTGTGAAATACCAGAATATAATGCATTGGGGATATAATTTTAATTTTTAACTGTGACAAAAGCAAGAAACTGCTCTCTGAATGTAATGCTCAGTTGAGTTTCTTGTGGGTGTCAGTTGGGAGAAGCATTTTTATTTGAAATGGAAAATACTGTGGCACAAATATATAATACTACAAAGCAGGACAATGAAGCACAACAATGTGGGTTAATAGCTACTGCTGTTGCTTTTCAAGTTCTATGAAATTACAAAATGAAGTATTTCCCTCTCAAATTTCCTGTATCATGTATTCCATGCTAGTATATTTTTTACTATTAGCCTATATTTTAGCTGGATTTGAATGATTACATAGATAGGATGAAATGAGATCAGTTACTTTAAAGAATTAGCCTTGATACCCAAATGGGTTAACTTTGGAGGTTTCCTCCTTCTGTCAGGCATCTCAAATAGCTGAAGTGGTATGTGCTTCACCTTAACATAATCCTCTCTCTACAAGAAATATGTAGAAAGCACTGGCCTCAGCTAAACAGCCTAAATACAAACACTGCAAATCTGTCTGGGCTAATATTATAATTGAAAACCTAAGTATGCTTAAGACAAGTTCCTTACATAAACATGTAAAGAGACAGGACCTCTTACACTGCTATATTTTGCATTAATATGTTTCAAACAGCCAGTGTTCCCCCTCCTACCAAGCTATTAAGGCTAACTAAGATGACGTTTTAAGGTGTTTATTCCCTCTTACTTGTCTTTATCTGAATAATTTGTTAAATAGAGACCATGAACATTGTGCAAGAATTATTAGCATGTGAAGAGAAGAAAGCTTTTGATGTTTAACAATCAGGTTATGTTTGTGGGTTTTGCTGTTTTTCTGTTTTCTTTTCAGAATCTCTCCAGTTGCTTGTGGTGGCTGTTCAACGAAGAGCCTGGAAGGCTGTACGTGGAACTGCAGTTCTTCTGTGCTGTGTTTAATTTTGGTCAGGTACTTACCAATGTTTGTTCTGAAAATGACCATGCTGGTAGGTGTTGCAGCAGATCATGCACATCTTCTACTACAATGAACACTTTCAAAAGTGCAAATGACAACTGAATACCAAATGCTTATGGAAACTGATTCGGAATTTCGTCTTATTTGTACCAAAGCTTCACTGGTGTCTTTTCTGTGGAGTTACATCAGTTGCAAGGCAGCTCCATGGATGCTTTCTCTGTAAGGTTTAAGTGGCTATCTCTGATAGCACCATGGTGAAGAGCTGAAGATGGATGCTGGTTCTGGCTGCACGTGGCCTGTTTCAGTGCATCTGACACAAGGCAGCTTTGTCACCCATGAAGGTGAAAGCCAGGCAGTGTTAATACACACCCTAGAGGAACATTTTACACATCCATGGCACATGTGCTTACAGGATGCACTGCAGTATCAAGTAATGATAGTTTTATATAAAAGCTGCGCAGAAAAGTGAATTAAGGAGAGGGGATTCTAGCACTCAAATTACACTAGGTCTGTTCTTTCCTTGGCGTTAACAAAGAGAGATTTAATACCTGGTTATGTAAGGTTGCCAGTTATCCCAAAGTGTCAAGTGATGTGTCACAGCATTAGTTTTACTGAACTACTTCTTGAAGGTTTCATATGATGAACTGTGAGGTATTGATATGTCTTTTTAAGGTCCAGATGAAAAATCAAAGCAGAAATGTATTTTGAATAATATGTAGAGAAGAGGGATACTTTCCATGTGTACATGAAATGTATTTGGCACTGAGTTTTTAATTTCTGTTCTATAGAAACCTAAGCTTTTGCTTAATGTTGCTTTTTCTATATTCTTTTTTCTCCAGGGCTTCATTTGCTTTGGTATTTTTGGCTTAGATAAGCATTTAATCATTCTGCCATTCAAGCGAAGGTAAATAGACTCTTTGCACTTATACCTATGAACCTAATTATTACTAATAATCATTTCTGAAGGGTGTTGAGTTTTCAGTGCTTTAGTATTTGGTTTCGTATTTCATTAATCTTCCAAATTTCTTTTCTCTCTCACTTGTAGAGAGGTAGTTGCAGTTGACTGTGTGTGAGATTGTTCTGCCGGCCTAATGTTTCAAAGACAAGTCCTGCAGGCTCCCTAGAGGTGAAATTTTTGCCAAATGATGGATCTTCAGAAATAATTTCAGCTGATAAACTAAAATTTAGATATGGATGCTGAATCAGAATGTATCATCAGTGTTTAGAAGCCCTGTGTTCATAACCCCGTGCCAGTATTTTTGTGGACGGGCCCCTCCACAGTGGAGGAGTGAGCTGTACAGAGCTGCCGTTACCTTAAAGCTAACTCGCTGCCATGTGAATCCAGCAGCTAGAGCTGGCTCCCAGCTACTCTCTGACTTTCCTTCTGCCCAAGCCTAGAATAACACCTCTTTGTTCAAAAGCCATACATATATATAAGGAAGATTATATGTAAAGTATTGGGCACAATAAGAGGTTGTGATAAGCTTCCTGGGAGGTCCATTCTATTATTTGCAGTTTCCAAAAACGTGCCCCTGCTTGATTTTCTGGCTTGAATTTTTCTTTTTTTGTTGTTGTTTTTTCTAGACTTGAGTTTTTCTGGGGTGGAAGAGAAGCAGCAGGGCATACAGATGCCTCTGTACCTGAGGAAATCAGGATGACCTGTCAGCAGTTTGTTCGTTACCATAAAGATCACTGTGTCAAAAGTATTGTCAAAGATAGAAGGTAAGGTTCTTCCTTGCACATATAACCTCTTATAAAGAACATAGCTGATCTTTGGAAAACAATGAAATGCAGTTCATTTTGTAGGTGATTCCTGTTGTGGTATATTTATTTAAATCTCAGGATAAGGATTAAAAATTGAACTGTAACAGAGAAATGTTTCTAGCCTCACACTGAAACATTGAGGTGAAAGTTATTCTATTATCCCACCTAGGTTTTAAATAAATTATAAAAAGTTTTATATCATTAAGGGATTTCTCCGGGTTTTGCATTTAACGGGAGTTCAGGGGATAAAATCTTTCTTTAAAAATGTGTATGATAATACTTGTAGTATTATATTGAGACCCTTCATTTGTTTTGTTTGTAGAGTAAGACACTGTCTGTATTTGTAACTCAATGTTTACTAATATGTAGCTTTTATAGGAGGCAATTTTGTTGCAACTGATTTTAGTGGCCTGTACTGAGGCCACTCAATGTGTGAGATTCTAGTGGGTTTAGGACTTCGACAGCTTCTGAATTTATATAATTTCTTTTACTCATACCTCTAATGAGGCCTAAACTTCAATTTATGAGACCAGTAAAGATTTCAGAGGCAAATTACATTACCTAAATCAAGGATTATGCCTTCAGATATGTGTAGGCATGAGAAGAAAAAAGCGGACAGAAGCAGTAGGAAAAAGATTCTGCCTTTATTTAAATATATTAAGTGGAGGCATGAATTGTTCTAACAGGTAATGGAAGCTTTTAAGTAGGACTAGCTTGGCAGGGTGGGGTGGTCTTAATGGTCAGGTAGTCCAAAACCATATTGCAAAACTGTTTTAGACAGCATCATGATTTTGTTCAGTCTCTTCAGAAGTCAATAATGTTCCATAAGAAAGATGTATCAGAAAATGTCTCTTATGAAATAGAACAGGTTTTACAGCTGTTTTTCCCGTGCCTTTGCTGCTATTGTGGTTTCTTGGGCTTTAGGCTGTTCATTTAGCTGTACTTTGTGGTTTTTATTAATCATGTCCACCTGAGAATACATGAAATTATGATGTTTGTTGCCTTATTGTTGTAATATTATGTTTGTGCAGAACTTGGTTCATGTCTTATTTCTCCTTGTGAATTAAATCAATGCATTTATCTTCTCATTTTAAATATTCATCTAACTTGATCCTATCCTCTTTGATTTAAATGTGCTGTAACTGAGACATTGTAACCATGGTTTTAATTTATTTTCATTTTTGCATCTGCTAATAGATGTTAACACTTGCTCTGTGTTACTGCTGCTTTTAACTTTAAAAAAGAAAAAAATGAGGGAAAAAATGCTGTATTTTAGCTCTTAATCGCCTCTAGAAACCCTGTGCTTGGGTTCCACAGAATAGATTTTAGATAACCAGAAACATTCATTGCTGCAGGTAGATTTTTGCATGGTTTGTCTGCTGAAAGTAGGCTGACAATAGCATCGCTGCCTCATAAATATGTTAAAAAATAGTCTAGTTGTGAAGGTTTTGTTTATTCTTCATGTGTGGTCAGTATTTAACAGGATATGCAAGTTATAAATGGGCTTTTTTTACAATGTGTATAAGCAGTTAGTGTCTGTTTAAAAGTATTCAGAAATTATAAAAAGAATTAAAATTCAAACAGCAGCCCTGTTGCTGGGGTGAGATTGCTCTCTGATCAGATATTTTGTTGCAGAAAGGGTCATGGTAAGAAGTACATGGGAAGTAAGTATCCAAAAAATAGAATTACATTGTGTGAGATTTTAGGAAAAATGCTACTGATGTCCAGTGAATTTCATTTGCAATTTGAATTTTATTTAGAAACCTACAACAACTTCGTATGTCTATATTGCTTCTCATTGACATGTCTGTAGGAAAAGGTAGTGAACATTGGCATGTCCCTAATATACAAAACTTGTGAATTCTCAAATTCTCTTCTAACATGCTCTTAACTATCACGATGTCTTTCCTTGTTTCCTGCTGTTTTTCCTTGCCTTTCCCCATCGTGCAGTGGTGATACCAGATTTACAGAACATGTGGGTGAATCATTCCTTTGACATACAGGTGTGGTGCAAAGATCTCCCGTGGCATCTTCTTTGGCTGTGACCTGGTGAACTGGCTGATGCAAGTTGGCCTTGCCTCCGACCGTGGGGAAGCCGTGGTGTATGGGGACAGACTGCTGCAAGGAGGCATCATCCAGCACATCACCAACGAGTTTGAATTTCGGGATGAATACCTGTATTACCGCTTCGTTCCCAAAAAATCAGCTCCAGTTGAGAGCCCTTGACCTGAGCGTGCAGGCCAAGGACAGGTGGTTGGGGTGAGTGTGACCACCTCTTCTGCCTTCACTACTGAAATTGGAAGTATTTCTTTCTCAGAGCTCTCAGAGCACTGTTATTCTCCCCTGTTTAAGAAAAAATTAAGAGATGTGGTTCTACTCGTGTCTATTCTGAAGAAAATGGTAGAAGTTATATTTAGTTGGCATTCCAACCAGAATGCTACTAAACAAAACCATATGCTCTGGATTTAGAACATTTTTTCCATTTTGAGCAAAACAAATTTTACTAAATTGTGTGTGTCACTGTTGTATTTTAGAGGCATTATAACTGCAGCTTTGATACTGATGCCACAATGAGGAAAAAACCCCATGAAGGGTATTTTTCATGTTGCTGGATGTTCTCCATATTTTAGTGTGATGAAGTATTGATGCCTGTTTACAGTCAGGCTTCCCCCTGACTTCACAGAAGTACGATTTCTTCTGTCATACCTCAGTTTTTACTACCCTGCTCTTGTCTAACACCAGGAACTTTTTTTAGCTGCTTACACCCATGATCAGGTGGGTTTTTTCTCCCTTAAAGATAAAATATTCCAATTAAAAAGATAGTATTGCTGTGACAATGTTTCCAGTATCAGAGGATTAAAGCTGGGCAAATACTGAGTGGAATAATAATGGTTTTGGACAAATCTACCAAATGGTAAAACCATAGAAATACTCAGCGATCTCCCAAAATAGGAAATGATATGATGGAATAAACAATTTGTTCTGAAATTTTGCCTTATGGGGGTAGTCACAGATTTATCAAGAGCAGATTTTTACATTCTGAAATTAGCCTTTGCAGTTTAAATCAGAAGTGCCAGCCTCAAGTAAAGATTTTATGGAAGCCTTGGGAAAAATTCTTTTTCAAATAATAAAATAATAATAAATAACATTTTTAAAAATTAAATTAATTACTTTTAAATCTAATATATAAATAATCCTAAGTGAACATCCAGATTAGTGTTTAGAGTAGCTAAATATCCTGGATTTTAGTTGATTGCCTAACACAGGTTTCTGATAAACCACAGGTATCCTCCTACTAGTTACTTTAGTGTCACTCAGATTGCTGTGCACTAAAGGCAGAATCTGAGGACCTGTGTGTTTTCTGCAATATTCTGGAAAGGTTGAAGACAAAGTATTGTATCTGATAGCCATTATGCTGCCCTTTTAAAACTGCAAGAACAGCATTTATATGTCTATATAAAAATTTTCTGTAGTGAGGGAAAGGAATCCAAGTATTAAAAATTATTTGCTCAAGCATATGATTAACTCTTTTCATCCTTTTTTTTTTAAAGTCTTACCTTTCTTTTCCCCCTTTTATTTGGTACACAGATTTTTATTACAACTACTTTTGCATCTATTTTGTATGAAGAATTAGAAGTGATTTTAGCAGCATAAGCTACTATTCAACAAGCAGTTGTTTTATAGTTGCTATAATTTCCTGCAAGACTTAAATTGAAAAAATAATTCCTTTTACTGTCAGTCTGATTGCAGTGTGCACAGAAACATAACATCCTGCTGCTTATGTATGCCTTACAACCTGGTATATTTTAGTGTTTTCCATCAACAATATAATTGATGTTTGTATCAGGCTGTGGCCACAAAAGAAAACAGTAGCGTATTTCCATTATGAACGTTGAAGACAGCTGCATCAAATATTTTGGAATAATTAGATATATGTGACTTAAGAGCAGAAACTGCAAGTATGTCTGGCTTCTAAATACTGCAACTTGTCAATAAATCTTGATTTCAGAGTTCTGAGCTGTGATGTGTGAAAGGGTTACGTGTGCGTGTCAAGGTTGACGGCAAATGTGTTTTTCTGAGAGATTTGTAAACACGGCTCTTGGGTCTCACTCCTGGTATTTCTTAAATCCACCCTCAATCCTTTACAAGTAGGCAGAGCACTTCTTAATGTGTGTCCACCCAAAGATACCTCCATATTAGAAGAGTGTCACATTGTCATCTACTTACAAAATACAATTTTTAAAATTAATTCTTCAAACATCAAAGAATCTGATCTTAGGGCAGTTTCACAGTTCTGTTTGTGATCATTGTTCTTGCACTCTTGTCATTCTCATTTTCATCATAAAAGTCCTGCTTCCCTTTTTATAATGTCTCTGCTTTCTCCTAGATTTGAACACAACATACCTGTTTTAAATAAGCAATTGCTCAAAATTTCTGCGTAGAAAAGGCTCTCTATTAGAAATCTAATACAGAGAACACCTTTAATTATCAACCAACACCGAATTCTCTTAAGATTTACTGCTACAGCATTGTGATTGCTGATATCATACCCATTAGTCTGATGAATCTGTGATGGTTAATAAATAGACAAAAAAGCTGGGAATGAAATACAGGATATAATATTACGTTTCTAAATCACTGGGTACTTCTGGAAGCCAGTAATAGACTTAAATTGTTTTAGAAAGTAAAGTAACCCTTTTATCTGGTAAATATTTGCTTCCACCAAGGAGCACTGGCAAGTTTTGAATAGTTGACAAGCTGATGTTCTGTCAACAGTTGATATACTGTTATGTGGATTTCTGGTACTTAGAAACAGCTTTGCTTTAAAGAAGTGGTCAGTGGTGCAATGAGTTCCTTTGTTTTGAAGGTGGATTAGTTTGGGATAAATCTGTTGGAAAGTAAGTACCATGAAAACATCTCTTGAACAAGTCTAGAGGAATGTCTAGACCAAAAAATTGTGTCTTTTTTCAAGGACTAATCTCAAAATAATTGTCATAATGAACAGGGATGGATATAACACTTAGTTTTCTAGTATGAAATTTAGTAATTTTTATTTCAATAATGATGCTTTATAAAGCTCTAGACTTTTTAAAGTCAGTAAAATACATTTCCTAGGTGAAAAGCCATGCGAAGATTGCCCTCTAGGGGACATTCTGAGTCTTAATTTTTTTTTTTTTTTTTTTTAATATAAGGTTGTGGGAGAGACGATTATTTGTTTCTCCTGATTCTGTCTTTGTTTTCTGTTTTTACACTGCATGTCTTCTAGGAGGATGAAATCCCAAGGAAAAAGGTACTGAAATATCCTGTACTCTGCTGGCCATCACTTGAACTGTCCCCACACATTACATTGTTTTTACTTTGTATCCTGTAGACCAGTAAGGGAAAAGCAGCACATAAGTGAGAGGCACAGTGAACTGTATCTGCCTACATTGTAACTGGACCAATGTGCTTAACCTTGTTAATTGCCACCCCATGATTAAGTGGCCAAGAAGTTCACTTAAAGGCCTGCTCCAACTTCACTATTGTTCTTCCTGTATAACTTCAGTATTTGCACTGTAGCATAAAACTATTTCATTTGGTTTGCTATGCTGCCTGAAAATTTTATTCATACCTTGGTTTCCAGCAGTTTCACCTGGCATTTACTGATGTTTGAAGCTATGAAAAAATGAGTGTAGAACAGCCCATGATCAAATATAGGAAAAGATACATAATTTTTAGATATGGACATCTCATAAGGAAAACAGATAAATACAGCACATTTTTATTAAATCTATCTTCCAGTTATCAAACTGGACTATTGAACTTCTGTACTGAACCATTGTGCTACTGAACTTCTATATAATATGCTTTTTTTTGTTTGTTTTTCCTTATAGTCATGCTTGTTATCTTGACTTAGTGATCATGAGGTAAAATCAAAATCTTCTATGTTGTTTGTTTAGTTTGGGCCTTGCCACAGATAATAAAAGTGGTGTCATATATTGATCATTACTTTTAAACAGGATCAGGAAGGAAGAGTTGCTGGCAGGGCAAAAATCTTGATTAAGTCAAGTCCATAGACTATTAACTCTGGCAAAACAAGTCATGCTTTAAAAGGCTTTATATTAAATGAAAAAATTTAAAAGTACTTTCAAGTGTCCTGCTGCATACATGTATATACTTGTGTAGCCCAACCACTTTCTTTCTAGTTGCCCAATTTTAAAAAGTAATAATTCAAGAAACATTTTAGAACTCCCCCATGATGTTTTAAAGTGCATTGCAGAATTAATTTGACAATAATCATCTTGTATATAAATAAGTTTATTTTTCAGTATCAGGGTGGGGAAAATAGACAGGAAAGGGAAATCTGTGGGGAACTTACAGGATGCTTGCATTGTTGAATTCCATGTAATGAGATTTCACAATCACTCACAGAAAAATATTATTATTGTAACTGTGATTTGTTTATTATATACCTTGAACTCAGCCTTATTTTACACTGAAGGAGCTGAAGGTTCATATATGAAATGTATCTTAGAATGGTTTTATCAAACAACTGAGTATCAATCTTACTTGGTTTGTATGTCACTTTCTTTTTTCTTCAGTGTTCATCATAGCTTCTACACTTTAGAAAGTCTTCAGCATGGCCATTTTAATTCAGGTAGTCTGAAATTCTGCTACAATTCTCTTGACTATAAAAGCTATGTGTGTGCATGCTAGAACTGGGCTCTCCAGAGCTGAGTTAGTGTTCTTCATTCAGAGGTGGGGTATTTCCTAATTTAGTCAAGCTATTGCATTCTAATTGCATATATTTGTTGGCAAAATCAATCTCTGCTGACAGCTTTGTGCCATGTACAACAGCACTGCCTGGCTCTTAGGAGCCTTTCCAGCATTCTTCTTATAATGAAAAGCCATTTGTCCTGAATATGAATCTGCATTTTTAAAATTATCCATGCTATGTGCTATTCTGAAAACAGGATGTTAATCTATATAGCCTCTTCATTAGAAAACCCAATTATAATCCAAATTTTACCACACTAAATAATATTCTTAGCTATATATTTTGAGTTCTTCTTCTACACACTGTGAAAAAAGATTAACTATTTGGTTAATATCAAGGCATCCATTTTGCAGGATTGATTCCATTTGACTTATCTTCTGTTTCTCCAACTCCTGTATCTCTTTGAGCATTTCTTTACCTTTGTCCTGCAAAAAGAAACATTTATTTCACTAGAAACTATACAGGTCATGTAGTAATCACCCTAACAAAAATGTGTTCTACTGTCCTTATTTTAATCTTTTAAGAGTTTCTAGGATACACATTTATGTTGGTAGAAGTCAGTATCATGACAGGTTTTCTTAGATATCTTTCCTAATACCAGGCACTCACTTCATCTCCCTTGTCTGATAGACTGAAGAAATATTAATGCTCCTTTAGGTATTAGTTGCCAAAATTTAAGTGGGCATATGACTTAGTTTTAAGAAGATGTATCTGTAAATAGGAGAGATTTTACTGCTAAAAGTAAGCAGCTATCTTCTGCTTCACATCTGTGTTCAGCTGTCTTTATCACCTTGTTTCCTTTCCTGTCCATACCAAGCAATGATCAAAGGCAAGCTCTCCTTTCCACCTGAGACCAGGGGCCTGAATAGCTGTAAGAACTCTTGGTAGGAGTTGTGTATTTGCCTGTGGCTGCTTGAGCCTTTCCCCATTGTCTGCCTGGTGTGGGAGTCTGTGGCGGGCTGCTCTGCAAGGTGAGCACAGCTGCTCACCTGGGGCTCAGCCTGCCAGCACAGCACGCTGCTGGCTGCAATTTCCAGTGTTAGGAACACGTGCCTGCCACATGCCAGTACACTGGGCTTCTGGGGCACTGCACTGCTCTTTGCAACCCATCAAAGGGCATTAACTGCTATCCCATTAACAGAATGTGAGCAAGGACCTTATATAAACCACCTGCTTGCATTGAAATCTAATTTAATCAGCGTACCTTGATAGTTTCCATAACTACCGCAGCACTTTCATGTTTTTTATAGAGCTCATGTCTTCGATCTGGCTTACTCTGAAAACGTGGTTTCTTCTTAACTGGATCATCATGACCAAATGTAGGGGACGTAGTTTTTAATAACTGAGTAATACCGGGCACAAAAATGAAAGGCTTGAATACAGATCTAGAAAGAAAAAATAGAACAGAGATCCTTTACTGACACGGTTTTGTTGAAATTGTTAAGTCAGTAAATTGCTGTATTTTTTCCCATTCTTTTACTTGCTTCTTTTAAGAAAAAAGTATTAAAAAATCTAACTGGTGTTCAAATCATTGTCACAGCAGTGTTCCATTAAGTAGGTTGGTAGATACCATTAATATACATAATGTACATTTATGTTCCTCCTACATTTTGATTGTGCTTTTTTGGGGGGAAAAAGGAAACCAACCCAAAGCAAAAAGGTATATAATTAGGCAAACTGCAACACTTTTTCATGTAGGTATTTACAATTTTTTTATCCAATTTCCTTGCTGCTACATCACCTGGCAGGATCTGGAGTTCCAGTAAAGAAGTGAATACAGGGCAGATTAGGCTGCTGAGGCAGTACAGACACCATGCTGCCAGTTGTCATAAATCCACCTTCCATGTTAATGCCACTCTCTTTGTCACGAAGAATTTCCATCATTATTTCAGAAGTGATAGATCCTATTCAAGATACAATACAATTACTTAGCCACAGAGCTAGTATAATACCAACTGAATTACATGTTCCCTACAACTGGCTGCTTTTTCCTTTAATAGGCAATGCCAATTTTAGTTTGTCTGTTTTGGCAGGGGGAAAAAAATCATCCTAATGGCAAACCTTAATATAGAATACACTTGCACTGCTTTCCCCAAAGTATTTATTTCAAAGAGAGGTGATAAGAACATGCCTTAAAAAAGGGGGAGTAGAAAGACAAATGGTATTTCCCAGAAAGGTAAGTTTCATAGGGCTAGCAAATGGTCATTCACAAAGTAACTTTTCAGATGAAAATTAGTAACTTGGATTAAATGCTGAACTTTGAACACTCCGTGGAAGTAAGGTAAATAATTATAATACTGGTTGGTATTTGAACAGAGTTAATACCACTGTGTTGCTTTGAAATTATAAATATAATAACAGCCATGCATGGATTTTGTGTGAAATTTTGAAAATGAAACACCAAGACTCACTTGTTTTGAGGGGGTGGGTTTTGGTGAGTGTTTTTTTTTTTATTTTCATCCTTTTCAAGGAGGCACTGGCATGGCATTACATTCTATGCTCAGAAGCCACAGTAATACATCTATTTGTAGAAAAGTCTTTATCAGCAACCTGTGTGAGGTTTATTGCCAGGTATCTACAAAAATAACTCCTGCTCAGGAGGAACAAAACCCTTTCCACATATGCCTGTTCAGTGGTATCACTGTTGCTGTATAGTGAAGCTCAGATACTGGCACATTATCACCAAACCATCCAATATTCTAACAGGCAGCTCTGCAGAATGGCTTTCTCTTCACATTTGGTGTACTAGTAGAAGGTATGCTTATGGCAGAAAAACATTAGTTCACTTACTCACTCCTTATTTTTTATTGGAAGGTATTGTCTACCACTTTAATATTTCAGTGTTTCCCTTACTTAGTTCTAACTGCATAAAAAATTTTTCTTTTAAACTGCCTTGCTGTTTCCTCTTAAAATAGTTACTCTGCTGCTAAATTACATGTCTCCAATATTATTTTTTCATACATAACCCAGGTTGCCTGTAGACAGGCATGCAACACTACATTTCAGCAAGAAAACACACTTAAGTATTCCTACAATTGCTGGGAAGGTCAGAGAATTAAAGAAATCAGCAAGCTAGATGAATCAAAGAAATTAAAAGAAGCAATGGTCATTTTGTCAGCCACAACTTGGCAACCTGTCCAGCAGGGAAGAAGGTACTGTATATTTTCCACTAGACTCTATTATTTTGTATGCCTGAAATACATTCCCTGTTTTTTGAAATATTAATAATATTTCTCTAAAAATGGCCCTCACATAGTAGGCAGCCTGGAAAAACCCCAGAACTGTAATGCCACTGAGGGAAAAAGCAGGGAAGGACAGATGAAGAAACCAGTGATTTTACTGATGCTGTAAACCAAAGAGCTTTTAGTTAAGACACCTCTTTAAAATAAATCAAAGCAAAGTGAACCATATGAGGCTGATAACGTGAACACCTAGTGGGATTTTTAAAATGTCTCAGGTAAATGACTGAAAATGGGGATTTAGAACGAAAACACAGATACAATCTCAGCATTGTTATAATACAAGTAAATACAGGTATTATGAAAATGCTTTCAGTATTCAGAACCTGCAATTCCCAAAATGAATTCAGGATTTACACGATCACTCGAGCAAGATAGCAAAAGTAATTCACTCTGATGCATTAACTAAATGTGAAACCTAGTCTGGCAGAATTCAGCCAAATAAATAAAAGAAACAAAGGGGTGCAATGTAATCTTGATTCAAATTAATTACGTCAAATGAGCATGTGAATACAGGTACAGCAAAAACCTGCTGGATGGATGCAGTTAGAAGTGAAGTAATAGGTTCTTTCTTTCGGAGTCTGAAAAGTAAGTGTTTGAATTAGTGACTGCTTGGAGTACAGAAAATTATTTTGTTCTGCTCTTGGTGTGTTTTAGTAGACTATACAAGTTTAGAGTAGCCATTACAGTGAAACGACAAAGATTTAAAAATTCACGTCAAAAATAAATGCAAGATAGGTATCTGAATGCTGTGCTGTTGCCCTATGTGAATGGTACCTGACTGAAGCTGTTCATAAGGTTCTTTGTGGCTGCAAACTGCTGGGAATCTGCTTTAGTCTCTATTTTTTTTTTTTTCCTTAGCAGTACAGTAATACTAGGTAGCCTATCAAAATGTTTCAGAACAGGTCTTACAGGGCATTTAATGGTATGGTCATAATGTGACCTCTCAGGGTTGTTACTGTAACTCTGTATGTTAGATATTTTAGGCAAAAAATTTTTCTAGTAAGTTCTGGTTCACCAAGTCATGTGAATGATTGCCTGCATCAGATGTATAATCATTTATGATTTAAATTAATGTATCTCACTAAATACTTTGCATATCTTGAAAAAAAAATTTAAAGGATACCTTTGTGTTTGTTCAGAAGTTTATAGCCTTCACAATATCGGCCTCCAGATGTGGTCATTCTGGCAGTATTGACATAAGAATATGTGGCAGCAAAATCAAATTCCTTTTCCCCATCCCACCAGCCATTGCTTTTGGCATATTCCTTCAATTCTGGGTGTTCTCTGTCAATCTTGGTTGTGATAGAGAGCTGGTTGGAAATATTCCGTACACCTCCTGTTAGTAAGTTACAGAAAGAATTGGTTTAATACATTGAATGGTTTTTCTTGGTATTTTGGTTACAACTAGGTTAGTAAAGCAAATTAGCCCTGAAGAGTTTCCTACAAGATCAGTGAGTCTGGTGGTTTATGTCTCCCCAGCTACATGTATTTTTCTGATTGAATTTTCACTGCCACTCATTTCTGACTTACTTGCTTCTATTGCCAACATTGTATTTCAGGTTCTGTCCTGATTATTCCCACCTTACATTATTGTTCTGAGACATCCAAAGATCAAGCTTGTCCTTCTAAGCCCACTGGAAGAATCAGCCAGTTCAGGGCCCAGTACATCAATCCTGTCCCCAAATGAAATTGTCATGGACACCACACATACTGCTGTCATTCTCATGCTGACTTTCTTGCTGTCCTCTCTTTTCCAAGTGCAGGAGTAGTTATCTGTGGCTCTGAAAAGGCCCCTGTCACTCAGCTCCTCTGACAAACTGCCAGTTACTCCACACTCATGCCCCAGGAAGCAATGCCTGTTGTTTACAGGCACATGTATGCAGCTCGAGGTTAGTTTGATGCCTTAATGAAATGGTAAATGAAAACTGGGGAACTCCAAGTGGTCATAGCACTTGAAAGGTTTAGAACGAAGAGCATCATCCATACCTTCTACTTTTTCTGCTGCCCAGTATTTTCCTGATGTCTCCAGCACCCATGCTTCCTTTCTGTCAGCTATCAGAAAACTGTTGTGGTATGTAAATGCCATGTTACTCTCCATACAGTTTCCTCCCTGTCCATATTTTTCCAGTAAATCAACTATGACACTAAGAGCCTTTTCAGCTGTGTCTGCTCTCTCAAGTCCAAGCCTAAAACAAAAGGAAAATGTTATTTTTGGAACTATGAACTCCACATGGAACTATTCAGCCTGAGTATTCAAATTGCCCTGGAATGATATTTCTATATGCAGCTGCCAGCTGTATGATCTGGTAAGGGAAACACAAGTCAGGTAAAGGGCTTCTTTGAAGTTGGTCCTCTATGAACTTGACATGGGGAAAAACACCAAATGGAAATACAAAAAGGCAGGGAGAGTGATCTACAAAATGCTTACAAGTCCCGTGCAGGTATTGGACTGGGGGGAAACTACCAAAAGAATTGACTGACTGCTGTAGGTGAATGAGAGTTACACTGGGACCTGTAGTGTGGGAACATTAACTTTTTATTTACATGGAAATAGGCAGCTGAGACCAAAACTTTAAAATACTGTGTGTGAAAGATTGGGGAATAGAAAAGGAGTACAGACACCAGGAAAAGGCCCAAACAGTAGTGCCTGAAGTCCACCTACGCTCTTGACAAAATCTTGTTTCTGTTTAGTATAAATTTTATAGAAAGCAAAACGTTTGCTAATTTCTTGGACAAATTCTGGTCTAGTGCCTGATGTTTCTTATGGGCTCCTGGCAGAAATCTAGCGCTTGTGTCAAGAAATACTTATTTTTAACCATGGCTAGAACAGTGGAAGGAGTGTCTTCGGAAAGTGAAAGTAGTGTTTCTCCACGTGACTCAAACCACACTGTTCTACGTAAATTCCAATTCCGGTACCATTTACCATAAAGGGGGAAAAAATAAAAAACAGCCTGTGCACACCTTACGAGGTCCATGCCGAGGAGAGCTTCCCCATCGCAGGGCTCCTCCCTGCCCCACACCGCCTCGTTGCCGATGCACACGCCGTGCTCGTTGGCGCCCATCTCGGCCCCCCAGAGCCAGGAGGGGCGGCTCAGGACCACGGCGTGGGTCCTCTCCACCTGCTCGATGCTGATGTAGGTGCACTGCAAGAGGTCAGAGCACACCCCGAGTCACCGTCCCCGATCCGCCAGCCGAACCGCGGGCTAAGCACGCAGCTAAGGGCTGACAGCGGTGTTCTCGCCGCTTCCCGCGGCCCCGCTCCTGCCCCGCGCCCTCACCTCCAGCGCGGCGCCGGGCGGGTGCGCGGCGGCCGGGAAGTGCACGACCTCCTGCACCTCGTCTGCCGGCCGGTCCGAGTTCTTCCCGAACACCACGCGGCCCCCGGGCGCGGCGGGCGGCAGCGCCACGAAGGTGTCGCAGGAGGCGGGCGGCGGCCGGGGGAACATGCTGAGGGCTGAGGGGCTGAGGGCCGCCTGCGCTGCGCGGGCCCGGCGCGGACAGCGGCGGTTCCAGCGCGGGGCGGTGCCCGCGGAAGGCCCGCCCGCCGACCCGGAAGGCCCGGCCGAGGTCGCCACGGAGCGCTGCTGCCGCTGTCGCCGTCCCTGTGCCTGTCCGTGCTGGGGCCGGCGGCTCCCGCTCCGCGGCCGCCGCCATGGGGAAGTCGTTCGCCAACTTCATGTGCAAGAAGGATTTTCACCCCGCCTCCAAGTCCAACATCAAAAAGGTGAGGAGGATCTGGCGGTGCCCCGGCGGGGACGCGTTGCCGGCACCGCAGCGGCCCGAGTTGTGCTCCTCACCTTCCTGGGGTGGCACCGGGGCTGGGGCAAAGAGGGAGGAGGAGACAGGGAAAATAGTTAAGAAATTCTTGAAGCTTCGGGTTTTCCTGTTCCCAGGGGTATATGACTGTCGCATTTTCCTGGCCCAGGCTTTTCAACACCTGATTTTCAGAGCAAATAGGCACTGCACACCGTCCAGGAAAACCCCACCTGTCATGGTGTGCCCGTGTTTTCCCGGTGTTTCATACCTGCCTCGAGCTGGTTGCAGGTGTCCTCCCCAGAACTGTGCCCCATGCCAGGAGCCCCCGAGGGGACCTGGGGCTTGCGGTCTGTCTAGACTTGGCCCAGCAAGGGTCACGACAGGGAAGACAGTGGCACCCACAGGGTATTTTCCGAGCCCACTTTTCCTTTTGAGCTACCAAATTTTCTTTTGTCTTTTAAGCGTGTAAATGTTGTTGGGACTTGGAGTTTCTCAAAATTACTGCGGTGGAAAGTCCATTTGTTAAAATACTGGATGAAAATAATGTATTTTATGCGATTAGAATAGCGATCATCCCTCGTTAAGCATTTTCAATTAAGCCAGTTGTTCATACACTAATATATTTTGCAATAGCTTTTGTATTTAAGTAGAAGCTTAATTATTTCAACCAGGTATGGATGGCAGAACAGAAAATCTCATATGATAAGAAGAAACAAGAAGAATTAATGCAACAATATCTGAAAGAACAGGAATCCTATGATAATAGGTGAGAATTGGGTTAAGATCACTCACTTTTTCTGTCTTGTTTTCATGGTAGTGAAGGTCATATTGCTGTGGGCAATTTGAAGTACTGTCTCCCATCGACTGTAGTAGTAGGAGAGGGCAGTGATTCATTAAGTGGTGTCTGATTAAGCAGAAGTCACAAGAACTCCTTTAGTGGTTTGTGCCTGTCTTCTAATTAATTTCAAAATATGCTCTGTTTCACAGAACAGTCAGTAACCTATAATGATACATTTGTATCACACAGAAATCTGTTTTTCATAACTCTGGACATACTACTTTTCAGTTGGGATTGAAATGTGGGATTTTTGTATGCAGCTCCTCATGCAAAAGCATTGACTGGTCTCTGAGATTTTTAGATACTCAGATTTTGTTACTCACCCTAACAAATTAAAAAATGCTAGTTATCACAACAATTTCATTTTTTTTTTTTTTGTGAGTGTTACCAATGTGACTGCTTTGTGTGTAACACCTCAAACTGCCCTCTTTATTTAGGTTGCTTATGGGTGATGAGCGTGTGAAGAATGGTCTTAATTTCATGTATGAGGCCCCACCTGGAGCAAAGAAAGGTATTGCAATTTCCTGATTGCAGGCAGATAGTACTGCAAAGCTAAAAGCCTTCTGAAGAAATAAGGCTGGTTATTTGTAAGTGCAGTCTATTTAAATAAAGCTGGCTATTTGCACTATTGATTAGTATAAATCATAAAATGTTTTGTCTTTAGCTTAGGGGGGGAGAATACCACCTGGATTTTACATATATAATTAATGCATCATTTCTTTTCTTTGCATGCTTTCTGAAAATTCAAAGAGGAAACAAAAGAGGTATTTTCATTACATTAATTCTTTAAGTTTTCTTCTTGCTTACTTAAAATGTATTCTGAAAAACTTCAAACTTACCACGTTTTCTGTTTTGTAGCAAGAAGGAGAGACTGAATACAAATTTGAATGGCAAAAAGTTGCTCCTCGAGAAAAGTAAGATATCTGGATTTTTTCATATACTTTCTTTTTGTCCCTTTTTTCCCCTGTTATATTTTTGAGCAGGTCACTTGTGTGATCTTGTCACGTCCTGACACTTAGTTAGTAAAACCTGTTAACCTGGAATTATTTCCTTGCTCAGCTTTACTTTAATTTGATTTTTACGTGCATATTTGAAAACGCATTAAAAACAGCATTTACAGGAATTTTACTTCTGAAATGGGTGCACACTTCTCAACAAATGGTAGTTTTGTATATGATGTCTTTTAAAAAATAGTAATGAATTGAGTATTTGTTTTCTTTTGTGTTTGTGTAACAGATATGCTAAGGATGATATGAATATCAGAGATCAGCCATTTGGGATCCAGGCAAGTCACATAAATTTCACTCTCTGGGTGTCTGGGTTGTATTTCAAATGTTGTCTAACTGCAGGACATTCACATGGAGTCTCTTATTTTATCATCTCTTTTTCAGTGGGTTTAAAAGCTTCTCTTGTGCCTAATGACACAGACATTCCTGTCAACGTTTGGCTGCGTTGGTGACTAAATTGTGTCAATTGGCTTTGTTGCCTTTAGGTGCGGAATGTGAGATGCATTAAATGCCACAAGTGGGGTCACATAAACACTGATCGAGAATGTCCCTTATTTGGCCTTTCTGGAATCAATGCAAGTTCAGTCTCCAGTGATGGTTCAGGTAGGCAGTGAATGGTTTTTAAAGACATGGGGGGAGCTGATCATGTTTAACTTTAGAGGGTTTAAGTTTATCATATTTCAGAGAGTTGATGAAATCTGGAAAACAGTTAATTCCAAATGTAGGATCCACAATTTTGACTTAATTATTTCATATTGCAGGGACCTAATTTTCTAATTAGTAACTCATTTAAAAAAGATTCCGTATTGCTTTGATCCTGTCTGTGACTAAAACTGAGAAGCTGCAATGAGACTTTAGATCAGAGTGACAAAATTTGTGTCACCAAAAAAAAGAGTGGATTGTCAAAGACTGTCCCGGTTCAGATTTAAGTGAACTGCCTGGATAAGATGGAATATATCATTACATCTTTGTTAATCACTTGGCAAAAAGCGGGGGTTTGTGGGCTTTTTTGTGTTAGTGGACAAGCAATTGAAACCTAGATTTCCAAATGTCTGGTTTCCTTTCATCTGACTTCTTTTTGCTTCTCAAGCTACTATCTTTTTTCTCCTATTAGCTCTGCTGTTACTTGAAGTCACACAACAGTTAGTGTTAGACTATGTTTGAAGAAGTGGGTATAAACATTCAAATTGAATAATTTTTTTTGCCTACAGTACTTTTTTTCTGTGAGTTAACCCAAGTTGTAATGCTTTTAAGTTTCTTAAAATTGGGGCATGTTAAAGAAACATCAGGTAGTGTGGATGAGTCTTCAGCCTTGCTGTACTGTGCTCTAAAGTCACATGTTGTGTGTTGGATTTTGCAGGGATACCATTACATTGAGTTGCACACTCGATGGTTTCTGCTTTTCTTCTGTCTTCCTTCACGTTATCTATTTTAGTAGCAGCTCCTAGTTTTGTTACATATTCAGCCTAGGAACAGTCTTGTTTTTCAGAATTAGGTCACATAGATACGTAGTTTCTTTGGGATGAGGCCTGGAAGAGTTGAGTTTAAGGAAATGGTGCCTCTTACTCTCCTGTCTTGTAAGGCATTGCCTGATGATTGTATTGACGTTGTATTACTCATCCTGTAGTTGACTTGCTCAGCCTTTCTGTTCAGCTGGTTATAAAGTTAAAACACTTTCTTGCATGATTCTTAGAAAAAAATTGTGCTTAGAGCGTTTGTGGGTGGTAGAATTATATTGTGCAGCTCTTGCATGTCAGAGATGCTTTTGTGCTCGGGAACTCACTGTCCACACCTCAGTTCAAATGATGTGGGTAAATTTTAGGGGTGTTTGGTTGAGAAAGTAGAAAATATTTGTACGTGCTTGCACAAACCTGAATATGTATTGTTTATCATTTGTTACAGTGTAATACAGACACTTCTGTGTCAGTAGAATAACTCCTTGTTTCAAACTTCACTGAACTATCTATATAGGTGTAGGCAACATTTGACTGCTGTGGGTGTTTCCCACTTGAAGATATGTCCCCCAGATGGCTTTTCAATCCATCTTTCTAAGCCTAAAGAGAGCATTTAGCACATATGATGAATTTTGCGTGAAGGAAAATGCTGTAGAAGTACTTAGATGTTCTCAGACTGTGCCAGTGCCCTCTCATTTTCAACTCCAGCACATAGAAGACGGTGTGCTATGCTGAGCTTCGACTCTTGTAGGCTGAGAAAGGATTTTTAGGGAGTAGGGGTGGGTGACAGATCAGGATTTGTATATATAATTTGTAAGACACTGTTCTTGAATTTGAATAGTCAGCTGTAATGATACTGCTACTTTCTCTTTCTTGCAGGAAAACTATGTAAGAACACTGTAGGTAAAGCTTGAAGTTCTTGATTTAATAGCAAATACAAGGCTTAGAGAAAGCAGTAATATTAACTACAACATCATATGAAAGGTTGTCTGCTTTTTCTAGGCTCAGGAATACAAACCTTTCATCAACTTTTCTAAAACTTCATCTGATTTAATAGCAAGTTCAGTTACACTCCATTGATGACTACTGGAAATGTGTGTAAAATAAGCATTACATTTAAATAACAACACAAATTCTTGAATTCACTGCTTCTCTTAAGACTCATAATTCACCCACATGGTATGTTAAAGTGTATGCCACATATTTAAAAAAAAAAGTATGGGGGTTTTTTGTTGTTGAAACCCTGACAGCAGTTCTGTGTTGGCTGGGGTGGGAGTAATTCCTTTGCATTGCTGAGAGTTCAGCCCAGTCGTTACAGGGCTGCAGATCCACAGTTAGCTCTGCTGCATCTGTTTCCACCTCCAAGAACCTTCTTCTGTTGCTGTGTGCAATACACCTCCTCAAGGTCTGTTTCTTCTGCTTCTCTTTACCAGTAATTGCATACACTCCTAAGATGCTTTCTAGACTAAATTAGTGATTATTTTTTATTGCTTTGTAGTATTGGAAAAATGTCCATTGCCACACTGTTCTTTGGACTGGCTAGAACTCCAGAAAATACTACTTTGGAAGGAACAGAGGCTTCTTATGATATCATCCTTTTATGAAACAGTTCTGTGTTTTGTGAACTGATGGTTAGGTTTAAAAAAATCCCTTGCACTTGAAACAAGTTGAATTGCACATGAATTGCTTTCCAAGCACCCCCTCCTCCGTGTATCACAAGTGTCTCCTCATGCTTAGAAAGCTGGTAAAAACCATGGAAATAGTCCACAGTTTTCATTTATTGTGGTTGTCAGCACCAGGGGGGAAAAAAAAGTACAAAACTGCTTGGCTTCTAAGGTCAGATAGAGTTTGTTCAATTTTTTCTGAAGCTGTTTTTTCGTTTCTAAAATGTAGAAGTTAAAACACATGTCTCTGAACAGAGCAGTGAATAGGGATTTCAAAGATAGGCAGTGATTATTGGTAGTATGCAGCAGGTCTGGAATATACTAAATTTATTTAACTGGGCTTTTTAATAACTTTTTAATAGTGTGTAAAAATACATTTGCAATGAACTCTCAAAAAATTGAAAAACATTCAGCTAAATTATTGGAGCACATAGTACTTCCAAAGGTTAGGAAGTATTGCCGTACTTAGAAAGTACTTGAAAACTTCTTTCTAGCTGGTGTTTCAGGAAATTGAAATATAAATGTTGTCTCATAAATGAAAGGGTACAGCTAAGAAATACAGATATAATGAGGAAGAAAGGTGAAACCAGAGTAAAATTTTAGTACAGTAGTCAACGTACAAGGATTCCAATTGGTTTATGAAATTAATTGTATTAGAAGGACCAAATTTAAGTTCTAGATAACTAAACATTTTTTTAAAAGAGCAAATCTTTGGGTTTTTTAAATATTCTTTGGAAAGAACTCTATTGCTTTGAAGTTACTTAGTATTGCTTTATTCCTTCTGATTTGTAATCCTTTCATCCTAATAGAAATCAATTTTACATCCTTCTCATGCAAATTGGATGGAATAATTTTTTTAGGCAGTGCGTGGTAGTTACCCTAGCTAAATTTAGGTTAGAATTCTTCAAACTTTGCAAATTCTCTCCCCTGCTAGAGCACGCCATGCATTAGCACAGTGCTGGAAGGCTCTGGTCCATGTGCTGCTGAGCATCCTGGCTGGTGATGATTCTCTGCCCAGTCAGGGCCTGGGAACATGGGGCTTCATAGTTCTGAATCTGGTGTGCTAAGGACACTGGCATCAATAATTTCTGCAGAAGTAGGTTTTAAAAAATCGTCTGGCTTCCCTGTCCAAGATTTGTAGCAAGCCTTGATACAAGTTCAGATTGTGTTTTTTTCTATTGTATTCCTGCTTCAGAAAGAGTGAAACAAAATGTCTTGTTTGGACTCATTATTTTTTCAGTGGCAGAGGAAACGTTTGACTGCAAATAAATGAAACTTGTGTCTGATTTATCTGACTTATCTAAAGTTCCTGCTCTGTTTCTCGATAAGGACAAAATAAATATTAACGGAGGTTTTTTCCCCCCCACATCATGTCCAATATAGGCTTTTTCTTTCTCATAAATTCTATAAGCTGTGATTCTGTCATTTCAGCAGAAGAATACTTGTCTTTTAATCTGATGTGAAGACTACATTGTAATGTTCCTTTTGACACATAAAACCGGTTGGCAATTGCTGTGTTGGATTTTGTGTTGAATATTTTGTGTGCAAAGAGCAGTCACAGCCTTCAGTTTCCTCCAGTGAAACCGCTGCAGGGCAGAGGGTGTCTGTGGCACAGAAGTGTGTTCTGCTGTCTTTCAAGATCTGACATATATTGCAGTGCTTCAGCAAACAAAAATAGTTACAATTGGTACCTTAACTTGGGCATGGTGGCTTGGTTATTTTACTTCTGCGACTATTTTACTAATCTAGCTGGTAATTCATACAAAAAAAATAATAATCTTACCATTAAAAGCACCTATTGAATAATATCTCACCAGTGACTAGAGATTATTTTTTCAATAAGGCAATTTCAGTGGATGTGGTTATCATGGGATAATCACACCCCTGGGGTACAGCCTTGTCTGTAATCTCCCAGGAGTGTAATTATTGCATGATAACTGCACCCCCTGGTGTTGCATTATTTCTATTATGGAATTCTTAGTTTTAGATATAAAGTAACTTACTTTGATCACTGGAAACTGCAAAGTACTGTTAGAATGTTCCAGCTGTGAGGCTTACAGAGACCAACTTAGAAGATTTACTTCTCCTTTACAAAGGTAAATTAGGCAATCAAAATGCTTCTTTAGGCTAAACTGATTTACGGAGTGTTTTACTGATAAAATCCTAACTTTCAAAGTTCACACAAGATGAAAATAGAAGTTGTGCTTTTGACTTTATGGGCCACTGTGTGTATATATACATGTAGAAAATACGGAATGCATGCCAGCAAAAAAAGCAGCTCACTAGCATCTCAAAGTTTGCCTGTTTTTACTATCCTTTTTTATCATTAACCAGCAGCATCTATTGGGGTTTGTGAGGTTTTTTTTGTGAATCCTGAAAAGCCATTGCCTTGATTGGAACAGAGATCATTAGGTGTCCTGTGAAATAACACTGTTATTTCACTTCAAAATTACCTGTGACTTTCTTGGTCAGGTGAAGTCAGCACAAACTGAATTTTCTTTTTCCTTTACCTTCATTCCTGCAAATGATCTGTCTTGTTCAATGATGGTTTGGGCAGAAGGGGGGAGGAATTACTAAAAAGCTATGAAATCTGGAATGCTTACAACTTTTATTATATGGCTTTTAGAACAAAGAACCCACTATGGATCTGTTCTTTCTTATGAAGAAAGGTGTACTATCTTAGGAAGTGAGGCTAGTGAACAGCATAGTTAGAAGTGGGATGGTAAGGTTAAAAGATGTTCTTGCACTCTTGGCCTGTGAAAGCTAAGCCTGGAGAGGGCTGGGCATCCTCCTCTGCTGTGGACTGCTTTGCATTTCTTGCAGCTGACTGGCTCCATGTGATCCATGCCATGGGATTACTAAGGAAAAAGTATTGCAAAGTGCTTAGCACATTGTGGAAAACTCAGGCAAATAAAGGTAAAAGTCTAATGGAGCAATGTGCATGTGTATCTGCTGTCTTATGGTCTGAAGATAAAGCCACTCTAGGTATGGCTGTGCAGGTGCAGCCTCCTAAAGGCTCATCACCCAGTTCTGGGATTCTCACCCTCTCTTTTCATCTCCTGAGCGCCCCTAAACTGTGGGTGTTGTTTCCATCTGTCTGTGACTTAGTGAGTTCCACTGATCTTAAGATTTTAGGTGAAATACCTTTCCAGAGTAATCATTGAAATTACCAGTCACATGGAGACAGCAAAAAATGAAATCTATGTTTATGTTACATTATGTCTGTATCTCGCTGCAGTTTCCCAGTAATAAATACAGTACCTGTCTTCCCAACAGAGAAACATCTGCATTGTATTGGCAATGCAGGAATTTTTTTTAAAATATTCTTTTGAATTTGTAATAACCAAGAAGAGGTATTTGAATATGTTAACTGTGAATATTTGTATAAATGGTCATCTGTGGAAATGTACAGTGTGTGAAACCTTCCTTTATGATCTGCAGCTGAGACCTTTGATTGTGAACAGTAGGAACCTTAACTAAATCTTCACATAGTTTAAGAACTGTCACATTTTAGAATAATCCTCCATTTATGTTTCAGAAGCCTTGGTATTTGTGGTGAATGCATAAAATACAGGTTCTATTAGAAATCTTGTGCTTAGCATTTAAGCAATAAATATGGATTCCAATAGCAGTTTGTTAATGTGAAATGGTTTTTACTACTCCAAAAAAGTAAAAAGGAAACTCAGGTTTCTCTGAAATACCATAACACAAAAACATGGCAAATTACACCGAAATTCTGTGCTAAAGTGTTAAATACAGTTAAACTGCAGGCCCTCTGAAGAAGAGCTAATTAAAAGCTAGAGGTTTTAGTCATTGATTTCTCTCAATGCCAACTGCAGCAGTTGCTTTGAAGTATAAATATGGTCTGAATGCACTCATCTCTGAAATAGATGAAAAAATTATCAGTAAAAGATGATTGATTCTGAATTAGTGGAGGCAGCATAAATTTACTGTGTGTCATGATCACATAATTTTGATAATAGTTCTTTGTCCTTTAGATAAAATAAGTGCCTACTCTCATCTCTGTCACAACCTCAGTAAATGTTCACAGACTATGGAGTGTGATTAGGCTCAGTCTGTAATTTTTTTCCATTTTTGCTCAATTTCCATATTAACAAAAGCCGTAGAAAACTCGGTGGACAGAACAAGAAAGTTTATGGATGTATTGACACAACCGTCTATTCTAATTTTAAAGTTAATTTCTCTTTTAAAACAAAACCTGAAAAGCATTGTATCATATGTTATGTGTTTGCTACCACGCAAAAAAGGTAGCATTCTGCATTCAGTGTATATTTATCCTTCATCTGGTTGTGTGCTAGACTGAAATCCACCATCAGAATGTTTTCTAAAGCCTAGTTAATTCAAAAGAGGTGTTTTGGTACTCCACAGGTATTTATTTCTATCTACTTTACTACAGCAAAGCATGGCTTTATTACCACTGTTTAGCACCACTGCGTAGAAAACCAAATAACTTTCAGTTTGGAGGAGTTACTGTGGTCCAAGCTGCCTATAAGAAAGGATGATGACAACATGCTTTAGGCCTACTTTGTTAACAAAAAATGTGTAACAATAAAAAGAAGCCTTGAGATAATCTTGTCCTTGTTTGATAAATTAAGTTTTAAGCATGGTAGCATGGAGTTTACTGACTGTGACTTATACTGGCAAATTGATAGCAGATAGACAGATTTGCTGTGTTTACATTTTCATGTAAATTACCTCTCTTACCAAGTCAGGAGATGTGTGATGGTGTGATGATGGTGATGGTTTTAGATTAAAATGATCACATTTGTAAACTAAAAGATATCTCATGCCAGAACAAATATTCAGAAAAGGAGAAAAGCTTCTTCTAAAAGCTATATTCTATGTACTCTGTTTTGATGATACGCAAAATGAGCAGTAGTTAAAATAAAGGTAAATAGTTGCAATTAGAATGACACCATGAAGAATCTACTTTTTTCAGTATTTTCTACAGTTTCCCAGTAACTTTTATATAGTGTACTCTGTTTAATTTTGTAACAATACATAGAATACAAAACAAAACGTACATACAGCCTTAAATATCGTATAGATCTGTAACTGCAGGCACAATGTAAGTACAACTGGTTACTGTCATTTCCCCTGCCAAAGATGGCAGTAATGTTTACAGTATTAATGTTTCTTATGTCTTTGCTTTCCATTTATATTCCACAGTAAAAATCCATTTAAAACTTGATTGATTGTAAAGAATAATTCAGTTTGCTTATCTGCACTAGTGACAGTAGTGAAAGCTTTTATCAGTAAATTGGGCAAATACTGTCAAGACTGTGCATCATGGGTAGGTGGAAGTAAAACTGCTATTTTTGGTGATACTGGCAAACATAACTTGATGGTCTGTCCTCACTGCTACTGAAGCCATTGCAGAAAAAGTGGTATTTAATCACAGTTATGACAAAGTGTTTCAGCATACTGTCCCCTCATATTGAATAATTAGGAAAATGTGCTTTACATGTTGTAATGGAGGCCTGCTAGATGGTGTGTTACAGCTGGCATCGCTCTCCTAAGGGTGCCCAAGCCTCCTAGAGAAAGCATTCTTAAAACATCAGAGTATTACAAGCACTCTGCACTTGTAGCATGAAGAGAAGTACAGACAGAATAGAAAATTTGTTGCAGCCATAGGTTTCTCTGGTTTCTGGGACAGGCGTGGGGTAATGCGGGGTGGGAGAACTTGCTGTAAGGCAGGCACTTAAGTAATTGAAATCCAGAACTGTATTCCCCTCCTGATGGCTTAATAGAAGCAGAACTGATGCTGGTAAATTCATGTCAGTTGTGTGATGAGAAATTGGGACTGCTCCTTGTTCTAAAAAAGAAAATTTACAATATGTTATAGAAATCCTAATGTGATATTCTTCTGCTATCCAGTGCAATTGATGCTCATATATGCCTGAGAAAAATACTATTTACATCTCTTCTGTTTATTTAATTTTTCAGGTATTATAAAGATGCACCAAAAGCTGTCAAGCTAAGGTTGTACTCGGGTAGTGCTTTGTGAAGACTCAAATTCTTCACACTTCATTGCATGTTTTGAGCCCCAACTCTTTGAGTCAACTGAGCTATCTGAATTGTATCCTTAAATAGTATCTTGAACAGAAGATAATAGAGAGAATTAGTGCAGCAAGAATTTCTGTGGAAAGTAAGAAGCAGGAAGAAACTGTAACCTATTTGTGTGACAACACTGTTTCTTGAGAATTACAATAACCAAAAAAAAAAACCCTTTAAAAATCTATAACTATTTAACTATGGAGACTTTTTTGTGCAAGCCCTTAGTATAATTTTAAGTACCTGTAACTACAGAAAATATAAGAAGTTGTCAGTTGTATTAATGCATAAAAAGTAACCTTAACAGTCATATTCAAAAATAGCAAGGTACTGTATTTGACTTGTTTCAGGAAGAATAAGAAACAGATGATGAAACATTGTAACTTTGAACTTATTTTTAGTTTGCTGATGAAAGAACGCTGAGAGACTAGTTGTCAGAAGCTGTAGCAATCAGCTATTTTTATAGGATTCCTGTATCTAAAGTTCTGCCAGCTCATGGTATAATACCTCTAGGTGTTTTCACCTGCATGAGGTCACAGAGGTAGCTTCTTCACAGGCTGCCTCACAAGTCTGTAAGGAACATCTATATGAGGAGATGGATTTTCATAGCATGTAAAGGATTTTTGTGCCTGATGTAGGAGTGGGTCTTTGCAAGTTGATGGGTGCTGTTCAAGAATAATAAGTGATCATCATAGCTAAAGATTTTAGCCAACTGAGAGCCTCTCAGCTCAGTCTTGCTATCTGTTTTACTGTTAATGACTCAGCTGGAGCCTAGGGCTGCCAGGTATACCTAGCACTGCTTTCTCTGACAGTCTTGGAGGGTGAAGACAAGAGTGTGGTCATAAGCCAAAGGCAGGCTGAAAAGATTTACCACTTTGGGTTACCAGGCAACCTGCTGGCATCAAGATTTAAGCTTTAACTGCTTAATAGAGAAGCCAAGGACATTTCTGAGAAGTTGCTTTTTTCAAATCTCTGTTAAGTGAGGTTCAGTTTTTAAGGTTTCCTTTACAGGCTTTGTCTCTCCCATTTACATTAGCCAGGAGAAATCTCCTATTACATTTTATAATGTGGAAATGAGAATGTGATTGTTTACTCACAGATTTAGGCATCTTTTAGAACTCTGTGAAAAAGCATTTCAAAAGGAAGTGTGTTACACGCCTCAATGCTGTCATGTAGAATAGCTGTGCCCAGGAATCCTGAGAGACCTCAACCTGTCACTGATATTTCAAAGAAAATCAGATCTGCTTATCAGCATCATTAAAATATAAATCAAAAGCAGTCTGTTGAGGTATGAATGGGAGAAGTAAGTCACCAAGCATTTGATTCTTTTGATTCCAAGCAAAGGAGTTTAATTATGAGAATAAACATTTTCTTGTTCTCTTGCAGAAAGTAGGTAGTAATAGAGGTTTGCAGTTAAGCTGTGCAGCCATTGTCAAACATGATGTCTTAATTGAACTTGTCAGCCTGGACTTGTAACCAGGTAGAAAACAGTCTCTTTAGACTTCCCAGATCAGATTGTTTTCTCCCTACTGTGTTTCTACAGGTGTCTTGCTGTCACTGGGCAGCAGAACTTCTGAGAAGCTCAGTGGCATCATTGTTCAAAAATAAGTGTAAGCAGGTTCATCTGTTTCATCCTCTCAAAAACGTTAATGTTTTTTAAACTGCAAAGATGCCATACTGCAAGGAAGTGTCTTCCATAATCAACCACTCTGACCAGCTGCCCATGCTATGCCTGGCTGGAGTCTCCACACACAGGAGTTGTGAAATAGGATTGTGTTTTGACTCCCATTTTCTTTAGGCAGTGGCTCTTTGAATACTAGGAAGAAACTGCCTTTGAATAATAGAGGTATTCTAGGCTTGAATTGGTCAAGTATTTTGGCTTCTGTGGTGTGGAGAAATCTTTCATGACTCTATGCTTTGTCTCCATTTGGCTTCCTCGTACAGGGTTTTTGACTGAATTGTATGGCTGTTTCATGTGGACTTCTCAAATCAAGGCCTCTTCTGGTACCAAATCCTGCCATTAGGTGTCTGTCTAATGTTAGTTTCTGTTCCAGCCAGAGTAGGTTTTGGCAAGCACACCAAGGTGGGAAATTTGAAATATACCAAAATGTAGACACTGGGGCCAGTACACATTCATTAATTGTGAGCTTACAGTTACACTGTAACACATAAAAAGAAAAACCACTTTGAGTAAAAGGTAGGAGGGAAATAACCCCCTACTTAAGAAAAATGTAAACTCAAGGGAAGACTAAAAGGTATCTCATTTGAAAATGCTTCTGCCTGGAAAAATAAGGAACTTATGAAAAGAAAGTCATTAATGCAGGGGCTCCTTAAACCATTTCCAGAGTTTCGTTTTATTCCTTCCTGCTTTACATGTAGACCTGTTCGTTTCTGCAATGTAATATATTATACAGGAAAAACTAAGAAAAAGGCTACTTCTTTTGAGAACTTGTCTGTGTTAAAAATGTATGAGTTTTGTCAGTCTTCACAACTAAGAAAGTCTTAAACCCACAGAGCAGGATCAGTACATTTCATAAGGCTAATTAATCTTACCATTCAGTAGTTTACTGAAGCAATAGTGAATGTGTGCTCCATGCCCTGTTTTACATTCCCTTTAATTTAGATTTACCTTACACAGTTCATTGACAGTAAGGTTAGTGAAGGAACTGGGAAGGAAATTTACTGAAAGTGACCTCACAAGAGAGTGAATATTTAGAGTGAAGAAAAAGTACCTAATCAGACAAGTACATGACATTATGATGATCACAGGGATTCAATTAAAGCATAAGAGTGAGTTACAAGGTTTGTAAATTATGCAGTCAAGTCTGAATGATATATAATACTTCCCATATTTTACTCCTTGTTAGATTCTTGCAAAGAAAGAAATCATGTGCCTAATGCCAGCACCTACTCTAATGAAAAATATAGCATGGTTTTTAAGCTAATAAAACCAGAAATCACTGAGGAGATTACAGTCTAGAGGCTACATATATTTGGCAATCCCTAGAATAAGGACATAGATATTTTTCATGTGTTTTATATTTCATATGTATTCTTCTAATGTTACTTTTTACATTGAAGTTTGAAAATTTGTGTCATTTTGAAAAATGAGTCATTAGTGACATATTAGAGGTGCATTTTCTCATTGTTTTAAAGGAGAGGAGGCACCTGAGTCTTATTTAATGTGCTTTATTTAGATCTCCTGTGCTTTTTTACTATAATAAAAATATATTACTAGACTTATCTAATATATTGTCTTCAACATGACAAAGTTACATAAGAGAATCCCCTTGTCCTTAAAGAAAAATGCAATTATTTTCCATTCTGAATCTTCAGACTGCTGTTTTAGAAAATCATATCTGATTATTTGCTCAGCAGAAGATTATTGAGTTGATTTAGCTGTGATTTTACTTAACAAAGCTTCAACTGAATTCCTACTGTGGAGTCCAAAAAAGGTAGAGAGATATAAATGATACATTCAAACTGTGATTTTTGTGAACAGGGCCATCAATGCACCCCTCGGAGCTAATAGCGGAGATGAGAAACAGTGGGTTTGCACTGAAACAAAATGTACTGGGGAGAAACTTGACCGCAAATGATCCATCACAGGTAATATCTTTTTACCAGTAAGCTGAAAATGTCTGTAAATCTAAATGTGATTGCTTGTGAATTGTTACTTAATGTTTTCAAATATGCATATCCATAGGAAAGCTGAATAACTATACCAGTAGAAAAATGTCAAAAAACTTAGTTTTTCAGCTTTGTTTCATACAGAATACTGAACCATAAATTACTTCTCTTAAAACCACATCTAATAAATTAAATCCCTCTTATGGGTGACTAGAAATTGAATTTTTCACAAAGGGGTGGTTAGGGCTTCTGCTGCATAATTGTAATGCAGTGCTACCCTTTGGATGAAGTTTGAAGCAGTATGCACAAATAATTACTGCCAGGAATGCTATATCTGAAGGGGTTTTTTTACTTGATTCATTATTGTTCCAGTTTGTTTTTTTTTTTCTGGGAGTGAAAGTGGTTCAATTGCCTTTACTTAGACTGCTCAAAATAAATTACTAATTGAGGTGCTTTAATAAAAGTGTAAAATGAAAGATTAATATACACTCCTTGAAGTAACCTTTGTTCATATGGCAGGATAGTCAAACCACTAGTAAAGAGGGAATGACTACAAGGTGGTCTTGAAATCTTCAGTAAATCAGCAGTTCATTGTGTCTCCACAGATAAATGTGCCTTTGCCTTTCAAAAAGCTGTGTACCCCCAAAAATGTAGCATATGGGCACTGTTGAATGAATCATATTGGTGTCAGTATGTTTGCTTTGTGTTAGGTGTGGTGGGGTTTCTTTGTAAGAGCTTTTTCATCTTTATTTCTTCTTTCGTCTTCTGAGTGTGGCTAAAATTAAAAACATCACTGTGGAGAACTGTGGTGTACCAGATGCACATAATTTGAGGAATTCAGGGTCTTCAAAGTAGTTTTGCTTTGCTGATTGTGTTACTGTACATAGATTATATGATTACAGTATTTTGCATTGCTAGAAGACTTTGTGCACATTTAAAGACTAATAACACAACAGTGAAGTAGATGTGTTACCCATTTTCCTAATGACTAAACCGAGACAGAAAAGTAATTTGCTTAAATTACTCTGAGTTGGAGCAGGACTAACGTCTTACCTATTCATCCAAGCGTGATAACAATGGAGTGACTTATCCTGGGGAATCGTGGGCTTCAAAATTGGCTCGTTTTTATTAACTATTTGAGAAATGTTTCTTTCCCTAGCAGTGATTTTTTTCATATGTTAGAAATAACTCCTGTTGTATAGCCCCCACATTATAACACCTACTCAGCTCTGAGAGAGAATGTCGGGGTTTTTCACTTGGTAGTGGGTATTCTGTTCTAACCAGTGTCTTAGGCTGACTCTGACAAATACAAATATATTTGTGTCTGTGCAAAAAAAAGGTACATAGGGGCACCACTTTTAAAACAGAAATCTTAATGAATATATGATTTTTATCTATAGGAACTGAATGTCTTACTCCATTTTTCTAGGAGTTTGTTACAAGTGAAGGAGATGACGATCCAGAAGTCGAATTTTTAAAATCACTATCAACCAAACAAAAACAGAAACTTCTAAGGTACGTCTGGCACCTAGCAGAGGGGATATGTATCACCAGTAGTTCTGACTACATCCATGATTGCCACTGTAACTCTTTGGTGCCATTTAGCACCATCAGTACAGAAGAAAATCAGCTTAGTTTAACATACATTTGACCACAAATGGCATTATGTAGCATGATTTTTCATCTACTTGTTTTATGTTAATCTAGTTTTGATGCCTTTGACTGGGGCTCATTTCCAGTTTAACTGGGATACTGAAATACTAATTGGCTCACTAGAGATGCTGTGCTGCTATTTTAAAATATTATTCTGCACTCTGTTGTTTACAGTATTTTCTTTTGTGATTGAAAATTCTGTGCTCTTGTTCACTGGTTAACAACTTGACAAAGTTTATCTTCTCCCTGTGGCTGAACTGAACCTGACCCTGTACCCCAAGGCCAAGGTTGGCCCAGCTGCACCCTGTGCTTGTGTCAGGGTTTGCAGCTCACTGCTCCCTGTGGGTCTGAGTTAATGAGGTTCCTGTGCTTTGCTTTTATCCAGCTGATCTTGTGTGCCAGGTGACTTAGGGCTTTTTTCTCTCTTAATTTGCAATGTTATCCTGAAATTATCTCAAAATGTTTAAAACCAAAAATACTAACTACTGACAGGTAGATCCCATAGAGGCATGCAGATAAAACAAGCTTCTAGGATAAAAGATGTCACATATGTGGGCAGTGGAAGGGGAGGGGGAAAAGGTGAATGGCTAAGCAGGTGGTAGGTAGGTAGGTATGATATTCACATATGTAATAATTCTCTGAAAATAGTCGACGTGTTTTATGGTCCTTTTAAGTAAGGAATGTGCATGTAGTTAAAGTAATTTAAAATGCTATTTTTGTTAGAACTTCTGCTGGCCCAACACATTGAAATTTTTATAATCCTTTATATTTTAGAAGTTGAAGTTTAGTAAATATATGGGTCCTTTAGGCTTTATTAGTCTGAAGGGATTTTTTTTATATACACTGGAAGCAGTTTCACTATTCAGTCACTGATTTTTTGAGCATAAATACATAAAGCAAAATAAAAACTACATGAAAGTAGTCAAATAGAAGTGAAAGCATGTGCATGATGGAATATTGTATACTGTATATACAGATAGAAAATGTAAGTTTCTATTTGTGAAAAAAGAGGTTACTAGAAATATCTGTATTATTTGCCCAAAGAACTCAAAGATGTATGTTTTAGTCTCAGTTTTCATCATTAAATGAAAGTGAATACTAATTGCATTTTTTTCATTTTCAAAATACCTTTTTAAAATGCACAAATAAAAGCAATAATTTTCTAAATTCTCCAGAGCAGCCTCACAAGGGGGAAAAAAGCACTACTCAATGTATTTATTCCTAGTTACAAGACCCAAATTGACATCTCTTACTTATCTTTTTGAAAATTAAAGAACTAAAAAATCATATTACTCCATTATCATATTGAGGGAGCAGCTGTGGATTGCCTACTACAGGCAATGCCAGGTTAGAAGTTTTAAAGTGAACCTTTGCTGAAAAAGGAAAATAATCCCATGTGTTTTTATGAAAATGAACGTATTTACTGTGTAAGTCATCAGAATTAGTGAACTTTGAAAGACAAATGACTTTGTAATCTAGTATATCTTAACATGTCTGATTGTGCCACTCTTTTCTTTTGAAAACAAAAGGAAGTTGGATCGTCTAGAGAAGAAAAAGAAAAAGAAAGATAGAAAGAAGAAAAAGCAGGAAAAGAAAAAAAGCAAAAGTAAACACAAGAAACATAAGATGAGATCCTCTTCCTCATCCTCCAGTGAGACTTCAGTAAGCAGCAGTGACAGCGAGACTGACAGCAGAGATAAAGCAGCACAAAAGAAGATGGATTCTAAGAAAAGAAAAAAAGACAAGTTTTCAGAGGCTAGCAGCAGCAGCGATTCAGAAGGAAAGGCAAAAACGAGGAAGGAAAAACTTTATGAAGATCTCTCCAGTAGTCACGGTAACAAGGACAAAGACAGGGAGAAGTACAAGCTTTTAAAGCGAGATAGTTCTGCAGAGAACAACAAATGGAACTCCTGTGAGGGGGAAAGAAAGTCCACAAGCAGATACCATAACACGAGAGACACTGAAAGAAAGGAGAAAGATAGTAGAAGCCAAAACATGAATGAAGGGAGCAGGAGAAGCCCGTGCTCAAATCACAGCAGTTCCAGGCAAAGGCACATAAGAAGAAGTCCAAGTCAAAGCCCTGGTGAAGAGCGGCACAGGAAAAATGAAACCAGAAGCCCCAGCACAGATGTGCACAGAGAGAAGGAAAAATGCAGAGAAGGCTGTGGGGACAAGTGCAGTAAAGTGGAACACAGAGGAAGGAGCAGACGCAGTAGAAGCAGAAGCAGAGAGAGGAAAAAAAATAGATAGTATAGGGGACAGGTGCAAACAAGAATTTCTTTGGGTTTTGAGGAATACCTTTTAACAAGGGCTCAGTTACATACTGCTGTTCATGTTCCAACCTGTGTAACTAGCATTTCCTACATAAAGCCATCAGCATCAATTCTATCGTGTTGGAATATTTGTAAATTAGGTATAAACGTTAAGGTATTTTTTTACTGTCTAAATATGCTTATTGGCAAATACCTCTTGTATACATGCAGTAATTCACAGACCTGATTTTAGGATTTAAAAATATTTAAAAGCAGTATGTGATACTCTTGGTTTCATCCATGATTTCTGTTTAGATGCAACTGTAAGGGGGAGCAGAGAAAGCATTTGAGATAGTTCTGGAAAAGATCACTGCTTTAGATATCAAAGCATTGTCTTGTAGGGGGTTTTGTTTTTTTCATACCAAAACATTTTTCCTAAAGTTCCCTGTAAGAGATCAATTTCAAGAGTTAAAACAACAGAGAGACATAGTTCACATAAGTGTATAGCCAACATTTTTTGGCCTCCTGCAGTGTACAGTTTGGTCAGGGCTATCTAAACATCTTGAACCCCTGTTGGTATGTGTCAGTACAATGTCAAGTTATTGTTCAATAATCTCTCAAGACATGAAAGGAATATTTACTGCCTCAACTGTTTCAGGTATTTCATTGTTTGTGGTAGTAAGTTAGTGTAAATAGTCATCTTTTTGTTTTCATTAACCTATTTGTGTTTTTAGTGATTGTCAGTCATTTTCTGCATATGTTGTTATGAAGATGAACTTCCATAATAAAATACCTTATTCTTTAAAACCAGTAATAATTGCCATCTTCTTCAGAGTTCTGAGTCACTACAAATGCACAAGGCAACACTTCACAAGGTTTTTATTGCAAAGAAAAAGGCTTCTCTGCTCTTTCAGGATAGCAGATAGAAGCACATTCATTAGTGGACACGTGAAACAGTCACTGTGCTCAGTATTCCATCAACTTTCTTACCCTCCTCACTCACAGGACAAATGGGACTATCTTTTATTACCAGTCCACTTCCACTTCACTCAGAAGATTTTCAGCACTGCACGGAGTATAATAATACATGGTGAAAGTGACCTGGCTTATCGTTTAAGTGCATGTGAAGAGTTTGAAAGGGTGAACCATTAAGAGATGTCACCTTTTCAATGTGTCTGCATTAGGTTGCTCTGGGCATTCTTGCTGAAGTAGCTGGGAGTTAAAGAGCCCCTGCAGTAGAGTCAGCCCCCCTATATTGATGTGTGGAAGCTCTGATTTAGAAAGAACAGGAGGAGACTGCAAAAATGCCTGTTTTAGCAATCTAAACAAAACCTCTGAGTAAGAGAGGACAGAGTAATGTGATAGGGGAAAAGGCATATTCCGGTAGAACATGTTTGTGTTAAGTGCAGTAGGAAAGATAGGAATAACTGGAAGGTGCCTCCGTTTCAAAGAAGGGTCTCTCCAGTTGTTTTGTGTTTGGCTCAGGAATCCTGCCAACTACAATGCAATTACCTCCCACCTGAAGAAGAGCGGACAGCTCGAAATCCACAGCTGTACGCTCTTTCGTGGGCTCTGCACTTTTCTCCTTTCCATGTAGTTAAACAGGGTATCCTGCCTTTTCGCATAGGAAGAGACTGGCAGAAAAGTCATCGTATTTTGGATGTATCTGTCTTAGACTACCTGGGGAAGGTTGGTGTGGCTGTGCAGGCAGGGTCTCACTGCTCCCGGCACCTATCCTAGGCCAGTTTGTGTCTCCTCACCGCTACGGAAGCGACCCTCGGGGCCCCAGAAGCCGGCTGCGGGAGGGTGGAGCCGCCCTCGCCACAGCGGGGCCCGGCCGGGGTGCTCCGGGCAGCGGGGGTTCGCCGGGGCGGCGGTGGGCCGGGCCGGGCCGGGCCGGGCCTGCTGCCCTCACGG